>SJYQ01001218.1:100014-154962 GCA_006410935.1 Redunca redunca
ACACACACACACACACCTTTTGTTCAGATTCTTTTCTTTCCATTACAGATTATTACAAGATACTGAATATTGTTCCCGGTGCCATACAGTAGGTCATTGTTGTTTATTTTTTATATAGTACATGTATCTATTAATCTCAAACTCCTAATTTGTCGCTATCACCCTTTCCCCTATAGTAACCATAAGTTTGTTTTCTATGTCTATGAATCTGTTTCTGTTTCATAAATAAGTTCATTTGTATCATTTTTTAAGATTCAACATATAAGTGATATCATATATTTGTTTTTCTCTGATTTACTTCATTTAGTATGACAATAAGTTCATCCATGTTGCTGTAAATGACATTATTTCATTGCTTTTTATGGCTGAGTAATATTCTATTGCATACCACACCTTTTTTATCCATTCATTTATTGGTGGACACTTAAATTGCTTCCATGTTTTAGCTATTGTAAATAGTACTGCTAAGAAGACTTAGGTGCATGTAACTTTTTGAATTAGAGTTTTTACCTTTTCTGGGAGTATCAACCTTTTAGGATATATCTAATCATGGGAGATCTGTAGTGTAGTTTATATATATAAAGGCTTATAATTTCTTCAGGTCCTTTAGAATCTGTGCAATGAGAGACTTTACTTCTAATTCCTTTTCATTTGCCTGTAGTTTTTGTTCCTGTTTGTGATCAAACAATCTGTTTAATTACACTTTTGTAATGGCTAAATCTGCAGTGAACCTGGGACTATTGGCCAGGTAGAAACATCTGGGAGTCCTTTGAGCTAGAAGAAGGCTTTATGAAAGTGTATCCTTTGGGTACTCTTGGGCTCAATGATGTTTATTTGAAGCAGGTAGAGGTAGGACATAAAAAAGGAACTGAGCTGAGTACACCTTCTCTGGTTAAATAATGCTACTTGCTGGTGATATTTTTCTAGAGGAAAATGACATGACTAAACAATTTTCTTATTTATTCTGAATTTTTAGCCTTATTTTAGGGAAAATTAAGCTAACATAAAATTGTTTTTAGCTTCTATAAGTATTTAATTAATAATATTGAGTTTCACTAAGTGCCAAGAAGTGGTTTAGCTGTCAAGAACTAGCATTAAAGAAGACAAAGTCCTTGCCTTTATGATTAGTTTCTAGAACAAAGCCTCTTTGAGACTGTAGGCAAAGTTTTTATTTATCTCTTTTCCTCTTTTTTAATTTTGTGAATGATGTTGGGATTTGGGAAGAAAATGGGCATGTGAACTCACCTCACCTTTCTTCCCTTCTCCTGGGAAGCTTCAGCCTGGAGAAAAGACATTTCACACTACCTCTTTAAGGCACAGAGCACCCACCCTGTGTGAAAGAATGGGATTCTTCAGTGCTACCTGTAGTGAATGGTCAATCTATCTATTCTAGGTTTTAGTACTAGGAAGACCATTTGGGTTACATGCCTAGGCAATGTTTTAGCAAAACTATTAGTGACATTGATATTTTGATCTTTAGGTATCTGTTTAAAAGTTTTCTCTGTATCTTATTTCTCGAATTTTGTGGAACTTCGGCAAAGAAAAGCTATTTATTAGCCCCCTTAAGACACCAAATTCTAGTGAATGTGTCAAGAATATTGTCAAGTAAACCTAATTTTGATGAAAAAAATAACCTTCACTAGGTTGTTTTTAGTTTGATGCTGCTTCTTCAAACTGGGTTTTTAAACTTTTCCCTGATTCTGGATTTTCACAATGGCAAGACACTACAACTTAAGACTTTTCCCCAAACTTTTCCCCAAACAAGGAGCATTTTCCAGCTTATAGAGATAGACCAATATTCTTAATACTTGAGCAAGTGGTCCATGTGAGAGAGTCAATTCCTAGGCAGATTGATAAGAAGTCCAAGGGTCCCCAAGGAGAGAGGGGTCTGGAATTCTCAAGGAGGAAGAAAGGACAAACTCCCCCCCACACACACACACACATTCCTTAGGATTATATAACAATAATGTATCCTGCTTGCGGACAGTTCCTGGAAAAAACTTTCTGGCTAATCCTGTTATCTTAAAATGTAAGTTATGGGAGTAGATCTCAGTTCAGTCACTCACTCCTGTCCAACTTTTTGCGACCCCATGAATTGCAGCATGCCAGGCCTCCCTGTCCATCACCAATTCCCGGAGTTCACTCAGACTCACATCCATCAAGTCACTGATGCCATCCAGCCATCAGTGACTCATCCTCTGTTGTCCCCTTCTCCTCCTGCCTCCAATCCCTCCCAGCATCAGTCTTTTCCAATGAGTTAACTTTCGCATGAGGTGGCCAAAGGACTGGAGTTTTAGATTTAGCATCATTCCTTCCGAAGAAATCCCAGGGCTGATCTCCTTCAGAATGGACTGGTTGGATCTCCTTGCAGTCCAAGGGACTCTCAAGAGTCTTCTCCAACACCACAGTTCAAAAGCATCAATTCTTCGGCGCTCAGCTTTCCTCACAGTCCAACTCTCACATCCATACATGACCACAGGAAAAACCATAGCCTTGACTAGATGGACCTTCGTTGACAAAGTAATGTCTCTGCTTTTCAGTATGCTATCTAGGTTGGTCATAACTTTTCTTCCAAGGAGTAAGGGTCTTTTAATTTCATGGCTGCAGTCACCATCTGCAGTGATTTTGGAGCCAAGAAAAATAAAGTCTGACACTGTTTCCACTGTTTCCTCATCTATTTCCCATGAAGTGATGGGGCCAGATGCCATGATCTTCATTTTCTGATTGTTGAGTATTAAGCCGACTTTTTCATTCTTCACTTTCACTTTCATCAAGAGGTTTTTTGTTCCTCTTCACTTTCTGCCATAATAGTGGTGTTATCTGCATATCTGAGATTATTGATATTTGTCCCAGCAATCTTGATTCCCGCTTGAGATTCTTCCAGCCCAGTGTTTCTCATGATGTACTCTGCATAAAAGTTAAACAAGCAGGGTGACAATATACAGCCTTGACATACTCCTTTTCCTATTTGAAACCAGTCTGTTGTTCCATGTCCAGTTCTAACTCTTGCTTCCTGACCTGCATACAGGTTTCTCAAGAGGCAGGTCAGGTGGTCTGGTATTCTCATCTCTTTCAGAATTTTCCACTGTTTATTGTGATCCACACAGTCAAAGGCTTTGGCATAGTCAATAAAGCAGAAATAGATGTTTTTTCTGGAACTCTCTTGCTTTTTCCATGATCCAGCGGATGTTGGCAACTTGATCTCTGGTTCCTCTGGCTTTTCTAAAACCAGCTTGAACATCTGGAAATTCACGGTTCACGTATTGCTGAAGCCTGGCTTGGAGAATTTTGAGCATTACTTTACTAGCATGTGAAATGAGTACTCTGCATAGGGTGACAATGTCACGAACCTCATTCCATAGTTCATCAGGCACTCTATCAGATCTAAGCCCTTAAGTCTATTTCTCACTTCCACTGTTTAATCATAAGGGATTTGATTTAGGTCATACCTGAATGGTCTAGTGGTTTTCCCTACTGTCTTCAATTTAAGTCTGAATTTGGCAATAAGGAGTTCATGATCTGAGCCACAGTCAGCTCCTGGTCTTGTTTTTGTTGACTGTATAGAGCTTCTCCACCTTTGGCTGCAAAGAATATAATCAGTCTGATTTCAGTGTTGACCATCTGATGATGTCCATGTGTAGAGTCTTCTCTTGTATTGTTGGAAGAGAGTGTTTGCTATGACCAGTGCATTCTCTTGGCAAAACTCAATTAGTCTTTGCCTTTCTTCATTCCATGTTCCAAGGCTAAATTTGCCTGTTACTCCAGGTGTTTCTTGACTTCCTACTTTTGCATTCCAGGACCCTATAATGAAAAGGATATCTTTTTTTGGGTGTTAGTTCTAAAAGTTCTTGTAGGTCTTCATAGAACCACTCAACTTCAGCTTCTTCAGTGTTACTGGTTGGGGCATAGAGTTGGATTACTGTGATATTGAATGGGTTGCCTTGGAAATGAACAGAGATCATTCTGTCATTTTTGAGACTGCATCCAAGTACTGCATTTTGGACTCTTGTTGACCATGATGGCTACTTCATTTCTTCTGAGGGATTCCTGTCCACAGTAGTAGATATAATGGTCATCTGAGTTAAATTCACTTGTTCCAGTCTATTTTAGTTCGCTGATTCCTAGAATGTTGACATTCACTCTTGCCATCTCCTGTTTGACCTAGTGAGGTCTTTATAACCTCCAGAGATTCTTTTGATCCACTGTAATAACTAAATAAAGAGTATATAACTCCATTGCTAACACTAGCAAGGGGGTATCTTTCTGCCCCCTTCTGATATGTATGTCAGAAATTTTGTCTATCTCCTTTATACTTTAATAAAACTTTATTGCACAAAAGCTCTGAGCAATCAAGCCTTGTCTCTGGCCCTGGATTGAATTCTTCTCCTCTGGAGGCCAAGAATTCCAGTGTCTTTTTATGATTCAGCAACAACTTTTCACATGAGTCTCACCTACTCTTTGCAATTATGATTTAGTGCAGAAGACACAGGATACCCTACAAACCTCAAATATGATGAGATTTATATTTGAGATTATCCAAGGTTTGTTGATTCTGGTGTTTTCTTGATCTTAAAAGAAGTTGTCAATGGAAGAACTTTAAAAAAAATTATGTCATGAATTTTACATGGTTAATAGTGATTATAGCAATGCCATTGGTTATATATGTACCCCAAATTCAGAAGTAGGAAAAGATAGATTTTAGAATTGATGTAATGTATAGGTGCTTTGAAGATTATTGGACATTCAAAAAGGACTAAAAGTTCTCAATTGAGTCTCCTGAAAAAATTTATAAGACAATATACTACCACTGATATTATACTTAAGCATATTAAAGCAAGAAACTATTGGCACTAACACTGCTTTTCATACTAAGGAAACTAGAAATTAGAAACTGAAATTCTCCCCAAGGAAACTGCCATTTCCGAACTTTTTTTTTCTTCTTCTTCAAGAAACACTGGCTAAGAGCCATAAGAAGCTGTCTTCTGCCTTATGTTCATTTATTCAATCTCACAAGAGTTCATTTAATTGGTGGAACCTAATGTGCAAGCTTCATGTAAGTTTGGTGAGTGTGGGTGGAACTTTCCAACTTGTCTATTTGAAATAAATATAGACTGAGGATTGAGTAGTGATTTTTCAATACTAAGTACCTTAAGTAACAGTCAGACATGACTGAGAGACTTTTGCTTTCACTTTCACTTAAGTAAGAGTGAAAGTCTCAGAAGATGCTCAATAGGTGGGTCTTAGTGTGCAGGTGGTTGCAGTTTGACCTTAAACTACCTGGGTTCATACATGGAACACCAAGAGTGCCTCAATAGATCCAGGTAGATAGTTTAGTTTTAGTTTAGTTCAGTCGCTCAGTCGTGTCCGACTCTTTGCGACCCCATGAATCGCAGCACGCCAGGCCTCCCTGTTCATCACCATCTCCCGCAGCTCACTTAGACTCACGTCCATTGAGTCCGTGATGCCTTCCAGCCATCTTATCCTCGGTCGTCCCCTTCTCCTCCTGCCCCCAATCCCTCCCAGCATCAGAGTCTTTTCCAAAGAGTCAACTCTTTGCATGAGGTGGCCAAAGTACTGAAGCTTCAGCTTTAGCATCATTCCTCCAAAGAAATCCCAGGGTTGATCTCCTTCAGAATGGACTGGTGGTACAGCCTAAATAAGTGGTTGTAACAGGGGAAGGGTAGACTATAGGGAAAAGATTGCTGGATGGATGGTATTATCCATCTCAGGAGAATGAAAGCTGACAAGATTTTGTGAACAATGGTTTCTTTTCACAGATCTAGAAGTTACTGATTTCATCTTTCTCAAGATGGTGTATCTGAAAGACAAACTTTGGATGGATATCATAGGAAAACAAATACCAGCTAGAATTGAAAGAGAAAGTAAAATAAAGGCAGACATTTCTTTTTTTTTTTTAATTTTTATTTTTACTTTAGTTTACTTTACATTACTGTATTGGTTTTGCCAAACATTGACATTAATTCACCACGAGTGTACATGGGTTCCCAAACACGAATCCCCTCCCATCTCCCACCCCATACCATCCCTCTGGGTCCTCTCCTTGCACCAGTCCCAAGTATCCTGCAGACATTTCTTTTTAATTAATTTATTTTAATTGGAGGCTAATTACTCTACAATATTGTTGTGGTTTTTGCCATACATCAACATGAATCAGCCATGGGTGTACATTTGGCCCCCCTGATCCTGAATCCTCCTCCCATGTCTCTTCCCACCCTATCCCTCTGGGTTGTCCCAGAACACTGGCTTTGAGTGCCCTGCTTCATGCATCGAACTTGCACTGGTCATCTATTTTGCATATGGTAATATACGTGTTCCAATGCCATTCTCTCAAATCATCCCACCTTCACTTTCTCCCACATAGGCCAAAAGTCTGTTCTTTACATCTGTGTCTCTTTTGCTGTCTTGCACATTGGGTCATTGTTACTGTTTTTCTAAATTCCATATATATGCATTAATATACTGTCTTGATGTTTCTTTTTCTGACTTCCTTCACTCTGTAAAATAGGCTCCAGTTTCATTCACCTCATTAGAATTGACTCGAATGCATTCCCTTTTATGACTAATATTCCATTGTGTATATGTACTACACTTCCTTATCCATTCATCTGCTAATGGACATCTAGGTTGCTTCCTTTTCCTAGCTATTTTAAACAGTGCTGCAATGAACATTGGGGTACATGTGTCTCTTTCGATTCTCATTTCCTCAGTGTGTATACCTAGCAGTGTTGGGATTGCTGGATCATATGGCAGTTCTAGTTTTAGTTTTTTAAGGAATCTCTACACTGTTATCCATAGTGCCTATACTAGTTTACATTCCCACCAACAGTGTAAGAGGGTTCCCTTTTCTCCACACCCTCTCCAGCATTTATTTTTTGGAGGCTTTTTGAGGGCAGCCATTTTGACCAGTGTGAAATGGTACCTCATTGTGGTTTTGATTTGCATTTCTCAGATAATGAGTGGTGTTGAGCATCTTTTCATGTGTTTGTTAGCCATCTGTATGTCTTCTTTGGAGAAATGTCTGTTTAGTCTCCTTTGGTCCACTTTTTGATTGGGTCATTTATTTTTCTAGTATTGAGCTGCATGAGCTGCTTGCACATTTTGGAGGTTATTTCTTTGTCAGTTGTTTCATTTGCTATTATTTTCTCCCATCTGAAGGCTGTCTTTTCATCTTGCTTATAGTTTCCTTCATTGTGCAAAAGCTTTAAAGTTTAATTAGGTCCCATTTGTTTATTTTTGTTTTTATTTCCATTGCTTTGTGAGGTGGGTCATAGAGAATCTTGCTGTGATTTATGTCAAAGAGTGTTCTACCTGTTTTCTTCTGGGAGTTTTATAGTTTCTGGTCTTACATTTAGATCTTTAATCCATTTTGAGTTTATTTTTGTGTATGATGTTAGAAAGTGTTTGAGTTTCATTCTTTTACAGGTGGTTGACCGGTTTTCCCAGCACCACTTGTTAAAGAGATTGTTTTTTCTGCATTAAATATTTTTGCCTTCTTCATTGAAGATAAGGTTTCTATAGGTGCATGGATTTATCTCTGGGCTTTCTATTTTGTTCCATTGATCTATACTTCTGTCTTTGTGCCAGTAGCATACTGTCTTGATGAATGTAGCATTGTAGTTGATGGCAGGTATTTAATCCAAAGAAAGTTTAAGTTTATTGTTCAAGCTGTCTGGTGTTTATAGACTAGATATCTGGCAGACTGATTGGCCACCTGAAAGGGTAACACAAATACTTTTTTCTAACAAAGACAATATATTTTATTTAGAAATATATAGAATTTATCTTTATATTTAAAATAAAATTTATTTCTCAGAGAAGTTTTAGATTCATAGCAAAATTAGTTAAGTGTTTGTGAAGTATTAGTCTCTTGGTAGTGTCTGACTTTTTGCAACCCCATGGACTATAGCCTGCCAGGCTTCTCTGTCTATGGGATTTTCCAGGCAAGAATACTGGAGTGGATTGCTATTCCCTTCTCCAGAGGATCTTCCCGACCCAGGGATCAAGCCCAGAGCTCCTGCATTGCAGGCAGATTCTTTACCCTTAGAGCTACAAGGAAATCCTAAAAATAGGTATGGTACACTTATTTCCTGTATATGCCCTGTCCCTATGCATGCACAGCCTCTCTTATTGTCAACATTTTGATCAAAGAGATACATTTGCTACAACTGATGTACCTACAATGACATTCTTAATTATTCACACTCCACAGTTACATCAAGGTTCACTCTTAGCATTGCATATTTTATGGGTCTGAACGTATGTATAACCCATCAAAGGCAGTTTAAACTGTTATTACAGTGTTTTTGATTTTGAGTATTTGCTTTTTGAATCTTTATTAGAATCTCCATCTCTTTGCTTAAACTATACATCTGTTCTTGTATGTTGCCTCCTTTTTTTTTCATTGAAGCCCTTTAAATTTAATCATAGATATTTTAAATTATCTTTCTAATAAGTCTAATTTCCCTGGTAGCTCAGCTGGTAAAGAATCTGCCTGCAATGCAGAATACCCCAGTTAAGATGCCCTTGAGAAGGGATAGGCTACCCACTTCAGTGTTCTTGGGCTTCCCTGGTAGCTCAAATGGTAAAGAATCTGCCGGCAATGCAGGAGACCTGGGTTCAATCCCTGGGTTGGGAAGATACCCTGGAGAAGGTCAGGGCAACCCACTCCAGAATTGTTGCCTGGATAATCCCATGGACAGAGGAGCCTGGCAGGCTGTATTCCATGGGGTCACAAAGAGTCAGACACAACTGAATGACTAAGGAAAGCAATAATTCTAATATCTGTATCATACCTCAATCTAGTTCTACTGCTTGTTTTCTCTTTAGGCTGAGTTTTTTCTTTCCTTTTAGCAAGTCATATAATTTTTTGTTGGAAGATAAACATGATATGTTGGGTGATACAAACAGGTAAACAGGCCATTAGTGGGGGATATTATAGGCTTCCCAGCTGGCTCAAGTGGTAAAGAATCTGCCTGCAAATGCAGGAGTTGCAGGATCAATCCTTGAGTCAGAAAGATCCCCTGGACGAGGAAATGGCAATCCATCCTAGTATTCTTGCCGAGAAGCATGGTGGGCTACAGTCCACGAGGCTGCAAACAGTTGGACACCACTGAGAACACAAGCATGTGAGATTTTATGTTAATCTGAAAAGGGGCTTGCTCCTCTGTCCATGGGGATTATCCAGG
The DNA here is from genome assembly GCA_006410935.1 of Redunca redunca. Classification (NCBI taxonomy): domain Eukaryota; kingdom Metazoa; phylum Chordata; class Mammalia; order Artiodactyla; family Bovidae; genus Redunca; species Redunca redunca. The sequence continues at coordinate 109,221 of SJYQ01001218.1, forward strand.
CAACAATACTGGAGTGGGTAGCCTGTTTCTTGTCCAGCAGATCTTTCCAAGCCAGGAATTGAACTGAGGTCTCCTGCATTGCAGGAGGATTCTTTACCAACTGAGCTATCAGGGAAGCCCACAAGCCCACAAGCATGTGAGACTTTATGTTAATCTGACAAGGAGTTTGGTTATGTTTATTTTTGCTGTAACTCTAGTTGCCAGAGGCTTCCAATTCCCCATGTGTCCTTCTATTTATCTTTCCCATTGACTCTGGGCTTCTCTAAGACTCCTCCTCAGAGAGAGTCTGTGTCTTGCAGCTCTTTCAGGTGTAATCCCCTGCTATTACATTGGAGCCCTGTAAGTGTGTGGTGAAAAGTTATGGAAAAGTGAAACATTTTATAATCTTGTAGTTAAATCTCCATTTTTAGTGGGACTGTGTTCCTGGGTCTTAACAAGTGTTTTATAGTCACTTCCCTCTCTTCAGTGAGACAGAAAGGCTACAGGGGACTAGAGGGGTTTAAATGCCTTAAGTTCAAGTGAAATAAGATTGTGGGAAGGTCTTTCTAATGGGAGAATAGTCCTTTCTTAGGGAGAATGGGCTGAATGTGTTTTATAGTGAGTATCTTTCCTTTCCTAGCTAGACTCAGAGAGGATCTTTCTCAACTCTTCACCATGACCATGAGTACTCGGATTCCTGGTGGTAAAGCCCCCAGGATTTTCTCACTGTTACAGTAATCTATGCTCTTCAGTTTACAACAATCTGTCAGAATTATTATCTGTGCCTCCTACTTTATAGTTCTGGTCTAGTTTGCATATCTCATTTCATCTGTGAATCTTGGATTTATCTGTGTCCCTAGATTTCAAAGTGGTGATTTTCCTTGTGACCTCAGTTCTCATATTAGTCAGAAAAGTCATTGATTTCCAATTGTTCAGGTTTTTCTTGTTGTAAGGCAGTTGTGATGACTTCCAAGATCTTTTACACGTTAGAGCTGAAACAGGAAGTCCCTCTGATAGCCTTTCATGGGTAACATGGATACTCATGAGTATGAGATGAGAAATAAATAGGGAGAGGATTTTCAATATTGGAAAATGTAGTCTCAGATTTGTTTTAATGAAAATGCTGCTTGTAAGTATTTCCGAGCAGTTTGAGGCAAAATCAACACTATCAGGTTGATCTTAACAAAACTTTTGCATCAGCAGTAGCAACATGAAGGTAGAAGCAGGATTATTCAAAGAAAATTCTGATCTTCTCCTTAAAAATGAGATATTATACCTTGCAGGACCATCATCTTGATCATTACGTTTAAATGGCTAAGACATTAAAAACTGGGGAAATATTAGGAGGGGCATTTATTCACTATTCCTGTTTAAGCTCCATTAGATTTATACTCTCTATCTTCATTTTCTCACTCTTCTCCAGAGCTGGAAGAGTGACTTACCCTTGAGTTTGGGAGAGGAACCGGGCATGCATAGCTCACCCTGTTTACTGTTCCTGGAAATCAGTTACCTATAAATCATACCCATTCTGTTCTGCCCTTCTAAGTTGTTTTAAGAGTCAGGCCCCACCTAGTGAAGCCTACAGTGTCCTGTGTAACTCTGAAACTCTACTAACTCTGCCTAATTTTGGTTTTGTAATTAAAAATTCTATATCATTTCACTCCTAAGCCATCTCAAACAACCTAGGCTTTACCAATAATAAAAGGAATACTTTGATTTTCATTTGACTGACTTATTTTTAATAGACTTTATTTCCAAATAGTTTTAGAATTACAGAAAATTTGAACAGATAGTATAGAGTTCCTACAACCAACACATTGTCCCTATTCTTAACATCTTACATTACCATGGTAAATTTGTCATAACTAAGAAACAAACGTTGGTGCATAATTAGTAATTATGATCTAGACATCTTTCAAATTTCATTAGTATTTTTTTCTGTCTAAAGCCATTTAATTGTTTCAGCGTGAATTTATCATAAATTCAGTTCAGTTCACTTGCTCAGTCGAGCCTGACTCATTGTAACACCATGGACTGTAGGACAACAGGCTTCTCTGTCCATCGCCAACCCCCAGAGCTTACTCAAACTCATGTCCATTGACTCAGTGATGCCATCCAACCATCTCATCCTCTGTCGTCCCCTTCTGCCCTCAATGTTTCCCAGCATCAGGATCTTTGCCATTGAATCAATTCTTTGCATCAGGTGGCCAAAGTATTGGAGCTTCAGCTTCACTTTCAGTCCTTCCAATGAATTTTCAGGATTAATTTCCTTTAGGATTGACTGGTTTGATCTCCTTGCTGTCCAAGGGACCCTCAAGAGTCATCTCCAACACTACAGTCCAAAAGCATCAATCCTTCAGCGCTCAGCCTTCTTTATGGTCCAACTCTCACATCCATACATGACTACTGGAAAAACCATAGTTTTTACTATGTCTCTGATTTTTAATATGCTCTCTAGGTTTGTCATAACTTTTCTTCCAAGGAGCAAGCGTCTTTTAATTTCACGGCTGCAATCACCATCTGCAGTGATTTTGGAGCCCAGAAAGATAAAGTCAGCCACTGTTTCCCCATCTACTTGCCATGAAGTGATGGGACCAGATGCCATAATCTAAGTTTTTGAATGTTGAGTTTTAAATAGCTTTTTCACGCTCCCCTTTTGCCTTCATCAAGAGGCTCTTTAGTTACTCTTCATTTTCTGTCATTAGGGTGGTGTTATCTGCATATCTGAGGTTATTGATATTTTTCCTGGCAATCTTGATTCCATCTTGTTCTTCCTCCAGCCCAGCATTTCGTATGATGTACTCTGAATTAAGTTAAATAAACAGGGTGACAATACAGTCTTGATGTTCGCTTTCCCAATTTTGAACCAGCCCATCATTCCATGTCCGGTTCTAATTGTTGCTTCTTCATCTGCAAACAGATTTCTCAGGAGGCAGGTAAGGTGGTCTGGTATTCCCATCTCTTGAAGAATTTTCCAGGTTTGTTGATCTGTGATCAACACAGTGATCCACACAGTCAAAGGCTTCAGTTCAGTCAGTTCAGTTACTCAGTCGTGACCGACTCTTTGCGATCCCATGAATCGCAGCACGCCTGGCTTCCCTGTCCATCACCAACTGCTGGAGTCTACCGAAACCCATTCCCATTGAGTTGGTGATGTCATCCAACCATCTCATCCTCTGTTGTCCCCTTCTCCTCCTGCCCCCAATCTTTCCCAGCATCAGGGTCTTTTCCAATGAGTCAGCTCTTCACATCAGATGGCCAAATATTGGAGTTTCAGCTTCAACACCAATCCTTCCAATGAACACCCAGGACTGATTTCCTTTAGAATGGACTGGTTGGATCTCCTTGCAGTCTAAAGGGACTCTCAAGAGTCTTCTCCAACACCACAGTTCAAAATCATCAGTTCTTCAGCCCTCAGCTTTCTTTATAGTCAAACTCTCACGTCCATTCATGACTATTGGAAAAACCATAGGTTTGACAAGATGGACCTTTTTTGGCAAAGTAATGTGTCTGTTTTTTAATATACTGTCTAGGTTAGTCAAAGCATTTCTTTTCTATCAGTCACAAATTATTATTTCTTTGGGGATTTGGTATGTTTAGCATTTACTCTCTTTGCAAGTTTGATGCTTATAATACAATGTTTTTGTCTATAATCACCAGACTGTGCATTAGTGTGCTATCTAGGTTGGCCATAACTTTCCTTCCAAGGAGTAAGCATCTTTTAATTTCATGGCTGCAGTCACCATCTGCAGTGATTTTGGAGCCCAGAAAAGTAAAGTCAGCCACTGTTTCCCCATCTATTTGCCATTAAGTGATGGAACCAGATGCCATGATCTTAGTTTTCTGAATGTTGAGCTTTAAGCCAGCTTTTTCACTCTCCTCTNTGTGCTATCTAGGTTGGCCATAACTTTCCTTCCAAGGAGTAAGCATCTTTTAATTTCATGGCTGCAATCACCATCTGCAGTGATTTTGGAGCCCAGAAAAGTAAAGTCAGCCACTGTTTCCCCATCTATTTGCCATTAAGTGATGGAACCAGATGCCATGATCTTAGTTTTCTGAATGTTGAGCTTTAAGCCAGCTTTTTCACTCTCCTCTTTCACTCTCTTCAAGAGGCTCTTTAGTTCTTCTTCACTTTCTGCAATAAGGGTGGTGTCATTTGCATATCTGAGGTTACTGATATTTCTCCCGGCAATCTTGATTACAGCTTGTGCTTCTTTCAGCCCAGCGTTTCTCATGATGTAATCTGCATAGAAGTTAAATGAGCAGGGTGACAATATACAGCCTTGATATACTCCTTTTCCTATTTGGAACCAGTCTGTTGTTCCATGTCCAGTTCTAACTGTTGCTTCCTGACCTGCATATAGATTTCTCAAGAGGCAGGTCAGGTGGTCTGGTATTCCCATCTCTTTCAGAATTTTCCACAGTTTGTTGTGATCCATACAGTCAAAGGCTTTGGCATAGTCAATAAAGCAGAAATAGATGTTTTTTTCTGGAACTCTCTTGCTTGTTCGATGATCCAGTGGATGTTGGCAATTTGATCTCTGGTTCCTCTGGCTCTTCTAAAACCAGCTTGAACATCTGGAAATTCATGGTTCACGTATTGTTGAAGCCTGGCTTGGAGAATTTTGAGCATTACTTTACTAGAGTGTGAGATGAGTGCAATTGTATGGTAGTTTGTACATTCTTTGGCATTGCCTTTATTTGGGACTGGAATGAAAACTGACCTTTTCCAGTCCTGTTGCCACTGTTGAATTTTCATAATTTGCTGACATATTGAATGCAGCACTTTTACAGCATCATCTTTAGGATTTGGAATAGCTCCACTGGAATTCCATCACCTCCACTAGCTTTTTTCATAGTGATGATTCCTAAGGCCCACTTGACTTTGAACTCCAGGATGTCTGGCTCTAGGTGAGTGATGACACCATCATGGTCATCTGGGTCTTGAAGATCTTTTTTGTATAGTTCTTTTGTGTATTCTTGCCTTCTCTTCTTAATATCTTCTACTTCTGTTAGGTCCATACCATTTCTGTCCTTTATTGTGCCCATCTTTGCATGAAATGTTCCCTTAGTATCTCTAATTTTCTTGTAGAGATCTCCAGTTTTTTCCATTTTCTTGTTTTCTTCTATTTCTTTACATTGATTACTGAGGAAGGCTTTCTTATCTCTCCTTGCTAATCCTTGGAACTCTGCTTTCAGGTGGGTATATACTTCCTTTTCTCCTTTGCCTTTAGCTTCTCTTCTTTTCACAGCTATTTGTAAGGCCTCCTCAGACAACCTTTTTGCCTTTTTCATTTCTTTTTCTTGGGGATGGTCTTGATCATTGCCTCTTGTACAATGTTATGAACCTCCGTCTGTAGTTCTTCTGGCACTCTATCGGATCTAATCCCTTGAATCTATTTGTCACCTCCACTGTACAATCATTAGGGATTTGATTTAGGTCATACCTGAATGGTCTAGTGGGTTTCCCTGCTTTTTTCAATTTAATTCTGAATTTTGCAATAAGGAGTTCATGATCTGAGCCACAGTCAGCTCCTGGTCTTGTTTTGCTGACTTTATAGAGCTTCTTCATCTTCAAGAGCAAAGAATATAATGAATCTTATCTTATTATTGATCTTCTGGTGATGTCCATGTGCAGAGTTGTCTCCGGTTGTTGGAAGAGTGTGTTTGCTATGACCAATGCGTCCTTTTGGCAAAACTCTGTTAGCCTTTGCATTCTTTCATTTTGTACACCAAGGCCAAGTTACTCCAGGTATCTCTTGACTTTATTCTTTTGCATTCCAGTCCCCTATGATGAAAAGAACATCTATTTTGGGTGTTAGTTCTAGAAGGTCTTGTGGGTCATCATAGAACTATGAGGGCTACCATTTCTTCTAAAGGATTCTTGCCCACAGTAATAGATATCATGGTCATCTGAATTAAATTTGCCCATTCCTGTCCATTTTAGTTCATTGGTTCCTAAGATGTTGATATTCACTCTTGCCATCTCATGTTTAACCACTTCCAATTTACCCTGACTCATGAACCTAACATTCCAGCTTCCTATGCAATATTATTCTTTAGAGCATCAGACTTACTTCCATCACAAGTCACATCCACAACTGCTATTGTTTTCGCTTTGGCTCTGTCTCTTCATTCTTTCTGGATTCATTTCTCCCTCTTCTCTAGTAGCATATTGGGCATGTATTGACCTTGGGCATTCATCTTTCAGGGTCTTATTTTTTTGGACTTTCCATTCTTTCATGGGGTTCTCAAGGCAAGAATACTGAAGTGGTTTGTCATTCCCTTCTCCAATGGACCACATTTTGTCAGAACTCTACACCCATCTTGGGTGGCCCTACGCGGCATACTCATAGTTTCATTGAGTTAGACAATGGTGTGGTCCATGTGATCAGTTTGGTTAGTTTTCTATGATTGTGATTTTCATTCTGTCTGGCCTCTGATGAATAAGGATAAGAGGCTTATGGAAACTTCCTGATGGGAGAGACCAACTGTGGAGAAAACTGGTTCTTGTTCTGATGGGCAGGGTGATGCTCAGTAAATCTTTAATTCAATTTTCTGTTGATGTGTGGGGCTGTATTCCCTCCCTGTTTTTTGGTCTGTGGCCAAACTCACACCTCCACCAGAGACTCCTGGACACTGACAGGCAAGTCTGAGTCAATCTCCTGTGGGGACACTGCTTCCTTGTCCTGGTTCCTGTGTGCACCAGGTTTTGTTTGTGCCCTCCAAAAGTCTGTTTTCCCAGTCCTGTGGAAGTCTGTAATCAAATCCCACTGGCCTCCGAAGTCAAATTCCCAGGTGGTTCTCAGTCCCTTTGCGGGTCTCTGAGTTGGGAAATTTGTTGTGGGTCCTAGAACTTTCTTAACAGTGTGAGAATTTTTTTGGTATTTTTGTTCTGTCATTTGTGGGTTATCTGCTCGGTTCTATGGTGGGTAATGCTGCGTGATCCAAGTCTGCTGCAGTCACAGCCCCTGTCCCTGCAGCAGGCCACTGCTGACCTGTGCCTCCACTGCTGCTGCTGCTGCTAAGTCACTTCAGTCCTGTCCAACTCTGTGCAACCCCATGGACTGCAGCCCACCAGGCTCCTCCGTCCATGGGATTTTCCAGGCAAGAGTATTGGAGTGGGGTGCCATTGCCTTCTCCGTGTGCCTCCACAGAAGACAATTACTCAAAAGCAGGTCTGACTCAGTCTCTGTTAGCACAGAGTGTCTGTCTGCACAAAATTTTGTTTGAGCCTTCTGAACGTCTCTGGTGAGTATGGGGTTTGATTCTAATGTGATTTAGCCACTCCTACCATCTTGTTGGGTCTTCTCCTTTGCCCTTTGATGTGGGGTATCTTTTTTTGGGGTGTGATCCAAGTTTCTCCTGTTAATGGTTGTTCAACAGAAAGTTTCACTTTTGGAGTTCTCAGAGAAGATGAGTGCACGTCCTTCTACTCCACTATCTTGGGTTTTGTTTCTTTATCATCAGTTAGTCTAGAACAATCAGATATTACTTGTTTTTCATAACCTTTACAGTTTTGAGATGGTCAGGTACTTTGTAGAAGGGTTGGTTTGAGTGTGTCTGATGTTTCTGTCACAGTTAGAATGGGATTATGGATTTGAAGAATACCACAGAAGTGAAGTGCTTCCTTCATCACACTAGATTGGGGTACATGCTATCAACATGACTTATCACTGATATAAACCTTGATAACCTGGCCAAGTAGTGTTTTCCAGGTTTAGCCAAACTGTTAAGTTACTCTTTCTACTTCTTCTTTTCATAATGTAATTGTTGGAAACAAATCGCTGATCACAGTTCATGCTAAAGGGGAAATACTTAGTTATTAATGTTTTGGCCTAACTTGAAATCTGTTTATGACGCAGGCAAAGCAGAGAGGTAATATTTATTAGATTCCACACAACCCAAACATTAGTAAATATTCACCTGCAAGATTAATCATGAGAACAGAACCATTAAGTGAATAGAAAAGGCATCATGGTGAGATGAAAAGGAATGAATTTCATGGCCAGGGACTTCTCTGAGATGGGCAAATGGCCAGAGAGCTGCAAAGCAGTGTCTGAAGGCTAGAACTAAAGGGCAAAACAGTATGTTCCCATCAGAGGACTTTTAGTACTGTAACCATTGGCTAAAGAACACCATATGTGACTAAACCCACACCAGGTAATCTGTTCCTTGGTGAGCTCTATAATTGAAGAGTAATCAATTCTCCTGCTTTGATTTATATGAAAACTCAGTGTTCTCTTGCTTGTTTTACCACATGCAGGTATAACTGATTGATGGTAAGGAAAAAGCAAACAAATTAACTTTTAAGGGCAACCTCAGCCTCTGGGTCATTTTTGCTAAGGAAAGACAAGGGTTGGTGAAAAGACAAATTAAAAACCTTCCACTATAAATAAAGTTATCTCAGTTTAAATCAAACATCAAGGAGACAAATTTAATTTTGTGCTGTTTTCATCCTAAGGCTCTTTCACTCAGTAAGTTATTGCTACTAGAAATTGATGTAGTTGATAGCTTCTTTAATCCATAAGAGTGAGGCTTAGGGACGCGTCATTGGCTAGTTGTAGAAATTTTATCTTACTGTCTTATTCTTTTCCAACTAAAATGATGTTAATTTTTAAAAATACTTTTTAAATTAATTTTTATTGAAGGAAAATTGCTTTACAGAACTTTGCTGACTTCTGTCAAACCTCAACATGAATCAGCCATAGGCATACATATATCCCCTCCCTTTTGAAACTCCCTCCCACCTCCCTCCCCATCCCACCGCTCTAGGTTGATACAGAGCCCCTGTTTGAGTTTCCTGAGCCATACAGTAAGTTCCCGTTGGCTATCTATTTTACATATGATAATATAAGTTTCCATGTTACTCTTTCCATATATCTCACCCTCTCCTCCCCTCTCTCCATGTCGATAAGTCTATTTTCTATGTCTGTTTCTCCACTGTTGTCCTGTAAATAAATTCCTCAGCGCAATTTTTCTAGATTCTGAATATGTGTTAGCATATGGTATTTATCTTTCTCTTTTTGACTCACTTCGCTCTGTAAAACAGGTTCTAGGTTCATCCACTTCATTCAGTTCAGTTCAGTTCAGTTGCTCAGTTGTGTCTGACTCTTTGCGACCCCGTGAATCGCAGCACGCCAGGCCTCCCTGTCCATCACCAACTCCCAGAGTTCACTCAGACTCATGGTCATCGAGTCAGTGATGCCATCCAGCCATCTCATCCTCTGTTGTCCCCTTCTCCTCCTGTTCCCAATCCCTCCCAGCATCAGAGTCTTTTCCAGTGAGTCAACTCTCCACATGAGGTGGCCAAAGTACTGGAGTTTCAGCTTTAGCATCATTCCTTCCAAAGAAATCCCAGAGCTGATCTCCTTCAGAATGGATTGGTTGGATCTCCTTGCAGTCCAAGGGACTCTCAAGAGTCTTCTCCAACACCACAGTTCAAAAGCATCAATTCTTCCACTTCACTAGAACTGACTCAGATGCATTCCTTTTTATGGCTGAGTTCATTGTGTATGTATACCACAACATATTTATCCATTCATGTGTCAATGGATATCTAGGTTGCTCCCATGTTTTAGCTATTGTATATAGTGCTGCAAAGAACAATGGGATACATGTGTCTTTCAGTTTTGATTTCCTCAGGGTATATGCCCAGGAGTGGGATTTTTGGGTTATATGGTGGTTTTATTCCTAGTTTTTCGAGGAATCTCCATACTGTCTTCCATAGTGGCTGTATCAATTTACATTCCCACCAATAGTGCAAGAGTGTTCCCTTTTCTCTACACCCTCTCCACCATTTGTTGTTTGTAGACTTATTGATGATGGCTATTCTGACCGGTCTGAGGTGATATCTCATTGTAGTTTTGATTTAAATTTCTCTAATAATGAGTGATGGTGAGCATCTTTTCATGTGTTTGTTAGTCATTTGTAAGTCATCTTTGGTCTTTTTCCCACTTTTTGATTGGGTTGTTTGTTTTTCTGACATTGAGTTGTATGAACTGCTTGTATATTTTCAAAATTAATCCTTTGTCAGTTGTTTCATTTGCTATTATTTTCTCCCATTTTGAGGGTTTTCTTTTCACTTTGTTTATAGGTTCCTTTATTGTGCAAAAGCTTTTAAGTTTAATCAGGTCCGACTTGTTTATTTTTATTTCCATTACTCTAGGAGATGGGTCATAAGGGATCTTGCTTTGATTTATTTCATCAAGTGTTCTGCCTATGTTTTCCTTCAAGAGTTTTATGGTATCTCATCTTACAATTAGGTCTTCAATCCATTTTGAGTTTATCTTTGTGTATGGTGTTAGGAAGTGTTCTAATTTTATTCTTTTACATGTAGCTGTCCAGTTTTCCCAGCACCATTTATTGAAGAGGTTATCTTTGCTCCATTGTATATTCTTGGCTCCTTTGTCAAAAATAAGGTACCTTTAGGTGCATGGGTTTATTTCTGGGCTTTCTATCTTGTTCCACTGGTCTATACTTCTGTTTTTGTGCCAGTACTGTACTGTCTTGATGATTGTATCTTTGTAGTATAACCTAAAGTCAGGAAGCTTGATTCCTCCAGCTCTATTCTTCTTTCTCAAGACTGCTTTAGCTATTCAGGGTCTTTTGTGTCTCCATATGAATTGTGAACTTTTTTGTTCTAGTTCTGTGAAAAGTGCCATTGGTAATTTCATAGGGATCACAGTGAATCTGTAGACTGCCTTTGGTAGTATAGACATTTTCACAATATTGATTCTTCCCACCCAGGAACATGGAATATTTCTACATGTGTTTATGTTATCTTTGATTTCTTTCATTAGTGTCTTATAATTTTCTGTGTACAGTTCTTTCGTCTCCTTGGATAAGTTTATTCCTAGATATTTAATTCTTTAGGTTGTAATGGTGAATGGGATTAATTCCTTAATTGCTCTTTCTGATTTTTCATTGTTAATATATAGAAATGTAAGTGATTTCTGTGTATTGATTTTGTATCCTGCAACTTTGTTAAATTCACTGATTAGCTCTAGTAATTTTCTGATAGTATCTTTAGGTTTTTCTATGTACAGTATCATGTCGTCTGCAAACAGTGAGAGCTTTACTTCTTTTCCGATCTGGATTTCTTTTGTTTCTTTTTCTTCTCTGATTACTGTAGCTAGGACTTCCAGAACTATGTTGAATAATAGTGGCAAAAGTGGACACCCTGGTCTTGTTTCTGATATTAGGGGGAATGCTTTCAATTTTTCACCATTGGGAATAATGTTTGCTGTTGGCTTATCATATGTAGCCTTTACTATGTTAAGGTAGATTCCTTCTATGCACATTTTTTGAAGAGTTTCAATCATAAATAGGTGCTGAATTTTGTCAAAGGCTTTTTCTGCATCTATTGAGATGATCATATGGTTTTTATCTTTCAATTTTTTAATATGGTGTGTCACATTGATTGATGTGTGTATATTGAAGAATTCTTGAATCCCTGGAATAAACCCAACTTGATCATGGTGTATGAGCTTTTTGATGTGTTGCTGAATACTGTTTGCTAAAATTTTGTTGAGGATTTTTGCATTTATGTTCATCGGGTATATTGGCCTGCAGTTTTCATTTTTTGTGTTGTCTTTGGTTTTGGTATCAGGGTGATGGTGGCCTCATAGAATGAATTTGGAAGTGTTCCTTCCTCTGCAATTTTTTGAAAGGGTTTTAGGATAGGCACTAGCTCTTCTCTAAATTTTTGATAGAATTCTCCTGTGAAACCATCTGGTCCCGAGCTTTTGTTTTTTGGGAGATTTTTGATCACAGCTTCAATTTCAGTGCTTGTAATTGGGTTGTTCATAATTTCTATTTCTTCCTGGTTCAGTCTTGCAAGATTGAACTTTTCTAAGAATCTGTCAATTTCTTCCATGTTATGTACTTTATTGCCATACAGTTGTTCGTAATAGTCTCTTATAATCCTTTGTATTTCTGAATTGTCTTTTGTAACCTCTCCTTTTTCATTTCTAATTTTGTTGATTTGATTCTTCTCTTTTATTCTTGATGAGCCTGGCTAAGGGTTTGTCGATTTTATCTTCTCAAAGAACCAGCTTTTGTTTTATGAATCTTTACTATTGTTTCTTTCATTTCTTTTTCATTTATTTCTTCTTGGATCTTTTATGATTTCTTCCCTTCTACTATTTTTTTTTCATTCTTTTCCCATTTGCTTTAAGTGTAAAGTTAGGTTGTCTCTGATGTTTTTGTTGTTTCTTGAAGTAGGATTGTATTGCAATAAATTTCCCTCTTAGAACTGTTTTTGCTGCATCCAACAGGTTTGGAGTTGTCGTTTTCTCATTGTCATTTGTTTCTAGAACATTTTTTCATTTCCCTTTTGATTTCTAAAGTAACCTGTTTGTTATTTAGAAACATCTTGTTCAATCTCCATGTGTGTGTGTTTCTTACAGGTTTTTTCTTGTAACTGATATCATGGTCATGTGGTGGGAGAAGATGGTTAATATGATTTAACTTTTCTTAAATTTACTGAGGTTTGATTTGTGATCCAAGATGTGGTCTATCCTGGAGAATGTTCCATGTGCACTTGGAAAGAAGGTGTATTCTTTTGCATTTGGATGGAATGTCCTGAAGATATCAATGAAATCCATCTCATCTAATGTATCATTTAAGACTTGCATTTCCTTATCAATTTTCTGTTTTGATGATCTGTTCATTGGCGTGAGTAGGGTGTTAAAGTCTCCTAGTATTATTGTGTTACTGTCAATTTCTCCTTTTATGTCTGCTACTGTTTGTCTTGTGTATCGAGGTGCTCCTATGTTGGATGCATAGATATTTACAATTGTTATGTCTTCTTCTTGGATTGATCCCTTGATCATTATGTAGTGTCCTTCCTTATCCCTTGTAATCTTCTTTATTTTAAAGAAGATTATTTGTCTGTTGTGAGGATAGCTGCTCCAGCTTTCTTTTGCTTCCCATTTGCATGGAATCTATTTTCCCATCCTCTCACTTTCAGTCTGTATGTGTCTTGGGGTCTGAAGTGGGTTTCTTGTATACAGCATATATATGGGTCTTGTTTTGGTATCCATTCAGCCAGTCTGTGTCTTTTGGTCGGAGCATTTAATACATTTACATTTAAAGTAATTATTGATATATATGTTCCTATTGCCATTTTCTAATCGCTTGGGGTTGATTTTGTAGATCATTTTTCTTCTCTTATATTTCTTGACTACAGAAGGCAGTTTAACATTTGTTGTAAGCCTGGTTTGATGGTACTGAATTCTCTTAACTTTTGCTTGTCTGAATGGCTTTTTATTTCTCCATCAATTTTGAATGAGATCCTTGCTGGGTACAGTAATCTTGGTTGTAGATTTTTCCCTTTCAGTACTTTAAATATATCCTACCATTCCCTTCTGACCTGCAGAGTTTCTGCTGAAAGATCAACTGTTAAACATATGGAGTTTCCCTTGCATGCTACTTGTTGCTTCTCCCTTGCTGCTTTTAATATTCTTTCCTTGTGTTTAGTCTTTGTTAGTTTGATTAGTATGTGTCTTAGCATGTTTCTCCTTGGGTTTATCCTGTTTGGGACTCTTTGTGCGTCTTTGACTTGATTGGCTCTTTTCTTTTCCATGTTGGGGAAATTTTCAACTATAATCTCTTCAAAAACTTTGTCATACCCTTTCTTTCTCTCTCCTTCTTCTAGGAACCCTATAATTGGAATGTTTATGTGTTTGATATTGTCCCAAAGGTCTCTGAGACTATTCTCAGTTCTTTTCATTCTTTTTACTTTATTCTGCTCTTCAGAAGTTATTTCCAGCACTTTATCTTCCAGCTCAGTGATCTGTTCTGCCTCAGATATTCTGCTATTGATTTCTCCTAGAGTTTCTTTAATTTCAGTAATTGCTTTGTTTGTCTCTGTGTGTTTATTCTTTAATTCTTCTAGATCTTTGTTAATTGATTCTTGCATTTTCTCCATTTTGTTTTCAAGGTTTTTGATCATCTTTACTATCATTATTCTGAATTCTTTTTCAGGTAATTTTCATTTTCATTTATTTGTATTTTTGTGTTTCTAGTTGTTCCTTCATTTGTGCAGTATTTCTCTGACTTTTCTTTTCTTTTCTTTTTCTTTTTAATTATTGTGTTTGAGGTCTCCTTTTCCCAGGCTTCAAGAAAAGTTGAATCATTTCCTTGAAGAAGGTTGAATTCTTTCTTCCTTTTGGCTTCTGCCCTCCTAAGGTTGGTCCAGAGGTTTGTACGAGCTTCGTGTAGGGTGAGATTTGTGCTTAGTTTTTGTTTGTTGGTTGGTTTTTCCTCTGATGGGCAAGGCTGAGTGAGGTGAGACAGGTACTCCTGTCTGCTGATGATTGTGTTTGTGTTTTTGTTTTGTTTGTTGTTTAGATGAGGCATCCTGCATGGGGTGCTACTGGTGGTTGGGTGATGCTGGGTCTTGTATTGAGGTGGTTTTCTTTGTGTGAGTTCTCACTATTTGATACTCCCTAGGGTTGGTTCTCTGGTAGTCTCGTGTCTTGGAGTCAGTGCGCCCACTCCAAAAGCTCAGGATTTAATCTCTGGTGCCTGGCCATAAGAGGCCTCATAGCCACACCTGTGTCACCAGGCAGGGTTGCCAGACAGGGTTTGAAATCACCACCTGCTGGGGATCCAGACTTCATGGCCTCGGACCCACACCGGGCTCAGACCAGCTCCTCCCGCCCCTGCTGCTGGTCTAGTTCTCTGCAATTCTGAAGTGCTAGGGGTGGCCCAAAGTGGCCTTTAGCTGAACCGTGGTTGGACAGTGGACACAGTAGCCCAATAGAGCAGGAAGTGCCTAAAATGATGTTAATTTTTATACTTTAACCATCAGATAAACTTTTAAAATTTACATTTGTCAAAAAGTATGTCTGAATAGGTCAGCATCATAGACAAGAGTTGAAAATCTCTCATAATTATATGTAATATATGACTTTCTTTAAAGAGTTAACATTTTAAAGGATCACTTTGGCTGCTCTGTGAGAACAGACACAGGGAAAGAATGAAGTCAGAGAAACCAATTTAATGGCTCTTGAGTAGGGCTGTAGCTTGGAGGTGATGAGAAGTGCTTGGATATTAGATGTATGTTGATGGTGGAATGAACAAGATATCCAGAGGATTAAGTGAAATAAATTAGTATGTCTCAAGATTTGGTCTGAACAACCAGAAAAGTGAAGTTGCAATTTACCAAGATGAGAAAGATTGCAGAAGTGGATTTAGACCAAAGATCAAGAGTTTGATTTATCAACATATGTTCTTATTTCCTTCAAACTTTCTTTCTTTACATTTTTAGTTTTTATGAGCAATGTCCTTTTCACCAATAAAATAATATTATTTCAAATACAATTATTTTTTAGTTGTAGCATGGGGAGAAATGCAATATAACTATAATCAATACAAAACAGTATTTATTCTGCTGAAAATTATTTGTGAACCCATAAGTAACAAAAACATTTTAAATAATACTTTATAAAATCTCAATGCGGATTCTATTATTTTATGTCTAACATTTTGGCAAAATTAAAAAAACTAAAGCTCACAGGAAATCTACCTGTGGATACTGGTGGAGATCAGGTTCAGTGCCAACTCTCATGACATAATTTTTTTGCTTTTGGAATAAATCATGCTATTTTCCCAACATTATCCTGTTTTAACTGTAACAATGCTCAGACAAGTATTTCTAGCTTATTTTCAGGTGATGACTTACTTCTACAGCATTTATGCTTGATAAATTTTTTGGTCAACTAAAATAATTTTTTATGATGGTTATATGGTATATTTTCTGAATTCCTGTATTATTGAGAATGTTTGCAATTATGAAAATAATACAAAGCTAATTTTTTTAGATATAAAAATTTAAATCATAATGTTACCATTTAAAATTTTTACATATATTGACTTCCTGGCAAAGGATAAATTTCATACAATTTTGACACTTTTGTGTGTCTGTGCTAGTTTTTGGTTTGAATACACAGAATTTTCTTTATCTACAGATATATAACAAATTGGCAGTATAGTTTGAAATTTGGTCTTTAAAATTAAATTTGACCGGAATTTAGTGATTTCATTCCTTCTTCACTTACTTATATACAGAAATTCCATCACAGGGGGATTTTTCTTCTATTCAGTTTTTTGTTCTTCTATTCATCTTTTTTTTCCTCAATAATTGGATGTACTATTTAGACCCATGGTCTGGGATTGTCACAATTAAGCTTCACTGAATTTTTTTTTCTGTTAGTTTTACGATATATAGGAGAAAATTTTCCCCCTATGGCACAATTAAAATTTTTTTGCAGTATCAATTTTATTTTTTGTTCACTCTTTTGAAGTATTTAATTTCATTATTGTATCTATAATTTCTTTGCAGTATGTTTTTTGGGGCAAACTTTTATGAACTCATGAGTTTTTAGTTTGGACCTAGAAGATACTTGACAAAGAATCCCGTGGTCACTGCTTAAACCAGCAAACATTTGCTCTCCTTCACTCTATCCACTGGTACATACAAAACTTTAAAGTTCACAAGGCAAGGAAAAAAAAATAGAAAATGCAAACAGTTATAAAATCAGTAGCAGCAAAGGCCCATATCTACCAACATGATCCATTAATCTTGCAAAGATTCATACCTTCCACAGGCAGTAGCAGAAGAACAAATGCAGGGCTGTATGGAGGAACATATGATTGAGAAGCCTTCCCAAGCCCTGTTCACCACCTTATCTCTAAGAGCTGAAAAATGAATTTATACACTTTACAAAATTGGTAGAATGACAACCTGTGAAAAGGTTTTATTCTATCTTGGTTTTCTCTGTTAACAGACTTTTATTAAAGAGAAACATACTTTTCCCCCAAATACCTGAAAATTTTAAAAGTTTGCACAGAAATTTAAGAAAAACCTCAGAGCTGACTCAACTATTTGATTAGCTGATTTTAGAAATAATATTTTATTTATATTTTTAAAATAGATTTCACATATATTAGAAAGAGGTAATGACTTGCCATACAATTCAGACAAGGAAAGCGTTTCTACCATGCTATAACCCTGTATCTCATCTATCTCCTATGGATCTAATGCTGCATGACTTTCATTTTCTTTCCTTAAGGCTCTCTGGTCCTGTTTCAAGGAGGCTATATATTTGCTGATTCAATTGAGGATGCCAAATACTTCTCTAAAATCTTCTATACATGTTCTCTTTTGGTTCTCCTTTCCCTTTCTGTATCATTTGGTGTTTTTGTTTTGCCCTTCCTCACTAACAAATCTATAGAGCATGTTAATATGCCAATGCAGTGGTTTTGCAGAGCATATCAATGAATTGCCTTGGGTGCCCTTTTGGCTACTTGGCTGAATCAATTCCTTACTCATTCTACAGCTGGAAGGAAGATAACTGTGCTAGCTCTTGGCTTAGTATCTGACAGTCTTTCGTTCATTTTAGCTTTTCTAGCCTAAAATAAGATGATCTACCTTCACTATCTGAACAGAAGAGATGACATGAACAAAAGCTACCAGATAGCTTCCAACTTTGCCTTCATGTACCACTCTTTATTTATGAGCACTGAACATCCCAGGCTGTAATATATCACTACATATCTCATATATAATATTACATACTGCCATTTTTCCAGATATGGTCATTATTGAATGTACACAGAAACTGAAGCCCAGGATCTTGACTGTCTCAAAATCAAACTTGGTGAACTAAAGGAATGGCTGCCTTTTTCTAACCATTTTGGTGCCTTCCAAAGCTGTGTGACCCTCTCTTGCTGTTGCTGCAACTGCCACTACCACACATTTAGGCACCTATTTTGTACATACTTTTGACATAGCCACCATTGGAAAAAAGTGTCAAAATAGCCTTTTAAGTTTAGGTAACTTTAATGATTGCTTCAGTAAACTGTGGCAGAAGCCGAGTTGGTGAAAATCACATGGAGGGCTCTTTGGCTCTTTCTTTCTTTCTTTTTTTAATTTTGGATGCCTCTGGTCTTAGTTTCAGCACACTGTTTCAGCACATTTTTCGTTATGGCATGTGGGCTTCTCTCCAGTTGTGGTGTGCAGGTTCTAGAGTGTGTAGGCTCTGTAGTTTGCAGCACAGAGGCTCAGTAGTTGTGGTGCATGGGCTTAGTTACCCCACAGCGTGTAGGATCAAACCTATGTCACCTTCATTGGAAGGCATATTCAAACCACTAGACCATGAGGGAAGTCCTGGCTCTTTTATTTTTGACATCAACCCTCTCCAAATCAAAGAACCATGTTACATACACTCCTTAGAAAGAAGACATCTATGTGTGTAATTCCCTAGTTCATCTTTCCAACTGGAGACAGTTTTGGCAGGGGCCCCTTCAGGGTTTCAAATATTTCTAATCTCACAAATAAAAGAATGCTGAAATTATATGAGCAGCAGAGACACAAAGTCTTTAGACTCATAGTTTAAATGTTAGTGAGAGCCAGAAATTCTACTCTGCCTAGCCTAGCCTCTGTTTATCAACAATTTCACATTAGCTTCCTTCTGTTGAGTACTTTCCTCCCTCCCCCATTTCCTTCCTTCCCCCTTTCCATGTCTTTCACTGTAGTAGGATCTTTGCTTTATTTTCCAGTTTATATAATATTTTCAATATTTATATAATATTTAAATATTTATATACATTATATAAATATATTNAAACAAAGGCTTGGAATAAAATATTTGAAAAGGCTTCACATGGCTAGGAATTTTCAAAGTTAAAATTAGACCCAGGATGTATCATTTTACAATTATTTTTCTAGTTTTAGTGAGATATAATGGACATAACACTGCATAAGTTTAAGGTGTATGTCTAACACAATGGTTGGATTGGGCTTCCCTGGTGACTCAGATGGTAAAGCGTCTGCCCAAAATGCAGGAAACAAGTTTGATCCCTGGGTCGGGAAAATCCCCTGGAGAATGAAATGGCGACCCACTCCAGTATTCTTGCCTGGAAAATCCCATGGATGGAGAAGTCTGGTAGGCTACATTTCATGGGGTCACAAAGAGTTGGACACGACTGAGCGACTTCACTTTCACTTATGCATTGCAAAATGATTACATACTAAGTTTAGTAAACATCTATCACCTCATATAGTCACAGCATTTTTCTTGTAAGAGAACTTCTAAGATTTACTCTTGTAGCAACTTTCAAATATACACTACAGTATGAGCATAATCATCATATTGTACATTACATGTCCAGAATTTATTTTCCTTATAATTGGAAGTATGTACTGTGGAAAATTCTTAAAGAGATGGGAATACCAGACCACCTTACCTGCCTCCTGAGAAATCTGTATGCAGGTCAAGAAGCAGCAGTTAAAACTGGACATGAAACAAACCGGGAAAGGAGTACATCAAGTACATCAAGGCTATTTTGTCACCCTGCTTATTTAACTCATATGCAGAGTACCTCATGAGCATGCTGGACTGGATGAAACACAAGGTGTAGTCAAGATTTCTGGGAGAAATATCAATAACCTCAGATATGCAGATGACACTACCCTTATGGCAGAAAGTGAAGAAGAATTAAAGAGCCTCTTGATGAAAGTGAAAGAAGAGAGTGAAAAAGTTGGCTTAAAGCTCAGCATTCAGAAAACTAAGATCATGGCATCCGGTCTCATCACTTCATGGCAAATAGATAGGGAAACAATGGAAACAGTCACAGACTTTATTTTCTTGAGCTTCAAAATCACTGCAGATGGTGACTGCAGCCATGAAGTTAAAAGACACTTGCTCCTTGGAAGAAAAGCTATGACCAACCTAGACAGCATATTAAAAGGCAGAGACATTACTTTGCCAACAAAGGTCTATCTAGTCAAAGCTATGGTTTTTCCAGTAGTCATGTATGGATGTGAGAGTTGGACTATAAAGAAAGCTGAGTACTAAAGAATTGATGCTTTTGAACTGTGATGCTGGAGAAGACTCTTGAGAATCCCTTGGACTGCAAGGAGATCAAACCAGTCCATCCTAAAGAAAATCAGTCCTGGGTGTTCATTGGAAAGACTGATGTTGAAGCTGAAACTCCAATACTTTGGCCACCTGATGTAAAGAACTGACTCCTTGGAAAAGACTGCTGGGAAAGATTGAAGGTGGGAGGAGAAGGGGACGACAAAGGATGAGATGGTTGGATGGCATCACCGACTCAATGGACATAAATTTGAGTAAACTCCAGGAATTGGTGATGGACAGGGAAGTCTGGCATGCTGCAGTCCATGTGGTCACAGAGTCGGACACGACTGAGTGACTGAACTGACCTTTTGACTACATTCAACATTTCTCCATCTCCACCCCCCACCTCTGGTAACCAAAAACGTCTGTTTCTATGATTTTTATTATCTTAGATTACTCAAATAAATTAGATAATGCAGTATTTATTTTTTTTCTCTGTCTGACATTTTAATTATCACAATGCCTCAAAGTTCAACCATATTGTTGCAAATGACAGGATTTCTCTCTTTTTAATGGTTGCATAGTACTGTATATGTTTTTCTTTTATCCATTTTCACTAACCATTTATCAGTGCATGCTTAGATTGTTTCCGTGTCTTGGCTACTTTCAATAATGCTACAGTAAACATGAAGATGAACCTGTCATATCTCTTTGACAAAATGATTTCACAGAATTGGAATTGTTGGAGTATATGGTAGTTTTATTCAATTTTTTGAATCACCTCTATACTGTTTTCCATAGTGGCTGTACCAATTCATGTCCATCTTAAAAATTTTCTATGTGTCATATCACATCATCTGCAAGAGCTAACAGTTCTTCCTTTACAAATTAGATGTTATATTTCTTTTTCCTGTGTTATTCCTCTACCCATTTTTAAATTGTATTCTCTGTCCCTCTGTGTCTCTCTTTCCTGCTAACTTTGCAATTATTAAATTCTAATCAATTACCTGGTTTGGGGTGGTGCTGTGAGGTTTCTTTTAAAAAATTATTTATTTTTGACTGTGCTGGATCTTCATTTCTGCAAGGACTTTTCTCTAGTTGTGGTGTGTGGGCTTCTCATTGCAGTGGCTTATCTTGTTGCAGAGCTTGGGCTTTAGCAGTTGCAGCATGTGAGCTCAGTAGTTGTGGCTTGTGGGGTCTAAAGCACAAGCTCAATAGTTATGACATACAGGCCAAGTTGCTCTATAGCATATGAGATCTTCCTGGGTCTCTTCTGCACTGGCAGACTCTACACCACTGAACCACCAGGGCAGCCCTATGATGTTCATCTTCTGGTGTCTTTCTAGTTGTTGGAAACAAAATGCTCCTCAGTGGTGACTTTCACTGTTCCACAAGGAAATAAGTATTCACAATGATCAGGTTTTTACTGTACATTTTCAGATTCATTCTTAGATATGTTGGCTAACTTTCATTATTTCCAAAAGGAATATTTATTTATTTCTAGGCATCTTCTAGTGAGAACTCTATTGCTGCGTCCCAGATCTCATGATTTTATTTTCCTCTGGCAGCAGTTAAACTTTTTTAAACTAAATTTTCTAAACTAAATTTCCTTTTTTAAACTAAATTTTCTTTCCAGAAACTATTCTATTTTGTGTATCCCCCACAGTGGCTTTCCCCAGTCCAAGATTTTTGTACTGAGCTTATCTCACATCAACTAGTTTCCTCTTTTCTACAACATGTTGAGACCCTAACTTGGATGAAATCACTACTCTTTTGCATTCCTAGTTCCTTTAAGTCTAAGTGTGGTTCCTGAACCAGTAGAATCAATATCACCTGTGAATTTGTATAACATACAAATTATTAGGCCCCACCTCAAGCTTATTGAGTAAAAAACTCTCGGGGTGGTGTCCAGAAATCTGTGTTTTAACAAGTTCTTCAGATGATTCTGAAGTGTGTTTAAGTTTGTAAATTCTCACTTTCCCAGGGCATTTCAGCTTTAAAAAAAATAAAGAAAGAAAGCTGCTTGAAATGCTAAACATTTTTTGAAAAGTTGATCTCAGGGTTTTTTTGATATGCTGAAAAAGTGAAAGTGAAAGTCTCTCAGTCATGTCCAACTCTTTGCAACTACATAGATTTTACAGTCCATGGAATTCTCCAGGCCAGAATACTGGAGTGGGTAGCCTTTCCCTTCTCCAGGGAATCTTCCCAACCCAGGGATCAAACCCAGGTCTCCCACACTGCAATCAGATTCTTTACCAGCAAAGCCACAAGGGAAGGCCAAGAATACTGGAGTGGGTAGCCTATCCCTTCTCCAGCGTATCTTCCCGACCCAGGAATTAAACCGAACCAGAGTCATCTGCATTGCAGGTGGATTCTGAGCTATCAGGGAAGCCCTTTGATACTCTAGTCTTATTTAATACTAATAACTCCAAACTGCTTCCCATTTTCCATCTTTAAAACTCTAGCCAATATTACCAGTTGGCCTTGTTCTTAGTAGCCATCTGTCAGTTTGCTGTGTCATTAACATTTCTAGAGTTTAGTTTACATTGTATAGGCTTTTACTGACTGGGGAAATAGAGATGATGATAGATCATCATGATGAAATTTGGTGAGAGGAAGTATTTTTGCACATTTTCTCTCTTCTGTAAAATATGAAGAAATATTCCATCAGAGGTATCACAAACCAAGTTATATCTCATTGACATTTGCTTTTTATCACTGAATAATTTAGTGATACAGAATTGGTGAGAACTATCTTTACCTGCTGGTCAGCCATTCTTTTATTCTTTCAGTATTTATGTTTGCTTTTGCAACGAAGAGTTAAATTGTGTTAAATCTCCTGGACCTCCTGGTCCAATCTTCATGTGGACCTTTAATGATAACAGTACATTTTTCGAAGAAGTCTACCAAGCATTCTTAATTAGAAATTTTAATTCTAATGGCATAAATCTCTTTTTAGACTATTGGAGAACAACTTGTTTAGTCAGTTGGTTTCATGTTAAATTCACAAAGTATACAATTATAACTAAGCAACACACACCAAACCATAAATGCTGGATCAATAGTTTGAAAAATACAGCCATCAACCCCAGCTGAGTGCTCTGCATGGATGCCTCATATACATTTTTCACTTCCTTGTTTCTTTTTTCTTACTGATTTTCACCACTTATAACATAATGTCTTAGAACAAAACAATAAAAACATTTGCTCACAAATATACTGCTTTCTATGTATCAGAAAAAACAATATGTGGAAAAAAAATTTAAATTGACAGTGCCTAACCATGGTGTTCTGCAAATTGACAGTAAAGAATCTGCTTGCAATACAGGAGACCAAGGATTTGATCCTTAGGTCAGAAAGTTCCCCTGGAGAAGGAAATGGCTCCAGTATTCTTGCTTGGAGAATTCCATGGACAGAGGAGACTGGTGGGCTACAGTCCATTGGGTTGCAAAAGCCAGACACAACTGAGCAACTAAGATTTCCACTTTCACATAATTCCCTGTGCTCTACAATATAACCTTTCTGCTTATTTATTTTGTACATAGTAGTTTATATCTCTTAATCCCCTACCCCTAGTTTGCCCTTCTCCCCTTCCCTCTTTCCACAAATAATCTCGTTTGTTTTCTATATCTGTGAGTCTGTTTCTGTTTTGCTATATGCATTCATT
Source organism: Redunca redunca (assembly GCA_006410935.1). Lineage (NCBI taxonomy): Eukaryota > Metazoa > Chordata > Mammalia > Artiodactyla > Bovidae > Redunca > Redunca redunca. The sequence goes on from SJYQ01001218.1 coordinate 132,738, forward strand.
TGTATTATTTTTTAGAGCATACATATAAGTGATTTCATACAGTATTTGTCTTTCTCTGACTTTTTTCATTAAGTGTAACTTTCTCAAGGTCTCTCCACTTTGCTGAAAATGGCACTATTTCATTCATTTTATAGCCAAATAATATTCCAGTGTGTGTATAGACACATAACACACACACACACACACACACACACACACACAGTTCAGTTCAGTTCAGTCAGTCTTGTCCAACTCTTTGCGACCCCATGAATTGCAGCACACCAGGCCTCCCTGTCCATCACCAACTCCCAGAGTTCACTCAGACTCACGTCCATTGAGTCAGTGATGCCATCCAGCCATCTCATCCTCTGTCGTCCCCTTCTCCTCCTGCCCGCAATCTCTCCCAGAATCAGAGTCTTTTCCAATGAGTCAACTCTTCGTATGAGGTGCCCAAAGTACTGGAGTTTCAGCTTTAGCATCATTCCTTCCAAAGAAATCCCAGGGCTGATCTCCTTTAGAATGGACTGGTTGGATCTCCTTGCAGTCCAAGGGACTCTCAAGAGTCTTCTCCAACACCACAGTTCAAAAGCATTAATTCTTTGGCGCTCAGCCTTCTTCACAATCCAACTCTCACATCCATACATGACCACAGGAAAAACCATAGCGTTGACTAGACGGACCTTAGTCGGCAAAGTCATGTCTCTGCTTTTGAATATACTATCTAGTTTGCTCATAACTTTTCATCCAAACAGTAAGCGTCTTTTAATTTCATGGCTGCAATCACCATCTGCAGTGATTTTGGAGCCAAGAAAAATAAAGTCTGACACTGTTTCCACTGTTTGCCCGTCTATTTCCCATGAAGTGATGGGACCGGATGCNCATAGTCAATAAAGCAGAAATAGAATTTTCTCTGGAACTCTCTTGCTTTTTCCATGATCCAGCGGATGTTGGCAATTTGATCTCTGGTTCCTCTGCCTTTTCTAAAACCAGCTTGAACATCAGGAAGTTCACGGTTCACGTATTGCTGAAACCTGGCTTGGAGAATTTTGAGCATTACTTTACTAGCATGTGACACAGATATATGCATATGTGAGATACATATTTTTTCCATAGTGGCTTCACCAATTTACATTCCCAACAACATAGAATTATCCTCTTCTCTCTACATCCTTTCCAATATTGTTATTTGTAGAGTTTTTAATGATAAGCATTCTGAAAGGCTTGAGGTGATATCTAGTTGTTTTGATTTGCATTTCTCTAATAATCCATGGGGTCACAAAGAGTCAGACATGACTGAGCTACTGAACTGAACTGAATTAGTGATATTGAGCATCTTTTCAGGTGTGTTAGCCATCTGCGTGTATTGCTTTGGAAAAATATCTACTTAGGTATTCTGCTCATGTTTTGCTTGGGTTTTTTTTAAATTGGATACTGAACTGTATGAACTGTTCATTAATATATATTTTGGATATTAATCCCTTATTGATAATTTCATTTGTAAATCTTTCTCCAGTACCATAGGGTGACTTTTCTTTTGTCAATTGTTTTATTGCTGTGCAAAAGCTTTTAAGTTTAATTAGGTCCCAATTGTTTATTTTTGCTTTTTTTTTTTTGCTTTGGAGACAGATTTAAAAAAAATATTGCTGTATTATGTTGTCAGTGTAAAGCCTGCTTTCTCTTTCAGGAATTTTATGGTCTTTAATGCATTTTGAGTCCAGCTTGTATATGATATGAAGAAATGTCTTAATCTCATGTTTTATATGCTGTTGTGCAGTTTTCCCAGCATCATTTATTGAAGAGACTGTTTTTTCTCCATTTTATATTTTTGCCCCTTTTATCATAGATTAATTGGCCATAGGTGTGAAGGTTTATTTCTGGGTCTCTGTTTTGTTCCATTTATTTATGTGGTGGGTTTTGTGCAAGTACCATGCTGTTCTGATTACTGTAACTTTGTAGAATAGTCTGAAGTCTGAGAGAGTAATACCTCCAGCTTTGTTTTTTTTTTTTTCCTAAGATTAATTTTGTATTTTGGGTTCTTTTGTGGTTCCATATGAATTGTAGGATTATTTATTCTAGTTCTGTGAAAAGTGTCATTGGTATTTTGATAAGGATTTCACTGAATCTATAGAATGCTTTGGGTAATATGGCCACTTTAACAATATTAATTTTCCCAATCCAAGAGAATTGGCTATCTTTCCATTTACTTGTATCACCTTAAATTTCCTTCATCAGTCTTTTGTAGTTTTCAGAGTATAGGTCTTTCACCTCCTTGGTCAAGTTCATTCCTAGGTATTTTATTCTTTTTGGTGTGATTTTAAATGGGATTGTTTTCTGGCTTTCTCTTTCTGATAGTTCATAATTAGTGTATAGAAAAGCAACAGATTTCTGTCTATTAATCTTGTATATTGAAACTGTTGAATTCACTTGTTAGTTCTAATAGTTTTGGGGTGGAGACTTTACAGTTTTCTATATAAAGTGTCATGTCATCTGCAAACAGTGACATTTTCCTTTTTTCCCTTACAACTTGTATGCAGTTTTTATTTTACTTGTATGATTGCTGTGGCTAGGACTTCTAATACTATGTTAACTAGAAGTGGTGTGAGTGGACATGCTTGTCTTATTCCAGATTGTAGAGGAAAGGCTTTCAATTTTTCATTGTTGAGTATGATGTTAGCTGTGGATTTGTCTGTCATTCATGGCCTTTATTATGTTGAGTACTGTGTCACTTAAGATCACTGTTGCCTTGTTGATATTTCTTTGTCTACTTTTGTAAGTAGGGAGTTAAAATTTCCTACTCTTACTGTATTATTGTCAACGTTTCCATTTTTATAATTTAATTAATTCATTCATTTTTGGCTGTGCTGGGTCTTTGTTGCTGCATGGGCTTTTCTCTAGTTCTGGAGAATGAAGACTACTCTCTAGTTGCTGTGTGCAGGCTTCTCATTGTGGTGTTATGTTTTGTTGTGGAGCACATGCTCTAGGCACACGGGCTTCAGAAGTTACACTTCGGGGCCCTAGAGCATAGACTCAATAGTTGTGGCATATGACCTTAGCTGCTCCCCAGCACGTGGGATCTTCTAGACCAGGGATGAAATCTGCATCTCCTGCATTGGGAGGCAGATTCTTTACTGCTCAGCCACCAGAGAAACCTTCAATTTTTCCTTTTTTGTCTCTTAGTATTTGCTTTATATATTGCTGTTTTTGTTCAGTCACAGTCTGTCTGGCTCTTTGTAACCCCATGGACTGCAGCACTCCAGGCTTCCCTGTCCATCACCATCTCCTGGAGCTTGCTCAAACTCATGTCTATCGAGTAGGTGATGCCATTCAACCATCTCATCCTCTGTCATCCCCTTCTCCTCCTGCCTTCACTCTTTCCCAGCATCAGGGTCTTCTCTAAGGAATCAGTTCTTTGCACCAGATGGCCAAAGTATTGAAATTTCAGCTTCAGCATCATTCCTTAAAAGAATATTTGGGATTGATTCCCTTTAGGATTGACTGGTTTGATCTCCTGGCAGTCCAAGGGACTCTCAAGAGTCTTCTCCAACACCAGAGCTCAATACCATCAGTTCTTCAGTGTTCAACCTTTTTTATTGGTCCAACTCTCACATTCATACATGACTACTTGCAAAACCATAGCTTTGACTAGATGAACCTTTGTGGGCAAAGTAATGTCTGTGCTTTTTAATATGCTGTCTAGGTTTGTCATAGCTTTTCTTCTAAGGAACAAGCATTTTTTAGTTTCATGGCTGCAGTCACAATCTGCAGTGATTTTGGTGCCCCACCCCCCAAAAGTCTGTCACTATTTCCATTATTTCCTCATCTATTTGCCATGAAGTGATGGGACTGGTTGCCATGATCTTCATTTTTTGAATGTTAAATTTTTAACCAACTTTTTCATTCTCAAATTGGTGTGAACTTTCAAAATTACCTAAAGGGAGAATTAACAGTCTTGTTACTGACAGGTCAGATTCAAGCTGCAAGACTACAGATTCCTTTATTTTTTTTAGAGTTTGACCTATATATGATTTATAAATTTTTCAATTAGTTTTTCAGATTTTTAAACTCATTTTTAGAATATGGAAGATTTTCTTTAAAACATGGATCTACAATGCAAGAATACACTGTAACTAAGTAGTTGCTGATTTTTTTTAATAGGGTACATGATTTGAATTTTACCTCAGTGCTCAGCATATCTGTTTCAGTCATTTACACTGCCTTCCTGGATCCCATTGACATACTCCTGCACTTTATATTAAAGGCTTAGAAGCAGCCTCTTTCAGGAGGTAGAGAACAGGGCCATGTCAAGGTGATAATTGCTTTTAAAGGACACATAGAACCCCAAACAACCTATTGTGGCTCCTTCACCTTGCTCCCTGCTGTGTGGTAATATTTTGTAGGAAAAATGACTGACTGACTGAACTTTTCAAAAATTACTGTGATAATTTGATAAATCTCTGAAAACTCAGCAGGGCTAGTGTGAAATTTGCAATCCTTTTAGTCCTAGGGACTTAGCAGTTATGATGAAATAGTAGTGTTCTTATTTAGGCACGGTATTCACATATGAGACCAAGGGCAGACTCATGGAGTTTATATTGTTTATTCAACTGGCAATTATTTCACTTTTTCACTTCTATTGGATTAACTATTCCCTAAGAATGGAATCATTAGAAGTAAAAAAGAAGTACAAAAGTCAGTATAAGTGACTTTATATCATGATCTTGAATAATGGCCTTCTATGCTGCTGCTGCTGCTAAGTCGCTTCAGTCGTGTCTGACTCTGTGCGACCCCAAATATGGCAGCCCACCAGGCTCCCCCATCACTGGGATTCTCCAGGCAAGAACACTGAAGTGGGTTGCCATAGATCTTCATAATTATATGGATCCCCATATTTAACTTATATGCAGAGTAGATCATGAGAAATGCCAAGCTGGATGAAGCACAAGCTGGAATCAAGATTTCTGGGAAAAATATCAATAACATCAGAAAGTGAAGAGGAATTGAAGAGCCTCTTGATGAAAGTGAAAGAGGAGAGTGAAAAAGCTGGCTTAAAGCTCAACATTCAAAAAACTAAGATCATGGTCTGATCACTTCATGACAAATAGATGGGAAAACAATGGAAACAGTGACAGAGTTTATTTTCTCAGGCTCCAAAATCACTGCAGATGGTGACTTCAGCCATGAAATTAAAAGAAACTTGCTTCTTGGAAGAAAAGCTATGACCAACCTAGACAGCATATTAAAAGGTAGAGACGTTACTTTGCCAACAAAGGTCCATCTAGTCACAGCTATGGTTTTTCCAGTAGTCATGTTTGTATGTGAGAGTTGGACTATAAAGAAAGCTGAACACCGAAGAATTGTGACCCCATGTGACTGAACTAAATTGATGGATCCCTATTGCACTTGAGTAATATTGAAACTCCTTTTTAGGAGCCCTCATTGCTTCACATCCTCCCCCATTGTAGCACCTGCCTAATCATATATTACTCTATCCCATTAATTTTGCATCATGCACACTTGTAGGTTTCTTTCAGATTTTGGACATCTATATTGAAGCCTTGGAAGCAGCTCACATCAGGAGGTAGAGAATAGTGACATTTCAAGGTGATAATTTGCCCTATCTCCTCCAGATTCCTTCAACATATCATTTTCTTTGTTGCACAGGGTATTAGCATTTGTTGTCTCACTGGTTTGTCTTGTTCCGACCCTTGATTGTTCTTTTCTCATCTTTTAGGCTTCACTTAAATGTGTGATTTTCTAAAAGGTCTTTGATTATCTTATTCAAAGTAAGTCTACTTGTTTCTGCTCCATCTTATTTATTTTTTGGTTGCCATTTATCACAGTTTGGCATTATCTTTTTGCATATCTATTTTTATTATCTCTCTCTCTTTCTACCTCTGTGGCCACAGCAACATTTTGTTTTCTGATTGATATATTTCTAGCACCAAAGCAGTGTCTGACAAAGACAATGAAATGAATAAATGTGTTCCACATGTTGAGTTTCTTTTGGTACTTTGTCATTTCTGGCTCCAATTTCTGGAAGCAAATATATTACTGGAACACATTATACTAATTATTTTCTTTATTCATATAAACTAAAGTGAGAGCACCAAAGTATTGATGTTTGAAGAAGAGTGTAATTAGTTAAGTGTTAGTTGCTCAGTCGTATCTGCCTCTTTGAGATCCCATGGACTGTAGGCTCCTTGTCCAGTGGAAGAATACTGGAGTTGGTAGCCATTTGCTTCTCCAGGGGAATCTTCCTGACCCAGAGATCAAACCAATGTCTCCTGCATTGCAGGTGGATTCTTTACCATCTGAACCATCAGGGAATAATTTACTGTAATTAAATACTATTTTTTCTTAAATATGATCAATTACTATTTTTAACACTCACCAGATGGTCAACACCAAAATCAGATTGATTATATTCTTTGCAGTCAAAGATGGGGAAGCTCTATACAGTCAACAAAAAAAGACCAAGAGCCAACTGTGGCTCAGATCATGAACTTCTTATTACCAAATTCAGACTCAAATTGAAGAAAGTAGGGAAAACCGCTAGACCATTCAGGTATGACCTAAATCAAATCCCTTATGATTATACAGTGGAAGTGAGAAATAGATTTAAGGTCCTAGATCTGACAGATAGAGTGCCTGATGAACTATGGAATGAGGTTCGTGACATTGTACAGGAGACAGGAATCAAGACCATCCCCATGGAAAAGAAATGCAAAAAAGCAAAATGGCTGTCTGGGGAGGCCTTACAAATAGCTGTGAAAAGAAGAGAAGCAAAAAGCAAAGGAGAAAAGGAAAGATATAAGCATCTGAATGCAGAGTTCCAAAGAATAGCAAGAAGAGATAAGAAAGCCTTCTTCAGTGATCAGTGCAAAGAAATCGAGGAAAACAACAGAATGGGAAAGACTAGAGATGTCTTCAAGAAAATTAGAGATACCAAGGGAACATTTCATGCAAAGATGGGCTCGATAAAGGACAGAAATGGTATGGACCTAAGAGAAGCAGAAGATATTAAGAAGAGGTGGCAAGAATACACAGAAGAACTGTACAAAAAAGATCTTCACGACCAAGATAATCACGATGGTGTGATCACTAATCTAGAGCCAGACATCTTGGAGAGTGAAGTCAACTGGGTCTTAGAAAGCATCACTACGAACAAAGCTAGTGGAGGTGATGGAATTTCAGCTGAGCTAGTTCAAATCCTGAAAGATGATGCTGTGAAAGTGCTGCACTCAATATGCCAGCAAATTTGGGAAACTCAGCAGTGGCCACAGGACTGGAAAATGTCTGTTTTCATTCCAATTCCAAAGAAAGGAAATGCAAAAGAATGCACAAACTACCGCACAACTGCACTCATCTCACATGCTAGTAAAGTAATGCTCAAAATTCTCCAAGCCAGGCTTCAGCAATACGTGAACCATAAACTTCCTGATGTTCAAGCTGGTTTTAGAAAAGGCAGAGGAACCAGAGATCAAATTGCCAACATCCGCTGGATCATGGAAAAAGCAAGAGAGTTCCAGAGAAACATCTATTTCTGCTTTATTGACTATGCCAAAGCCTTTGACTGTGTGGATCACAATAAACTGTGGAAAATTCTGAAAGAGATGGGAATACCAGACCNGTCATGTATGGATGTGAGAGTTGGACTGTGAAGAAGGCCGAGCGCCGACGAATTGATGCTTTTGAACTGTGGTGTTGGAGAAGACTCTTGAGAGTCCCTTGGACTGCAAGGAGATCCAACCAGTCCATTCTAAAGGAGATCAGCCCTGGGATTTCTTTGGAAGGAATGATGCTAAAGCTGAAACTCCAGTACTCTGACCACCTCATGCGAAGAGTTGACTCACTGGGAAAGACTATGATGCTGGGAGGGATTGGGGGCAGGAGGAGAAGAGGACGACCGAGGATGAGATGGCTGGATTGCATCACTGACTCGATGGACATGAGTCTGAGTGAACTCCGGGAGATGGTGATGGACAGGGAGGCCTGGGATGCTGCAATTCATGGGGTCGCAAAGAGTTGGACACAACTGAGCGACTGAACTGAACTAAACTCCCACAATAACTCTTTGCAAAATTATTGGAGTATAGTTGATTTACAGTTGTGTTAGGTGTATAGCAAAGTGAATCACACACATGTACATATATCCACATTTATTTTTCAGATTCTTTACCTATATAGGATATTACAGAGCATCGAGTAGAGTTCCCTATGCTATACAGTAGATTTTATTGTTTTCTATTCTATATATAGTAGTGTGTATATGTCAGTCCCAATCTCCCAATTTATTAATATCTCTCCCCCTTTATCCTCTGGTAAAGATGTTTGAGTTCTGCATTAGTGACTCTACTTCTGTTTTATAAATAAGTTCATTTACCTTTTTTAAGATTCCACTTATAAGCAATATCATATGATACTTGTCTTTCTGTGTCTGACTTACTTCACTGAGTATAACAATCCCTATGTTCATCTATGTTGCTGTAAATGGCATTATTTTGTTCTTGTTTTTTGACTAATATTCCATAGCATATATGTACCACATCTTTTTTATCCATTCCTCTGTTGATGGATATTTAGGTTGTTTTCATGTCCTGACTATTGGAAATTGTGCTTCAATGAACACTGAGGTGCATGTATCTTTTATTCTATGGTTTTCCCATTACTCCTTTTGAAGTTGATAACTTTAAACAAGAAAGAGTAAACATGGACCAGATTGTGTCAAGGCAATTTAATTTGAACCACATTTATTTGAGAAGTATGATTACTACCAGTCATTGAGCAACATGATTATTAAGTAGCTTTTAACACATACCAAAAATTAGTCAGTGGGCTGTGATATCACAATATCCATTAATTTTTTCCCTTGGTTTCACTGGCATTTTTAAATCTGCCTTCAATTTTTCCCAGCATAAGGGTCTTTTCCGATGAGTTGTCTCTTTGCATCAGATGGCCAAAGTATTGAAGCTTCAGCTTCAGCATCAATCCTTCCAATGACTATTCAGTTGATTTCCTTTAGGGTTAACTCATTTAATCTTTCTGTCCAAGGGACTCTCAGGAGTCTTCTCAACACCACAATTTGAAAGCATCAGTTCTTCAGTGCTCAGACTTTTTTATAGTCCAACTCTCACATCTGTACATGACTACTGAAAAAACCATAGTTTTGACTATCTGGACCTTTGTCAGCAAAGTAATGTCTCTGCTTTAGGTGTTCTTATATAGGGCGCGCCGCCTTCCCTGGTGGCCTAGATGGTAAAGAATCCACCTGCAATGCAGGAAACCTGGATTTGATCCCTGGGTTGGGAAGATACCCTGGAGAAGGGCATGGCCACCCATTTCAGTATTCTTGCCTAGAGAATCCCCAGTGACAAAGCCCTGGTGGGCTACAGTCCATGGGATCGCAAAGAGTTGTATAGGACTGAATGACTAAGTATAGCACAGCACATATAGTGTGTACATATGTTAACAAATATAATGTCCTCTCATATTGATCCTTTTATTATTATATAATGTCTTTCATTTGTTGTTGTTGTTATAACCTTTGTTTTAAAGTTTAGTATGTATCTTGCTACCCCCATGTTCTAGTCATTTCTATTTGCAGGCAGTATCTTTTCCCACCCCCTCACTTTCAGTCTGTTTGTGTCTTTAACTCTGAAGTGAGTCTCTTGTTGGCATTGTGTAGAAGAGTCATTTTTATGATGCGATCAGCCACCCTAAATCTTTTGTTTAGGCCATTTAGTACACTGACATTAATTATTAACAAGTCTGTATTGTACTTATTGTCACTTTATTACTTGTTGACTAGTTCTTATAGATCTTCTTTGTTCATTTCTTTGTTTCTTGCTTTGTAATTTGATACTTTTTGTGGTATATGTTTATTCTTTTTTTTCATTCTTTTGGATTTTGCATTTTTGATCTGTGGTTACCATGGGGTTCATAAGTGTTAAATTAAAACTATAATCACTTGTTTTTTCTCTTTTTTATTTTTTAAATTATGAAAGAAAGGTAACATATTTAAAGGAGACTTGGAGAATACAGAGCAAATTTACATATACTTTCATATATATTGCAATTAACACTCAAAAATTAATAGAATAAATGGACAGAAAACTAGGAGGATATAGTAGACCTGAAAAGCACTATGAACCAATTCAATATGTGAAGTGAAGTGAGCTCACTCAGTCGTGTCCGATTCTTTGCTACCCCATGGACTATAGCCCACCAGGCTCTTCCATCCATGGGATCCTCCAGGAAGGATACTGGAGTGGGTTGTCATTTCCTTCTCCAGGGGAACTTCCCGACCCAGGGGTTGAACCCAGGTTTCCTGCATTGCATGCAGGCGCTTTACCCTCTGAGCCACCAGGGACGCCCCAAGATAAGATTTATATAATTTTCACGCAACAGTAGGATACAAATTCTACTCAAGTTCCCAAAGATTATAAACTGTGAGACACTGGAATATATCCAGGTACATAAAACAAAGTGCAAAAATTTCATGGTCTAAAGGTATTGAAAGTGTACACAGTCTGTAGTCTTATCACTGTGGAATTATGTTAGAAATGAATATCAAAAGATATTTTAAAATAAACCACATATTTTCAAGTGCAATGTGACATTTACCAAGAGAGCTTTCTGACTTTGCTTCAACAAAGTTAGAAGACTGAAAAAACACAGAGGTTGAATGCAGAGAGGAAATAATTTTTGTTTTTCTTTTTTCCCCCTGCATTTCTAAGGCAGAGAAATTAACATCAAAATGAGAAATTAATATCAAAGATACTTAAAAACTCCATGTATTTGCAAATCAAATGTCCACTTTTAAAAGATATATCTAAAAAAAGTCATAACAAAGGAAATTAAAAATATTTGTATAAATGAATAAAAATGTAAAAAGAATTTATCAGAATTTGTTGCATGAAGCTGAAGCTGATCAATGCAACTAAATATAATGTGCAACCTTAAAGTATGAAAACCTTATACTTTATAATAATGAAAACCAGCATAAAATTTTGTAAAATTTGTACAAAATCTATACCTCATTAATAACACAGTAAAACATGTGAATTTCCTGTTTCTGTTTTACAAGTATTTCTTTATATTCTCAGAATTGGATTGGAAGATTCAAGCCTTATTCAAATTTAAAAAAAATCACTAAGATAATAAATTTTCTGGGCTTTTAGCAGTAATATGAGATGTCAAAATACATGGAACTATATCAAAGTTTGAAGTGAATATAAATTAGCAATCTAGCATTCTATTCATGTTAAGTCAAACAAGTATAGTCAAAATATCATACATTTTTTAGCTAGGAAAAAAATTCATGTATTCTAAAATATATATGTTATACTATACATGCTGTTTATATGTGTGTGTGTGAAAAAGTTTTTCAACTACAGTTGGTTGATAGCTTGATAAAGGCTTGAGAAAAACAACAACAAAAAAGAGATAGAGAAACTGGAAAACATAAACTAAAATAAATCAGAGCTATGACAATGAAAGAGAAAAATGAAACAAGCTAGATAAAGGTAAAAAAATAATCATATAGTCCAGTTATTTTTAAACATGGACGCTCATTAGAAACATATATGATCATTGAAGAAAAAAAAAACCTTGGAATTTGCAGTTTTAAAAAAAATTTCAAGATAATTCTTAAAAAGTGATTACAGGTTGTTCTATTAAATGATAGTTTTAGTGATATAGAATTCTATCATTTTCTGTTGACCAGTTATAATGAAATGGATAAATATTAATAAAGCAGATAATAGTTCAGTTCAGTTCAGTCACTCAGTTGTGTCTGACTCTTTGTGAACCCTTGGACTGCAGCATGCCAGGCTTTCCCATCCATCAACAACTTCTGAAGCTTGTTCAAACTCATATCCATTGAGTCACTGATGCCATCCTACCATCTCATCCTCTATAGTCCCCTTCTCCTGCCTTCAACATTTCCCAGCATCAGGGTCTTTTCTAATGAGTCAGCTCTTTGCATCAGCTGGCCAAAGCAGTGGAGCTTCAGCTTCAGCATCAATCCTTCCAAATAAAAGCTGCGTAATCACAATAATTATTCTGGATAGTCTTGCAACCTTTTCTTAATATCTTCTGTTTCTGTTAGGTCCATATCATTTATGTCCTTTATTGTGCCTATTTTGCATGAAATGTTCCCTTGGTATCTCTAATTTTCTGGAAGAGATCTCTAGTCTTTCCCATTCTATTGTTTTCCTTTATTTCTTTGCATTGATCACTGAAGAAGGTTTTCTTATCTCTCCCTTCTATTCTTTGGAACTCAGCATTCAAAAGGTTATATCTTTCCTTTTTTTTTTTTTTTTGCCCTTAGCTTCTCTTCTTTTCTCAGCTATTTTTAAGGCCTCATAAGAAAACTATTTTACCTTTTTGCATTTCTTTTTCTTGGGGATGGTCATTGTATCCTGGAATGCAAAGTCAAGTGGGCCTTAGGAAGCATCACTACAAGCAAAGCTAGTGGAGGTGATGGAATTTCAGCTGAGCTATTTCAAATCCTAAAAGATGATGCTGTTAAAGTATTGCACTCAGTATGCCAGCAAATTTGGAAAACTCTGTGGTGGCCACAGGACTGGAAAATTTTTCCAGTCAATTTTCACTCCATTTCCCAAAGAAAGGCAATGCCAAAGAATGTTCAAACTACTGCACAATTGCACTCATCTCACACACTAGCAAAGTAATTTTCAAAATTCTCCAAGACAGGATTCATCAGTACATGAACTGTGAACTTCCAGATGTTCAAGCTGGTTTTAGAAAATGCAGAGGAACCAGAGATCAAATTGCCAACATCCGCCAGATCATTGAAAAAGCAAGAGAGTTCCAGAAAAACATCGATTTCTGCTTTATTGACTATGCCAAATCCTTTGAGTGGATCACAACAAATTGGAAAATTCTGAAAGAGATGGGAACACCAGACCACCTTACCTGCCTCCTGAGAAATCTGTATGCAGTTCAAGAAGTTAGAACTGAACATAGAACAACAGACTGATTCTAAATGGGAAAGGATTACATCAAGGCTGTATATTGTCACCCTGCTTATTTAACTTATATGCAGAGTACATCATGAGAAATGCCAGACTGGATGAAGCACAATCTGAAATTAAGTTTGCTTGGAGAAATATCAATAAACTCAGATACACAGATGACATCTTTCTTATGGCAGAAAGGAGAAGAACTAAAGAGCCTCTTGATGAAAGTGAAAGAGAAGAGTGAAAAAGTTGGCTTAAAGCTCAACATTTAGAAAACTAAGATCATGGCATCTGGTCCCATCACTTCGTGGCAAATAGTTGGGGAAACAGTGGAAACAGTGGCAGACTGTTTTTCTGGGGCTCCAAAATCACTGCAGATGGTGACTGCAGCCAAGAAATAAAAGATGCTTGCTCCTTCAAAGAAAACCTATGACCAACCTAGACAGCATATTAAAAAGCAGAGAGATCATTTGCCCACAAAGTTTCATCTATTCAAAGCTATGGTTTTCCGATACATCCACATGTATGGATGTGAGAGTTGGTCTATAAAGAAGTCTGAATGCCAAAGAATTGATGCTTTGGAACTGTGTTGCCGGAGAAGACTCTTGAAAGTCCCTTGGACTGCAGGGATATCAAACCAGTTAATCCTAAAGGAAATCAACCCTGAATATTCATTGGAAGTACTGATGCTGAAGCTGAAACTCCAATAATTTGGCCACTTTGCGAGAAGTGACTCATTGGAAAAGACCTTAATGCTGGAAAAGATTGAAGGCAGGAGGAGAAGGAGCCGGCAGAGTATGAGATGGTTGGATGGCATCACTGACTCGATGGACATGAGTTTGATCAAGGTCCGGGAGTTGGGGATGGACAGTGAATCCTGGCAGTACATGGGGTCACAGTCAGATACGATTGAGTGACTGAACTGAATAGTAAAAAATGTTTATCAGTTTTTACAATCAATAGTCAGACCAAAAAAAAAAAAAAGATAATTATAATTGCAAGCTACAGTGGAAACATGATTAACCTAACAGTATAAAATAATTACATACAATTTGGGCAGTTAAGTAGAGTGATGTCCTAAGTAGAAATGTATACATGCACATGTTTTCATTCACCCAGCCAGTCTATGTCTTTTTGTTGGCCATTTAATTCATTTACATCTATGGTGTTAATTGATATGTATGATCCTATTATCATTTGCTTAATTGTTTAAAGGAGATCTTCTTCTCTTGTGTTTCCTGCCTAGAGAAGTTCCTTTAGCATTTACAGTAAAGGAGGTTTGGTAGTACTGAATTCTCTTAACATTTTTGTCTGGAAAGTTTTTGATTTCTCCATCAAAAGTCTTTCTGAGTACAATATTCTTCGTTATAGGTTCTTCCCTTTCATCACTTTAGATATATTCTGCCATTCCTTCTGGCTTGTATAGTTTATGTTGATAAATCAGCTGATAAGCTTGTGGGAGTTCCCTTGTATATTTTTCCCTTGTCATTTTTTTCCCTTGTTGATTTCAACATTTTATATTTGTCTTTAATTTTTGTCAGTTTGATTACTATGTGTTGGTGTGTTCCTCCTTGGGTTAATCCTGCCTGGTACTCTGCTTCCTGGACATGGTTGACTATTTCCTTTCCCATGTTAGGGAATTTTTCAGCTATTATTTCTTCAAATATCTTTTTTCCAAATTCCTTTTCTCTCTCTTCTCCTTCTGGGATCCCTGTAATGCAAATTTTGGTAACATTAATGCTGTCTCAGAAGTCTCTTAGACTGTTTCTTTTTTAAAAAAAATTCTTTTTTCTGTATTCTGTTCTGTGGCATGATTTCCACTATTCTGTCTTCCATGTCACTTATCTTTTCTTCTGACACAGTTATTCTGCTAGTTATTCCTTCTAGTGTATTGTTCATCTCTGTTTCTTTGCTCTCTAGTTCTTCTTTGTTGTTGTTGTTGTTCGGTTGTTAAGTCGTATCCAACTCTTTGCGACCCCATGGACTGCATCAAGCCAGACTTCCCTGTCCTTCACTATCTCCAGAGTTTGCTCAAACTCATGTCCATTGAGTTGGTGATGCCATCCAATGACCTCATCCTATGTTGTCCCCTTTTCCATCTATCCTCAATCTTTCCAAACATCAGGGTCTTTTCCAATGAGTTGGTTCTTTGTATCAGATGACCAAAGTATTGTAGCTTCAGCTTCAGCATCAGTCCTTCCAATGAATATTCAGGGTTGATTTCCTTTAGGACTGACTGGTTTGATCTCCTTGCAGTCCAAGGGACTCTCAAGAATCTTCTCCAGTAATCTTCTCCAGCACCACAATTCAAAAGCATCTGTTCTTTGACCCTCAGCCTTCTCGTCCTTGGTGAACATTTCTTGCATCTTCTCTATTATTTTTCCGAGATCCTCAATTATTTTCACTATCACTATTCTGAATTCTTTCTGGAAGGTTTCTTATCTTCACTTCGCTTAGTTGTTTTCCTGGGGTTTTACCTTGTCCCTTCATCTGGGATATAACCTCCTGGTTTTTCACTGATTAACTTTCTGAGATGTAGTTTTCATTGTAGCTGCTGAAGGATTTTGGTTCTTCTTGTTTTCCTGTCTGCCCTCTGGTGGAAGATGCTAAGAAACTTGTGTAAGCTTCCTGATAGGAGGAACTAGTAGTGGGAAAAACTGTGTCATGCTCTGGTGGGTAGGGCTTTGCTCAGTAAAACTTAAATCCAATTATCTGCTGATACAATTATCTATCGGCTCTTTAGCCTGAGGTGACCCATCCTGGGGTCTAGGGTTCTGTGGTAGGGTTAATGGCAACCTCCTAGAGAGTTCATGCCTAACCTAACCCTACCCCTAAGCCTAACCTCTCAGTACTACTGCTGACAGTGCCCCCATCCCTGTAGTTGCAAGCCACTATCAACCCACACCTCCACAGGAGACCCTCCAACACTAGCAGGTAGGTCTGGTCCAGTCTCCCGTGGGGTCACTGCTCATTCCCTCTGAGTCTTGGGGCACATAAAATTTTATTTGTGCCCTGCAAGAATGGAGTCTCTGTTTTCCCCAGTCCTGTGGAAATCCTTTAATCCCTCTGGCCTTCAAAGTCAGATTCCATAGGGATTTCTGGTCCCTTTGCCAGATACCCAGGCTGGGAAGCCTGATGTGAGGTTCAGAATCTTCACAACAGTGGGAGAACTTCGTTAGTATTATTGTTTTCCAGTTTGTGGGTTGCTTACCCAGAGGGTATGGGATTTGATTTTATTGTGACTGTGCCCCTCCTATCATCTCACTGCAGCTTCTCTGTTTTGGACATTGGGTATCTTTTTTTGGTGAGCCCCAGAGTCCTCTTGTCAATATTTGTTCAATAGCTGGTTGCAATTTCAGTGCTCTCTACTTTTATTATTATTATTTTTAAAATAATGATTTGTAGTCATTTATATTCAAACATCTTCTAAAAGACCTACTTTTTTAGTCTCTTACCCCTCGTTTCATGTGTTTGATGTCATATTTTACATTTTCATGTTTATCCCTTAACTTTTACAAATTTTGTCTTTTAATCTTCATATTGGCTTATTTAAGTGTTTGATCCTCTGTCCTTGCCTTTCCTAGTAGATTTTCCCCTTTCCTGTAGATTCTTACTTCTTTTCCACTTAGACAAGACCCTTCAACATTTCTTTTAGGGTAGGATTTGTATTGATGAATACCTTTAATTTTTGATGTCTGAGAAGTTTATTTAATCTGTTCTTCTATTCTAAATGATAATCTTGCTGAGTAGACTATCCTAGGTTGCAGGTTTTNATCCTACACTGAAGGTTTTTCACTTTCCTCACTTTGAATGTAGTGTGTCATTCCTTTCTGTCCTATAAAGTTTCTACTGAGAAATTAGTTGATAGCCTTATGGGGATTCCCTAGTATGTGATTCTTTCTTTTTGTCTTGCTGTGTTTAGAATCCTCTCTTTAACTTTTGCCATCCTAATGATCATATTTCTTATTGTGGATCTATTTGGGTGCATCTTTGCTTGGTACCCTCCCTTATTCCTGTACCTGAATTTAAATTTCCTTCTTTAGCTTTGGGAAGTTTTCAGCCATAATTTCCTCAAATACATTTTCATCCCCTTTCTTTCTCTCTTTTTATTTTGAGAGTCCTATAATGTGAATGTTGATATGCTTAATGTTATCCCTGAGAGCTCTTAAATTGCTTTCAATTTTTAAAATTTGTTTTTCTTTTTGCTATTCTGTTTGGGCGATTTCCATTTTTCTATTTTCCAGGTTTCTTATGTGTTCTTCTATATTACTTAGCTTGGTACTCATTTTTCTAATGTGTATGTTTTAATTTCTGCTATTGAATTCTTAATTTCTGATTGAATCGTTTTTATATTTTCTAGTCTTGCTGAAGTATTCCCTGCTTATATCAGTCTTTTTCTTACTTCAGTCAACAATTTTGAATTTAGTAGATTATTGATTTCTGTCTTATTATTTATTTTTAGGAGGCTTTCTCTTGCTGTTTCAATTGAGAGTAGTTCTTCCACATTTTCATTGCGCTTAACTAGCTCTGCCTTTATGAATTTAGGTGAAACAATTGTTTATTGTGGTCCTGAATGGATATTTGTATGTGACAGCATCCCTATACAAACTGCATGTCAGATTTGATGTTGATGCCATTCATGTCTTTCCTCAGGGTGTGCTGGTAGCTTTTACCTTGGTAGGAGGTGGGGCTAAAGATAGACTTCTTACTTGCTCAGTGGCCATCACCACCCTTTCAGGAATGGGGTCTGATCATAAATTGCTGGAACAGAAGTTCTGAGGTTGGTTCTGACCTGACACTTTCCCTTTTATGTGTGTCTTTCTCCCTCTTCTTACACTGGATTCTTGCCCAAGAGATGGAGGGAGTCCTAAAGCAAAGAGGGTTTGTATACAGACAGAACTTCCATAGCTCCTCAGGTGCTACTCCTCTTTGTCCCTCATGATCAACCTACCTCCAATTTCTTTTTCTTCTGCCCTGCTTTGAAAGTGCTTCACAAAGCAAGCAGAGACCATGTGGACTCTCACCATATATTGGAGTGTGAGCTATGGTGGAACCGCAACCATCAGAGGTCTGGACTATTTCTGAGGTACTGCTTGAATAAAAGCCAACAATGGCTGTGGCTTCCCAGCAGGTTCTGCTCTGGGAGCAGGTTGCCTCTGCATTCCACACTCAAGTATTTTCCTTGTCTTAACTGCCCCTGATCTGGTGCCACATTGCGACATGGAGTAAGCAGGTCTAGAGTGTTCATTCAGCTCAGGATGCGGTGTATGGTAAGGGAAGCATGAGAAATCTGGCAGTCACTAGAGCAGACATCTCCCTGTTCAGCCTCAGGGCAAGCATGCATATACTCTGTATGGGTTTCCCAGCAATCCTCCAAATAGCAAAAGGGGCTTGTCTCCCTTGAGTAGAAACCCAGGACTCGGGCATCTAGACTATGGTTCAAGCTGTACATTCACCAAGGCAGGTGTTGTTCTCATACTTCAGTTGCTAAGTCATGTCTGACTGTTTGCAATCCCATGAATTGCAGCATGCCAGGCTTCCCTGCCCTTCACTATCTCCCAGAATTTGCTCAAGCTCATGTCCCCTGAAGCAGTGAAACCATCTAACCATCTTATCCTCTGTTGACCCCTTCTCCCCTTGCTCTCAATATTTTCAGTATTAGGACCTTTTCAAATGAGTCAGATCTTCCCATCAGGTGGCCAGGGTATTGGAGCTTCAGCTTCAGAATCAGTCTTTCCAATGAATATTCAGGGGTGATTTCCTTTAATATTGACTAGTTTGACATCCTTGCTGTCTCAAGAGTCTTCTCCAGCACCACAGTTCAAAAGCATCAGCCTTCTTTATGGTCCAACTCTCACATCTGTGCATGACTACTGGAAAAACCATAACTTTGACTATATGGACCTTTGTTGACAAAGTTATGTCTCTGCTTTTTAATGCATGGTCTATGTTTGTCATAGCTTTTCTTCCAAGGAGCAAGTGTCTTTTAATTTGTGGCTGAAGTCATTGTCCACAGTGATTTTGGAGTCTGAGAAAATAAAACTTGTCACTGTTTCCACTTATACCCTATCTATTTTCCATGAAGTGATAAAACCAGATGCCATGATCTTAGTTTTTTGAGTGTTGAGTTTTAAGGCAGCTTTTTCATTTTCCTCTTTCACCCTCATCAAGAGGCTCTTTAGTTCTTTTTCACTGTCATTAAAGTGGTTTTATCTGCATGTATGAGGTTAAAAATATTTCTCCTGGAAATCTTGATTCCAAGTGTGAATCTTCCAGCCCAGCATTTCACATGATGTACTCTGCATATAAGTTAAATAAGCAGGGTGACAATATATAACCTTGTTGTACTCCTTTCCCGTTTTTTTTTATTAACTTTATTTTATTTATTTTTAATATAAATTTATTTATTTTAATTGGAGGTTAATTACTTTACAATATTGTATAGGTTTTGCCATACATCAACATGAATCCACCACAGGTGTACACGTGTCCCCCATCCTGAACCCCCCTCCCACTTCCCTCCCCATTCCATCCCTCTGGATCATCCCAGGGCACCAGCCCCAAGCATCCTGTATCCTGCATCAAACCTGGACTGGTGCTTCATTTCTTACATGATATTATACATGTTTCAATGCCATTCTTCCAAATCATCCCACTGTCTCCCTCTCCCACAGAGTCCAAAAGGCTGTTCTATACATCTGTGTCTCTTTTGCTGTCTCGCATACAGGGTTATCATTACCATCTTTCTAAATTCCATATATATGCATTAGTATACTGTATTGGTGTTTTTCTTTCTGGCTTACTTCACTCTGTATAATCAGCTCCAGTTTCATCCACCTCATTAGAACTGATTCAAATGTATTTTTTAATGGCCGAGTAATACTCCATTTTGTATATGTACCACAGCTTTCTTATCCATTCATCTGCTGGTGGACATCTAGGTCGCTTCCATGTCCTGGCTATTATAAACAGTGCTGTGATGAACATTGGGGCACACGTGTCTCTTTTAATTCTGGTTTCCTCAGTGTGTATGCTCAGTAGTGTGTTTGCTGGGTCATAAGGCAGTTCTATTTCCAGTTTTTTTTAAGGAATCTCCACACTGTTCTCCATAGTGGCTGTACTAGTTTGCATTCCCACCAACAGTGTAAGAGGGTTCCCTTTTCTCCACATCCTCTCCAGCATTTATTGCTTGTAGACTTTTGGATCACAGCCATTCTGACTAGCGTGAAATGATACTTCATTGTGATTTTGATTTGCATTTTTCTGATAATGAGTGATGTTGAGCATTTTTTCATGTGTTTGTTAGCCATTGGTATGGATTCTTTGGAGAAATGTCTATTTAGTTCTTTGGCCCCTTTTTTGATTGGATCGTTTATTTTTCTGGAATTGAGCTGCAGTGGTTACTTGTATATTTTTGAGATTAGTTGTTTGTCAGTTGTTTCATTTGCTATTATTTTCTCCCATTCAGAAGGCTGTCTTTTCACCTTGCTTATAGTTTCCTTTGTTGTGCAGAAGCTTTTAATTTTAATTAGGTCCTATTTGTTTATTTTTGCTTTTATTTCCAATATTCTGGGAGGTGGGTCATAGAGGATCCTGCTGTGATTTATGTCAGAGAGTGTTTTGCCTGTGTTCTCCTCTAGGAGTTTTATAGTTTCTGGTCTTACATTTAGATCTTTAATCCATTTTGAGTTTATTTTTGTGTGTGGTGTTAGAAAGTGTTCTAGTCTCATTCTTTTACAAGTGGTTGACTAGTTTTCCCAGCACAACCTGTTAAAGAGATTGTCTTTTCTCCATTGTATATTCTTGCCTCCTTTGTCAAAGATAAGGTGTCCATATGTGTGTGGATTTATCTCTAGGCTTTCTATTTTGTTCCATTGATCTGTATTTCTGTCTTTGTGCCAGTACTATACTGTCTTGATGACTGTGGGTTTTTAGTAGAGCCTGAAGTCAGGCAGGTTGATTCCTCCAGTTCCATTCTTCTTTCTCAAGATTGCTTTGGCTATTCAAGGTTTTTTGTATTTACATACAAATTGCGAAATTATTTGTTCTAGCTCTGTGAAAAATACCATTGGTAGCTTGATAGAGATTGCATTGAATCTATAGATTGCTTTGGGTAGTATACTTATTTTCACTATATTGATTCTTCTGATACATGAACATGGTATATTTCTCCATCTATTAGTGTCCTCTTTGATTTCTTTCACCAGTGTTTTATAGGTCTGTTGTTCCACGTCCAGTTCCAACTGTTGCTTCTTGACCTGCATGTAGGTTTCTCAGGAAGTAGATAAGGTGGTCTCGTATTCCCATCTCTAGGAATTTTCCAGTTTTTTGTGATCCACACAGTCAAAATCTTTAGTGTAGTCAATGAAGCATAAGTAGATGTATTTTTGGAATTCCCTTGCTTTTTCTTTGATTCAGTGAATGTTGGCAATTTGATCTCTGGTTCCCCTGCCTTTTCTAAACCCAACTTGTACATCTGGAAATTTTCAGTTTACATATTGTTGAAATCTAGCTTGAAGGATTTTGAGCATTACCTTGCTATTATGTGAAAGGAGTGCAATTTTATGGTAGTTTGAACATTCTTTGGCATTGCATTTTGGGGGGATTTGAGTGAAAACTGATCTGTTCAGTTTACAGGTGTCCACACATATAATATAATTCCCTTTTCCTCTGAGTTGCCACCCAGAAGCAGAGGTTCCAACTCAACTGCTTTTCTCCCCCTTCCTATCTGATTACATGTGTAACTTTATTACTGTCTTGCTTGCATAGAAGCCCCCATCCCCTGACAGTTTCCAGTTAGTTTTTCAACGGGAATTTTTCATACATGAATGTATTTTTGCTGTTTTCGTGGAGGGATGTCACCTCCATGTCCTCTTAAACCACCATCTTGCTCCTTCCTCTCAACTTCACACTTCTAATTTCCAAAACTATAAGATCTTAACTTTGTGTTTTTTTTTTAACTCTCTCTCTCTCTCTCTTTTTATAATTTGCTGTAGCAGCAATCAGAAAGTAACATAGATTTGAAGTGGAAAAAATCAACATTCCCAGCACCCTCTAACTTGATGGAAATGAACTTCTAATCTCTATTCCTTTGACAGATATGAGAGAAGGGGAAAGGTGAATTAGGAACTGTGAAATATCAGATGTGAAGTGTGACATCTGAAGAGGGAATGTATTAATTCTAGTCTCTGACAAAATAAGAATGCAAAGTGTTAGCTCTAGAGCCAATACTAATATAATAATAAACTGAGATACATGTAGCA
>SJYQ01001218.1:155499-185613 GCA_006410935.1 Redunca redunca
AAATTAAATCCCAAATAAACAGAGGAAATAGCTAGCATGATAATAGAAGAAAACAATAAAATTGAAAAATGACAAAATAAATGTGATTAGTTAAGACTTATCAAAAAATAATAAGAAGAAATAGACTGTAATAACAGTAATGAAAGAAATTTTATTGCCTTAGATTCTACAGGTAGTAAACGTAAAAGAACCCAGTGTGAACAACTTTATGACAGTAAATTTGACATATCTGATAAAATGGAGAAGTTCTTTGATACAGATACATTATCAGAACTGACACATTAAAAATAAAAGTTCAGTGTCTTTATATATTAAACGTATTAAATTTTTAATTACATTTTCACAAAGGAAACTCTAGACCCAGATAATTTCTGGGATGAATTCTCCCAATCATTTGACCAACTGCTTCCCTGGTGGCTCAGAGGTTAAAGCGTCTGCCTCCAATGCTGGAGACCCGGGTTTGTTCCCTGGGTTGGGAAGATCCCCTGGAGAAGGAAATGGCAATCCACTCCAGTATTCTTGCCTGGAGAATCCCATGGACGTAGAAGCCTAGTAGGTTACAGTCATGGGGTCACAAAGAGTTGGACACGACTGAGTGACTTCACCTCACCTTTGACTTTAATGGATGGAACAGTCCTCAGAGTTTCCTAAGAGATTGTCTCCCAAGTTATAATTCACAGGTTGGCTCAAATAAAGCTTTCTAATTCTGTCTTAGATTGACTCTTGCTTACTTTTTTCATCAACAGAATCATCTGGGGAGTTTTAAAACGGATTAACTTTTGTCAATATCATTTATCAGTTTTCCTGCTCTGAGTCTGGTCTGGCTTATCATGTAGGTGACCATACATTTAGTATAATTTCACAGGTATAAAGAATTTTATTTCCATCCAAAATAATTCACTTTTTTTTTTTTTTACTAGTAATACGTAACTCACACTGCTCCCCAGCCCCACAAAACAGCATTCACACTCCTCTATTAAAGATAAAAATTAAAATGCAAATACTCGCATGAAAAGAAAAGTTCTGTTTCCTGGGAGTTTGAGCACTGTTTGAGCATTTAAACAAGAAAGGGACGAATTGCCAAAGTGGAATAGACTATGGTGGGGAATGGGTACCTGCAAGATCACTGAGCTACTCAACATATACTTTTCCTTTCTTAATTTTATTATAAACTAGTCTGGTCTACAAGGCAGAAAATATTTTGCAGAAAATGTTAATGGATGCAAATTGTTGTTACAGGTAAGAGAAAATAAATAATGTCTGCCATCCATGAGTTTATGATCAGTAGAAATGAGGGGCTTCTAGGAGTTATGGAATTTACAGAAAGAATGTGAAATCAATGCTTGGCCATTGGTTGTTCTTGATCTGCAAAATTTGTCTCTATAGTCCATGAAGTTTTTTCTAGAAAAATTGACTGCTTTGTGGAACCTGCATGTCAAGAGTCATTCAGATTCTAAGAAAGTATGAGAATTAAAAGAAAAAATTTTTTGTATAATATGTAATTAACTAGAGAATTGAGGAAGGCTTGCTCTGCTTATAGTTGTTGATAAAGTGCAAATATTTTTACCCTACTATTAGGAAACCATTGACTGAAACCACTTGCCTTGGCCAAATGCCATAATAATCACTTGCTTGAGCTGTCTCACAACAGGAGGTCTCAATAAGGAACATGGTGCTGACATGGAAAAATAACTGGGAGAATTTGGGAGAGGCCAACAGGAGGGAGAAGATGCAGGTTTTAATATGTCTTGCCAACCTTCCAGAAACTCTCACACTGGAATCCATCTTGGCTTGGAGAGATGCTGAGAGATGTGTGTGCCACCAGGAAGGACCCTGAGTCAGACCAAATATCGGAACAAGCAATATGACTGGCTAGAAACAATCAGTAATTTAAGTCATTACCAAAAAATCTAAGACTATGAGCCACATGGCAAAGCAGTTCTCCAAGGTTCTCTTACCTTGCTGCTCTTGAACAAAGATTCAAGAACTCTTTTCTGATAATTTTTTTTCTTTGTTAGTATGTATGTCTTCTAGAACAATTCATTTCTGAGTGTTAGACAAGAGCCCACTCTCAGGCTCTGATAGGGGCACCCCTTCTGGCAACACTACAGTGAAAGTGAATCTCTTTATGCTCCTAATTTGAGCAGGTCTCAGAACCACATAGGAGATAAAATAGTGCCTGAATTTAGCCTGAGAATTAAAAGTTGAGTTAAGGACCAATCTGAGACCTACTGATGAAAACAGTGCAAGTTACTACTGTTATTTTAGACAGTGGTCTTCAAAGTGAGAGATAGGTGAAAGTGTTACAGCACATTTATTTTTATGCACATCTAAGAAAGGATTTGAACAAACTCTGGGAGATGATGAAGGACAGGGAATCCTGGTGTGCTGCAGTCCATGAGGTTGCAAAGAGTCCAATACAACTGAATGACTAAGCAACGGCAACAGAAAGGAGGATTTACTAATGTCAAATTGAGAGTAATAAACCTGTGATATGAATAATGTGTAAATAATACTTACACATTGGTTGAAAAAGTCGTTACTCATGAAGTGCAAGATTAAAAAATTTAATGATTTAGAAGGAGTGGAGCCAAGGTGGTGCCAAGGGAAGACACTCCATGTCTCCTCACACCTAAGATAGTATCCAAACACTCATAGGGCATCTCCCATGGCCAGGCTGATGGGAGGAGTCCTGGGGGCAACCAGGTACCATGTAGGGAGGAGTAGGGAAGACCGAGGCTGGGGGACCATCACTATTGAGGGGCTGCTGGGGAAGGGGAGTGGTTTCACCCAGGATAGATGCACTTGCTCCGTGCAGAAAGGGAAGGATCCCCTGGGATCTGAAAGTCCATTAGGGGAAGCCCCAGAGGTTCCCTTTACACTTGGCCCTAGGGAGCCTCCTGAGGTCCCCAGCCTGGTCCTCCACCCTTGGGGGCTTTTCTGACCTCCAGGGCCCTCTTCTACTTCCAGGCTGAGCCCTCCAGGGCATTCTCTGCTCTTTGGGGCTCAGGTGGGTCCTGTGGGCATGAAACGGAGAGAGGAGGAGAAAAAGCCAGACCAGCCAGGTAGGTTCCTTTGGGGTTTGAGGAGCTAGGAACTGTGTGGTATTCCTCTGCCAATTCATTCTGAGGAACCCTCTAGCTGAGAACCCCTTCTGCCTTTCAGCTCTACATTTGCCCTTTGAGACCGCCTCTGTATTCTGGGCCCCCTTGGTCCTCCAGGGCCTTCTCTGTCCCTCAGAGATCACTTGGCTAGGTGTGTCTTGTGGATGTAAGAGAGAGGGAGGAGGAAATAAAATGTGGCTGGGGGAAGCTCCTGTAGGTCTCCAGGAGCAGGGAACTGCCTGATGGGCCTCCACACACATGGCCCTGAGGAGCTTCCTGAGGCCCCAGCTGGAGCTCTCCACTCTTTGGGGCCCCCTCTGCCCTCTAGGGGCCCCCTCCAACCTCTGGGGTACCCTCCACTCTCCAGTCTACTCCTCATTCTGGGGCTCCATCCTCTGGGGTACCCTTATCCCTCTGGGGACCCTGGTCTGCCATCTGGAGGCCCTCTGGGGCCCCCTCTGCACTCTGGGGCCCCTTTCTGCCCTCCAGGGCTTCTTCTATCTCCAGGGCCTGCTTCTCCCTCGAGGCTGAACCCTCCACCATCTGGGGTCCCCTCTGCTCTCCAGGAACCCCATCCTCTGAGGTCTCTTTCATCCCTATGAATCTCTCCTCTTTCCAGGGGCCTCTTCTATCCTCCAGGGCCCTCCTCCTCCCTCAGGGCCCCACTCCACTCTCCAGGCTGAACCCTCCACCCTCTATGGATTCATTTACTCCCACCTGGGTCATCTCTGTCCAACAAGGCCCCCTCTGAGGGCACCCTCTGCCCAAGTAGGTCCTGTGGAAATGGAGACAAGGCAGTTGGGGGAGAGTTTCTCTAGTGTGGAGGAGTGGAGAACCAGTCTGGTGCTCCCCCACCAACTTGACCTTGGGGAGCCACCTGAGGACCTGGGCCTAGTTCTTCACACCCTGAAGACAGAGGCACAGCAGAAGACCCCCTTAACTGGAGAGAACCTAAGTTGTCCCCACCCCCACCCAGGGCCTTTCCTGGAGGCATATATTCTGAATCAGGACCACTCTCCTGCCTTAATCTCACCTAAATCTTATCTTCACAGCCAAGGTATTTTTCTGCTTATTTTAGGTTTTTTGTTTGTTTAGTTTGCATTAAAAAAAAATTTCCCAGTGGAGTTCAGTCTTACCCTCCAGTGGTTGTTTCATGTATGTTCTTATTTTCTTTACTATTCCTGTTAGTTTTCTTAACATTTTATTTTTTATTCCTTGTAATTATTCTGCACCTTCTTACTTTTATTTTTTATTATATATACAGTGTTTATATATTTATGTTTCTTCTGTCTATTTGCTATTTGGAGTTTGAGTTTACCCTCCAAGGGTTGTTTCAAATATATTATTGTTTTTTCTAATATATCTGTTACTGTTCTAAATTTATTATATATTTTTATTGTTTATTATTGTTCTGCTTACTATTTTTTTTTCCTGCATCCCTTGGCTTGTGGGATCCTGATTCATGGGCCATAGTACAGGCCTAAGCCCTGTGATGACAGTGCTAATTTGAACTGCTGGAGTAACAGAGAATGTCAGGCCCCAGGGAATATTAATCAGAGTGAGGTATCACAGAAGCCCACATTTCAACACCAAGACCTGGCTCTACTCAACTGCCTGCAAACTCCACTGCTGGAAAGCTCAGGCCAAAGAAGTAGTAAAACAAACACTGTACCACCTATCAAAACAAACAAACAAAAACAAGAAAAAATGTGATACAGACAAAGGCACCAGGTAAAAAGCTACAAGACCAAATAAATGGAAAGGAAATATGCAATCTATCTGAGAAAGGATTTAGGGTAATGATAGTAAAGAGTTTCAAAATATTGAATATAGAATGGAGAAAATGCAAGAGACATTAACAAAGACCTGAAATAAATAAAGAATATAAAAAACAGCAGTGAACAATACAAGTACTGAAAAAATACTCTAGAAAGAATCAATAGTAGAATAAATGAGACAGAGGAATGGATAAGTGAACTGAAAGACAGAATGATAGAAATAACTCCCAAGGAGCAGAATAATAATAATAATAAAAGAATGAACAGAATTGAGGAGAGTCTCAGAGACCTCTGGAACAAAATTAAATGCACTAAAATCCAAATTACAGGGATCCCAGAAGAGGAAGAGATAACTTTCTTTAAGGCTATGAGAAAATATTACAGGAGACTATAATCAAAATCTTCCCTAATATGGGAAAGGAAATAGCCTCCAAGTTCAGGAAGCCCAGAGTCCCATACAGGATAAAAGCAAAGAGAAATACACCAAGACACATATTAATCAAACTAACAAAAATTAAACACAAAGGAAAAAGTATTAAAAGCAGCAAAGGAAAAGCAGAAAGTAACATACAAAGGAATCCCCATAAAGCTAATAGCAATTTTTCAGCAGAAACATTGCAGGCCAGAAAAGAGTGGCAGCATATATTTAAAATGATGAAAGACAAAAACCTATAGCTAAGATTACTCTACCCAGCAAGAATCTCATTCATATTTGATGGTGATATCAAAAGCTTTACAGACAAATGAAAGCTAAGAGAATTCAACACCAAGAAGCCTTAAAACAAATGCTAATGGATATATATGGAACTTAGAAAGATGGTAATGATAACCCTGTATGTGAGACAGCAAAGGAGACACAGATGTATAGAACAGTCTTATGGACTCTGTGTGAGAGGGCGAGGGTGGGATGATTTGGGAGAATGGCACTGAAACATGTATAATATCATATGTGAAACAAACCGCCAGTCCAGGTTCAATGCATGATACAGGATGCTCGGGGCTGGTGCACTGGGATGACACAGAGGGCTGGTATGGGGAGGGAGGCGGAAGGGGGGCTCAGGATGGGGAACATGTGTACACCTGCGGTGGATTCATGTTGATGTATAGCAAAACCAATACAATATTGTAAAGTAATTAGCCTTCAATTAAAGTTAAAAATTTTATATTAAAAAAAAAAAACAAATGCTAAAGGAAATTCTCAAGGTAGAAAACACAAGAAAAAGACCACAAAAAAACCTGTCAAACAATTAAGAAAATGGCAATAAGAACATACATATCAATAGCTATCTTAAATATAAATGGATTAAATGCCCTAACCAAAAGACACAGACTGGCTGTACACATAGAGAAATAGGATTCATGTATATGTTAACTACAAGAGACAGTTCAGACTTAAGAACACATACAGACTGAAATTCAACAGATAGAAAAAGATATTCCTTGAAAATGGCAATCAAAAAAAGCAGAAATACCAATATTCATATCAGAAAAAAATATACTTTGAAATAAAAACAGTTACAAGAGATAAGGAAGGACACTACATGATGATCAAGGGATCGATCCAAGAAGAAGATATAGCAATTATAGATATTTATGCACCCAACATAGGAGCATCTCAATACATGAAGCATATGCTAACAACTAAAAAACGAGAAATCAGCAGTAGAACAATAACAGTAGGAGACTTTAACAACCTACTTACACCATCAGACAGATCATTCACTCGAAAATTAATTAGGAAACACAGTCTTAAATCATACAATAGACCAGACAGATCAAATTGATCCAAAAACAGTAGGATACACGTTTTTTTCTCAAGTGCACATAGATTAGCCAGAGTAGATCACATTTTGGATCACAAATCAAGTCTTAATAAATTAAGAAAAACGAAATCATATCAAGCATCTTTTCTGAACAAAATGCTATAAGATTATATATCAATTACAGGGAAAAATTATTAAAAAAAATACAAAAACATGGAGGCTAAAAAACATGCTTCTAAATAACCAAGAGGTCACTGAAGAAGTAAATAAGATAAAAAGATACCTAGAACACAATTACCCAAAATCTGTGGGATAGAGCAAAAGCAGTTCTAAGAAGGAAAATTATAGCAATACAAGCCGACCTCAAGAAACAAGAAAAACATCAGATAAACAACTTAACCTTACACATGAAACAAATAGGAAAAGAAGAACAAAACATCCAAAGTTAGTAGATGGAAAGGAATCATAAATACCAGAGAAGAAATAAATGAAAAAGAAATGAAGGAAATAATAACAAAAATCAATAAAACTAAAAGCTGTTTCTTTGAGAAGATAAACAAAATTGACAAACCATTAGTCAAACTCATCAATGAAAACAAGGAGAAAACAAATCAATAAAATTAGAAATGAAAAAGGAGATGTTACAACAGACAATGCAGAAATACAAAGAATCATAATATACTACTATGAGTAACTATATTCCAAGAAAATGGACATCCTGGAAGAAATAGACAAATCCTTAGAAAAGTATAACTTTCCAAAACTAAACAAAGAAGAAATAGGAATCAAGAGCAGACCAATCAGAGGCACTGAAATAGAAACACTATGATCAAAAATCTTCCAAGAAACAAAAATCAACGCTAAAACGTTTCACAGGTGAATTCTATCAAATGTTTAGAGAAGAACTAATACCTATCCTTCTCAAATTTTTCCAAGAAATTGAAATGGGAGGAACACTCCAGACTAATTCCACAAGGTCATCATCACCCTGATACCAAAACTGGACAAAAATATCACACACAAAGAGAGAAAATTGCAAGCCAATATCACTGAGGAAAATAGATGGGAAAATCCTGAACAAAATACTAGCAAACAGAATCCAATAACACATTAAAAGGATCATACACCATGGATGCTTTTCTTGGCAGGAAAGTGATGACAAACCTAGACAGTGTGTTGAAAAGCAGAGACATTATTCTGCCAACAAAGGTCCATATTGTCTTCCCAGTGATCATGCACAGTTGTGAGATGGACCTTAAAGAAGGCAGAATGCCAAAGAATTGATTCCTTTGAACTGGCCTGCTGGAGAAGACTCCTGAAAGTGCTTTACACAGCAAGGAGATCAAACCAATCTTAAGGGAGATCAACCCTGAGTATTCACTTGGAGGACTGATGCTGAAACTGAGGCTCCAGTATTTTGGTAATCTGACGCAAAGAGATGACTCATTGGGAAAATCCTTGATGCTGCAAAAGATCAAGGGCAGAAGAGGGCATCAGAGGATGAGATGGCTGGGTGACATCACTGATTCAATGAACATGAACTTGGGCAAACTCTGGGAGTTGGTGAGGGACATTGAGGCCTGGCGTGCTGTAGTCCATGGGGTTGCAAAGAGTTGGAAACAACTGGGCGACTTAAAAACAATAACACATCATGATCAAGTGGGATTTATCACAGTGATGCCAGTATTCTTCAATATATGCAAATCAGTCAATGTGATACACCATATAAGCAAACTGAAAAGTAGAAACCATATGATAATTTCAGAAAATGCAGAAAAAATCTTTTAACAAATTTCCACAACCATTTAAGATAATAGAAGATGGGCATAAAGGGAACCTACCCCAACATAATAAAAACCATATATAAGCTCACAGAAAACATTATTCTCAGTGATGAAAAACTGAAAGCATTTCTTATAAGATAAGTAATAAGATAAAGGTGCTGACTCTCACCACTATTGTTCAAAGTAGTTTTGGAAGTCTTAGCCACAGCAATCAGAGAAGAAAAAGAAATAAAATGATCCAGGTTGGAAAATAAGTAAAACTCTCACTGTTTGCAGATGACATGATACTATACATAGAAAACTGTAAGACACCACCAGAAAATTACTAAACATTGAGAAAATGACTATACTACCCAAAGCAACCTACAGCTTCAGTGCAATCCCTATCAAATTATCAATGGTATTTTCACAGAACTAGAACAAAAAATTTTCACAATTTGTATGACAATACAAAAGACCCTGAATAGCCAAAGCAATCTTGAGAAAGAAGAATGGAGCTGGAGGAATCAACCTTCTTGACTTCAGACTATACTACAAAGCTACAGACATCTAGAGAGTATGGTACTGAGAGGGTAACAGGCAGCAAGGTCAGGGGTCTCCAAATGGAGGAAATAAGCTGCAAGTGTCAGACATTTTTTATCTCTCTTAAGTGGCAGAGGAAACAAACAAGTGTTAGAATTTTCCCCCTTTTCTATACAAATTTAAAAGGAGGTTTCTCTTAAAATTTTGTGTTGCCATGACGACTCCTGGCTCCACCTGAACTTAACTTTTCTCTAACCTTGAGGTAACCAATGTGTTTTTCTTGTGGAAATGTTTGTCTTAAACTATGTTAATGAGTTATGTATTTACCGTAGACTCTGTCTTTCTTCAAGCTGGTTCTGTCTAAGACTCAGAACCGACTTGACAAGCCTGTATGTTTTACTCATACATTGTTCCCCTAATCTATGTTAATGAAACTATATATTTACTTGGAAACCCGCCTTTCTTCAAGATTCATGTCAATCGTTTTGTGGCCCAGGGTGACTCGCATGGTGCCAATGTTATCTCAAAATGCATGTTTTGGGTGAGGAGGTCTGGTGCCACTCTGAGTTTTGAGACATCTCCTTTCTCTAATTAACAGCTGGCTGATAGGTACATAACATACTGCTAAAGACTAGCAGGGGGGTACTCTTTCGTCACACTTCTGATATCTATGTCAGAAGCTTTCTATATCTTTTTTTTAACTTTAATCAAACTTTATTACCCAAAAGCTCTGAGAGATCAGGCCTCATCACTGGTCCCAGATTGAATACCTCTTGTCCAGAGGCCAAGAATCCCAGCATCTTTTCACAGCTCAGCAACAACCTTTCAGTACTAGTAGAAAAAGAAGAAGAAGAAGAAGAAAGAAAGAAAGAAATATAGATCAATGGAACAAGATAGGAAGCCCAGATATAAAGCCACACGGCTATAGGTACCTTATCTTTGACAAAGGAGACGAGAAAATACAGTTGAGAAAAGACAGCCTCTTCAATAAGTGATGCTGTGAATACTGGACAGCCCATGATAAAGAATAAAATTAGAACACTTCCTCACACCATGCACAAAGTAAACTGAAAATGGATTAAAGACTTAAATGTAAGGCCAGAAACTGGGAAACTCTTAGAGGCAAAATACTCTGAAAGAACTTACAGACAAAATACTCTGACACAAAACACAGCAATATCCTCTTTGACTCACCTCCCAGAGTAATGAAAATTAAAAAAATAAATAAACTAAACTTAAAAGGTTTTGTGAAGAGTCGGACATGACTGAGCGACTGAACTGACCTGAAAGGGTTTTGCACAGCAAAGGAAACTATAAACAAGATGAAAAAAACTCTCAGAATGAGAAAAAAAATAATTGAAAATGAAAAAAGCGGACAAAGTATTAATCTCCTAAATATACAAATAGGTCAAAACCAGGAAACCAATCAACACAATAAAAAAATTGGGCAGAAAATCTAAACAGACATTTCTCCAAAGAAGACATACAGGTGTCCCAGAAACACACGAAAAGATGCTTAACACCAGCCATTATTAAAGAAAATCAAATCAAAACTACATTTAGGTATCACCTCATATGGGCAGAATGGCTCTCATCAAAAAGCTACAAACAGTAAACGCTGGAGAGAATGTGGAAAAGGGAAACTTCTTACACTGTTGGTGGGAATGTAAATTGGTACAACCACTATGTATAGCACTATGGAGGTTCCTTTAAAAAGTAGGAATGAAACTACCATATGACCCAGCAATCCCACTACTGGGCATACACCCTAATTGAAAAAACAATAATTTAAAAAGACATACAAGCCTCAATGTTCAATACATTACTATTTACAAAAGCTAGGACATGGAACCAACCTACATGTCCATTGACAGATGAATTGATAAAGATGTGGTACATGTTACTCAGCCATAAAAAGGATTGCATTTTAGTTCTAGTGAAATGGAAGGACTTATAGCCTGTTATGCATAGTGTAATAAGTCAGAGAGAAAAAAACAGATATCATATATTAGTGCAGATATATGGAATCTAGAAAAATGGTACTGATGAACCTGTTTGCCTGGCAGGAATAGAAATATAGGCATAGAAAACAGATTTGGACATGGTGGGAGAAGGTGAAGGTGGGACAAATTGATAGAGTGTCATTGAAACATATGTTACAATAAGCAAAGTAGATAGCTAATAGGAACTTGCTATAACACAGGGAGATCAATGAGATACTCTGTGACAACCTAAAAGGGTGGGATTCGGTAGAGGTGGGGGGAAGCTCAAGGTAGAGGGGACTTATGTATACTTATGGCAAATTCATGTTATTGTATGGCAGAAGCCAACACAAATTGTAAAGTAATTATCCTCCAATTAAAAAATACTCATGGCAGATTCATGCCAATGTATGGCAAAACCACTACTATATTATAAAGTAATTAGCCTCCAGTTAAAATAAATAAATTCATATAAAAAGAAAAGCAAACAATAAATAAATCTTAAAAATAAAAAGTAGATACTACCAAAAATAATTTCATGATTGAAATTATTTTGAAAAATAGAAAGTTTTATTTTGGGAGGGCTACTTTACATACTGCTACATTTCACTAATGACAATTATGGTTTTGTGAATGGTGGTGGTAAAAATTCATTTGTAAGGTACTTTCTTTTCTTACCTGGATCATGAATGAATTTCTTTCATGATTTTCAACTATAGGCATTTAGAGTGGCTTCTGTGTCTCATCTGTGATCTGAAGTTTTGTTTCATAGGCGATCTCTACTTATTAGGAAGCATCTCAGAAAGTCACAGGTGAAAGGCACCTCAGATATTTGTTATCCCTCCTTATTGTAAAGATTAAGAAACTGAGCCAAAGACAGAGGCAGTGGAAAGATGCTTAAAATTATTCAGCTAAGTTAAGGGTGCTCCTTGATATATAAACAGTTCTCTTTCTAATTTTCTCATTTTGTTTTTTCTAGGAGATGGTAACAATTAAAAATAAAGTGGTATCCACTTTCCAAATTTCCTGACAAAATGAAACATTGGATATAATCACTGCTTAGTATATTTCTGACAATGGAAATTGTTATCTGCATGGTAGGAGTGCAAGGAATCTATAAATCTTTTTGTTGTTGTTGTTCTGCCAACTTGTGTCCAACTATTTGTGACCCCATGGACCATAGCATGCCAGGCTCCTCTGTCCTCCACTATCTCCTGGAGTTTGCTCAAATTCATGTCCATTATGTCATTGATGCCATCTAACCATCTTACCCTCTGCCACCCTCTTCTCCTTTTGCCTTCAATCTTTCCCACAAAAAGGAGAAGTTTTTTCCAGGAGATAGTGACTATTAGCATTAAAGTGACATCCACTTTCCATATTCCCTGACAAAATGAAATATTGGGTGTAATCACTGCTTAGTATATTTCTGACTGACAATTGCTATCTGGCTGATAAGAGTGGAAGGAATCTACAAATCTTTAGCTATTTAGTAAGAGAAAAGGGAAAGTGAGTTTATTTTTTATCTCTAGCAGAAAATAGAAACATTTTACACAGAGATTTTAAAAAAAATTTATTTATTTTAATTGGAGGCTAATTACAATACTGTGGTGGTTTTTGCCATATATTTACACAAGTGTACATGTGTACATGTGTCCCCCCTATCCTGAATCCCTCTCCCACCTCCCTCCACATCCCATCCCATCCCTCTGCGTTGTTATAGTGTACAGGCTTTGAGTGCCTTGTTTCATGCATTGAACTTGGACTGGTCATCTATTTCACATATGGTAATATACATGTTTCAGTGCTATTCTCTCATATAATCCCATCCTTGCCTTCTCCCACAGAGTCCAAAAGTCTGTTCTTTACATCTGTATCTCTTTTTCTGTCTTGCATATAAGATCGTCATTACCATCTTTCTAAATTCCATATATATGCATTAATGTACTGAACTGGTATTTTTCTTTCTGACTTACTTCACTCTGTATAATAGGCTCCAGTTTTATCCACTTCATTAGAACTGATTCAAATGTGTTCTTTTATATAGCTGAATAATATTCCATCGTGTATATGTACCACAACTTTCTTATCCATTCATCTGCCCATGGATATATAGGTTGCTCCCATGTCCTAGCTTTGTAACAGTGCTGCAATGAACATTGCAGGTACACGTGTCTCTTTCAATTCTGGTTTTCTCCATATGTATGCCTAGCAGTGGGATTGCTGGGTCTTATGGCAGTTCTATTTCCAATTTTTTAAGGAATCTCCACATTGTTATCCATAGCTGCTGTACTAGTTTGCATTCCCACCAACAGTGTAAGAGGGTTCTGTTTTCTCCGCGCCCTCTCCAGCATTTACTGTTTGCAGGCATTTTGATTGCAGCTATTCTTACTGGTGAGATGGTACCTCATTGTGGTTGTGATTTGCATTTCTCTGATAATGAGTAATGTTGAGCATCTTTTCATGTGTTTATTAACCGTTTGTATGTCTTCTTTGGAGAAATGTCTGTTTAGTTCTTTGGCCCACTTTTTGATTGGGTCATTTACTTTTCTGGCATTGAGCTTCATGAGCTGCTTGTATAATTTGGAGATTAGTTCTTTGTCAGTTGTTTCATTTGCTATTATTTTCTCCCATTGTGAAGGCTAACTTTTCAGCTTGCTTGTAATTTCCTTTGTTGTGCAAGAGCCTTTAAGTTTAATTAGGTTCCATTTCTTCACTTTTGCTTTTATTTCCATTATTCTGGGAGGTGGGTCATAGAGGATCTTGGTGTGATTTATGTCAGAGAGTGTTCTGTATGTGTTTTCCTCTAGGAGTTTTATAATTTCTCCTCTTACATTTAGATCTTCAATCCATTTTGAGGCTGTTTTTGTGTATAATGTTAGAAAGTGTGCTAGTTTCACTCTTTTACAGGTGGCTGACAAGTTTAACCAGCACCACTTGTTAAACAGATTGTCTTTTCTCCATTAAGTATATCTGCTTCCTTTGTCAAACGTAAGCTGTCCAGAGGTGCCTGGATTCATTTCTGGGCTTTCTATTTTGTTCCATTGATCTATATTTCTGTCTTTGTGCCAGTACCATACTTTCTTGATGACTGTAGCTTTGTAGTTTAGTCTAATTCTAGCAGGTTGATTCTTCCAATTCCATTCTTCTTTCTCAAGATTGGTTTGGCTATTTGAGGCTTTTTGTGTTTCCATACAAATTGTGAAATTATTTGTTTTAGTTCTGTGAAAAATACCATTGGTAGCTTGATAGGGATTGCATTGAATCTATAGATTGCTTTGGGTAGTATACTCATTTTCACTATATTGATTCTTCAATCCATGTACGTGGTATGGTCCTCCATCTATTTGTGACATCTTTGGCTTCTTTCATCAGTGTTGTATAGGTTTCTATATAAAGGTCTTTTGTTTATTTAGGTAAATTTATTCCTAGGTATTTTATTTTATATTTTTTGTTGCTGTTGCAAAGGTGAATGGGACTGTTTCTTTAATTTCTCTTCTTGTTTTCTCTGGGTTAGTGTATAGGAATGCAAGGGATTTCTGTGTATTAATTTTATATCCTGCAACTTTGCTATATTCATTAATTAGCTCTAGTCATTTTCTGGTCGTGTCTTTAGGGTTTTCTATGTAGAGGATCATGTCATCTATAAACAGTGAGAGTTTTACTCCTTTTTTACCAATGTGGATTCTTTTTTTTTCTTCTCCAATTGCTGTGGCTACGACTTCCAAAACTATATTGAGTAGTAGTGGTGAGAGTTGGCAACTTTGTCTTATTCCTGACTTTAAAGGATTTTTTTTTACTTTTAAAAAAAATTTAATTTTTTATTTATTTTAAATATAAATTTATTTATTTTAATTGGAGGTTAATTACTTTACAATATTGTATTGGTTTTGCCATATACATCAACATGAATCTGCCATGGGTGTACACGTGTTTCCCATCCTGAACCCCTCTCCTTCCTCTCTCCCCATACGTGGGAATGCAAGCCACATGGCTTTTATCTTTCAATTTGTTAATGCAGTGTATCGCATGGATTGATTTGTGACTACTGAAGCATGCTTCCATCCTTGGGATAAAGCCCACTTGGTCATGATGTATGATTTTTTAAATATGTTGTTGGACTCTGTTTGCTAGAATTTTGTTGAGGATTTTTGCATCTATGTTCATCAGTGATACTAGCCTGTAGTTTTCTTTTTTAGGGTGATGGTTGCCTCATAGAATGAGTTTGGGAGTTTACCTTCCTCTGCAATTTTCTGGAAGAGTTTGAGTAAGATAGGTATTATTTTGTTTCTAAATTTTTGGTAAAATCCATCTTTGAAACTATCTTGTCCTGGCCTTTTGTTTGTTGGAAGATTTTTGATTACAGTTTCTATTACCATGCTTGTGATATGTCTATTAAAATCTTCTATTTCTTCCTGATTCAGTTTTGGAAGGTTATACTTTTCTAAGAATTTGTCCATTTCTTCCAAGTTGTCCATTTTATTGGCATATAGTTGCTGATAGCAGTCTCATATGATCCTTTGTATTTCTTACACAGAGATTTTTTAATTAACTCAAAGCTTCCTGTATTACATTTGCTTGTGGATATCATGAGAACTGTATCTGTAGATTGCTTCCTCAGCAAGATGTATTTGTTATTTTTCCAGTGTTTCCCTATTATTTATGTTGACATGCAAATAATGTAAGATATCCTTGGGAAATCAAGACTAAAGCGTGTTAAATATTGATATTTAATTGAGAACCACATACCCAATTACATTCTATTTCTGAAGATACAGATGTTCTTAGAAATCAATTTGCCTTTCAAATTGATGCTTCCTCAGAGAAAATGTTTTAGTGTTTTATCTCCCTGGCCTCTGACTCCTATAGCTTTTCAACCAGACTTTCTGACAGTAAGCATTTAGGCAGCTGTAGCTACTCCATTTATTGAGGTTTAGTATTAGTTTCCCTCAGGAAGCCTTTTTGTCTGATATCTTTCTCTAATCATTCTTTCTTTATAATCAGGCTTTGAATCTGTAACTCTTGTGAGTTATGCTGGGTTCCTGTATTTCCCAAAGCTATACTTTGTCTAGTCCTCCTGTGTGCTATGTTCTCAAACTAAAATTTTGATTAGCTTTATGCTACTCTGTCTTGTATTTTTAGTTGCTTTTCTAAGAGCTGCAATGTGATCTTGGAAACAGAAATAGCTAAGATTTTCTACTGCATGTTCATAAGGTTATGGTCTGCCTGGTGATCATTAAAGGTACTCAACATAGAAGCGTCATACAGTATTGTCCATATTAAAATACATTTACTAAATGTCTACAGTGCTCTCCACTCCATAAGAGAGCCTTTAATGATCCTTCTAGAAAGGAGGATGGAAGCTTGTTTCTTCTTGTTGTGTAAAACCATGGAATTTGGCTTTTGCATGCAGGGTCACTTTAAGGGAAAGATAATTAGTACTGGATAAATGGAAACTAGGCATGGACATATTCTATTGATGATACCTACTCTGAGTTATAAAAAACTAAAGCAGATGTAAAGGTTTTAGCATAAAATGCAAAACACAACACAGTGCACCTTCCCAGTACTGAAGTAGTAGTTTGAGAAGAATGCATCTGATTATCTTGGCATGTTGGATACTGGGCCCTGTGTTTCATAGCCTGGGAGAAGATGCAGCAATGCATTTGTCAGCTACAAACCACCAAGCAAATGCAACAGTTCTATTTTAACATTTTTTAGACATAATGTCCAATTTGCAGAACAGTTGAAGTCACAGAGAAAACTCTCATATACCCTTACCCATATTCCACATTTCCTTTTAACACTTCAGTGTATATTTACTATGAACAAAGATATTCACTATCCTAGTCATAGTGCATTTGTAAAATTAAGGAAATTTAATGCCAGTGAAATCATTTTATGAATATTGCATGTACATTAAGAAATATTTTGCAGTTTTAACATATATCCATAAGGCCAACCTTATTGCCTCTTCAGTTTAGCTCTTCTACATATTTATATTCATTTATTTATTTTTTGCTCCATTTAATCTCTCTTACTGAATGTGAGTTTTACTATTAACATGGTATTATTCTTTTCTTATATTTCCTGAATTTTTGGCTTTATATAGGTGGTTGCTGGGTTTTGTGTTTCTTCACTATAATCTGTAGCATTAACCATTATAAGATAATTTTTGTCTCAATTAATGATTTTTGGCCCAAATTCTACATTGCCCAATATGGAGATCACAGGTGCTTTATTACTCTTACAGTAAATGTTTGCTTATTCTTTTATATATTTTTTTGAACCCTTCTATTTTAGGTGTCTCCTCACAGCTGCCCTTCCTGACCTTGAACGTGGAGTAGCTCCTCACAGCCCTCCTTTGCCCTCCTTATTTAA
The DNA here is from genome assembly GCA_006410935.1 of Redunca redunca. Classification (NCBI taxonomy): domain Eukaryota; kingdom Metazoa; phylum Chordata; class Mammalia; order Artiodactyla; family Bovidae; genus Redunca; species Redunca redunca. Next base: position 172,811 of record SJYQ01001218.1, read on the forward strand.
CTTATATGCAGAGTACATCATGAGAAACGCTGGGCTGCAAGAAGCACAAGCTGGAATCAAGGTTGCCAGGAGAAATATCAATAACCTCAGATATGCAGATGACACCACCCTTATGGCAGAAAGTGAAGAGGAACTAAAAAGCCTCTTGATGAAAGTGAAAGAGGAGAGTGAAAAAGTTGGCTTAAAGCTCAACATTCAGAAAACGAAGAACATGGCATCTGGTCCCATCACTTCATGGCAAATAGATGGGGAAACAGTGGAAACAGTGTCAGACTTTATTTTTCTGAGCTCCAAAATCACTGCAGATGGTGATTGCAGCCATGAAATTAAAAGACGCTTACTCCTTGGAAGGAAAGTTATGACCAACCTAGACAGCATATTGAAAAGCAGAGATATTACTTTGCCAACAAAGGTCCGTCTAGTCAAGGCTATGGGTTTTTCCAGTGGTAATGTATGGATGTGAGAGTTGGACTGTGAAGAAAGCTGAGCACTGAAGAACTGACACTTTTGAACTGTGGTGTTGGAGAAGACTCTTGAGAGTCCCTTGGACTGCAAGGAGATCCAACCAGTCCACCCTAAAGGAGATGAGTCCTGGGTGTTCTTTGGAAGAACTGATGCTGAAGCTGAAACTCCAATACTTTGGCCACCTCATGCGAAGAGTTGACTCATTGGAAAAAACCCTGATGCTAGGAGGGATTGGGGGCAGGAGGAGAAGGGGACGACAGAGGATGAGGTGGCTGGATGGCATCACCGACTCGATGGACATGAGTTTGAGTGAACTCTGGGAATTGGTGATGGACAGGGAGGCCTGGCATGCTGTGATTCATGGCGTCTCAAAGAGTCGGACATGACTGAGTGACTGAGATGAACTGAACTGATTTTAGGTGTGCCTTTATTGATAGAGTTGAATTTTACTCTTTGAGTTAACTTCGATATTTTTGAATAGATAAGGTAGCCCAATAACACATACTAAAATAACTGACTGACCAATTTGGTATCAACTAATCAAAATGTTCTTTTGTGTTTGTTAATTTATACTTCATTTACCATGTGTATTTTGTTATATATACAACTTTTCTAAGTGTGATCATTTATTTTTTGAAAAAAAAATTCTTTTCTTGTTTAAGAAGGATTGTACGAAAGTCTTCTATACTACTTATTTTAACCCTACTTTTAAACTTCATCTTTCAACTTCTGGTTTGTACATTTCAAGTAGTATACCTTGGAAGACTTTCCAGAAATAACACTAAAAAGAAGTCACACTGGTCATAGCAAATACCCTCTTCCAAAAACATAAGAGACAACTATACAAATGGACATCACCACATGATCAATATCAAAATCAGATTGATTATATTCTGAGTATATTCTTTGTAGTGAAAGATGGAGAAGCTCTACAGTCAGCAAAAACAAGACTGGGAGTTAACTGTGGCTCAGATCACCAGCTCCTTACTGCAAATTCCAGATTTAAATCAAAGAAAGTAGAGAAAACCACTAGGCCATTCAAATATGACCTAAATAAAATCTCTTATGATTATATAGTGAAAGTGACAAATAGATTCAAGGGATTAGATCCCCAGCCTGAAGAAAAAGAAATAAAAAAAGGCAAAAAAGTTGTCTGAGGAGGACTTACAAACAGCGGAGAAAAGAAGAGAAGCTAAAGGCAAAGAAGAAAAGGAAAGATATACCCATCTGAATAAAGAGTTAAAAATAATAGTAAGGAGAGATAAGAAAGTTTTCTTAAGTGAACAATGCAAAGAAACAGAGGAAAACAATAGAATGGGAAAAACTAGAGATCTCTTCAAGAAAATGATACTAAGGGAACATTTCATGTAAAGATGGGCACAATAAAGGACAGAAATGATATGAATCTAAAAGAAGCAGATTTGAAGAAGAGACGACAGGAATTTACAGAAGAACTATACAAAAAAAGTCTTAATGACCCAGATAACCATGATGATGTGACCACCCACCTGGAACCAGACATCCTGGAGTGTGATGTCAAGTGGGTCTTAGGAAGCATCACTAAGAACAAAGCTAGTGGAGCTGAGAGAATTCCAGATGCACTATTTCAAACCTTAAAAATTATGCTGTTAGTGTTGCACTCATTATGCCAGTAAATTTGGAAAACTCAGAAGTGGCCATAGGACTGGAAAAGTCAGTTTTCATTCCAGTCCCAAAGAAGAGCAATACCAAAATGTTCAAACTACCACACAATTGAATTCATTTCACATGCTAGCAAGGTAATGTTCAAAATCCTTTAAGCAAGGCTTCTATAGTATGTGAACTGAGAAGTTTCATATGTACAAGTTGGATTTAGAAAAGGCAGAAAAATCAGAGATCATATTGCTGAAATCTGTTGAATCATAGTAAAAGCAAGAGAAAACATCTACTTCTGCTTGATTGACTGTTACACTAAAGCCTTTGACTGTGTGGATCACAACAAACAGTGAAAATTTCTGAAATAGATGGGAATACCAGGCCATCTTACCTGCCTTCTGAGAAGACTGTATGCAGGTCAAGAATCAGCAGTAACAAATGGACATGGAACAATGAACTGTTTCCAAATTGGGAAAGGATTATGTCAAAACTGTGCATTGTCACCCTGCATATTTAACTTACATGCAGAGTACATCATATGAAATGCTGGATTGGGTAAAGCTCAAGCTGGAATCAAGATTGCTGGGAGAAATATCAATAACTTTAGATATGCAGATGATACCACTCTAATGGCAGAAAGCAAAGAGCAACTAAACAGCCTCTTGGTGAAGGTGAATGAACAGAGTGAAAAACCTGGTTTAAAACTCAACATTCAAAAAACTAAGATCATGGCATCTGGTCTCATTACTTCATGGCAAATAAACAAGGAAACAAAATGGAAACAGTGACAGACTTTATTTTTTTGTTCTCCAAAATCACTGCAGATGGTGACTGCAGCCATGAAATTAAAAGATGCTTGCTGCTTGGAAGAAAAGCTATGACAAACCTAGACAGTGTGTTAAAAAACAGAGACATCACTTTACTGAGCAAGGTCCATCTAGTCAAAGCTATGGTTTTTCCAGTAGTCATGTATGGATGTAAGTTTTTGACCATAAAGAAGACTGAGTGCTGTAGAATTGTTTTTTAACTGTAGTATCGGAGAAGATTTTTGAGAGCCCTTTGGACAGCAAGGAGATTAAACCAGTCAATCCTAAAGGAAATCAACCCTAAATATTCATTGGCAGGACTGATACTGAATCTGAAAAGCCAATAATTTGGCCACCTGACATGAGTAGCTGACTCACTGGAAAAGATCCTGATGCTGGGAAAGAGTGAAGTCAGGAGGAGAAGCGGACAACAGAGGATGATATGATAGGATGGCATCACTGACTCAATGGACATGAGTTTGAGCAAACTCCAGGAGATAGTGAAGGACACTGAAGCCTGGCATGCTGCAGCTCATGGGGTCACAAAGAGGGGGACATGACTTAGTAATTGAACAACAACCTTAACTCCAACTTATTACCCATATAACAGTCATGAATCTTATTTACTCTCCCTCTTGTTCTACTTTTTCCATTTTTAAAAGGTTGAATTCTTTCTGCTCTTACCATATACAATGTTTATATAGTTTTCTTCTACCTATGTCTTCATTCTTGTTTAGTCTACAATTAAATGTATCAAATATACCAAACGCTCATCATCAGTCCTTTAGCTCACATTTCCCCAAACAAACAAAATCTGAGAGAGTTCGTCACCACTAGATCCTGCCTTACAAAAATGTTAAAGGGAGTTCTAGCTGAAATTAAAGGACTTTAAATAACAGCATAAAATCATATGAATGCATAAAACTCACCAGGCAAGGTAAATATATAAATATATATTTATATATTAAATAGTCATTCTCTTATATTGTAATGGTGTGTCAACCACTTTCAATTCCAGTTCAAAACTTTAAAGAAATAAATGAATTAAAAATAATATATACAATAATTTTTATTGGATACACAATATAAAAATACATAAACAATATCAATAACCTAAAATGTGAGAGGCAGGAGAAATGTAGAGTTTCTGTATGCTATTAAAGTTAATTATCAGTTTAAACTAGGATATTATTAGATATAAGTGTGCTTCATGGTAACCACAAAGGGTAAACCTGAAGAAGAGTAAGATAAAGGAAACAAAACATACCACCACAAAAAGTCATCAAACCATAAAGGAAGAGTGCAAAGGAGAAGGAAAAATACAAACCAAAACTACAAAACAGGCAGAGAATAATGAGCAGAGAGAAAGTGTTTGAAATATAGGTAGACAAAAGAGATCCAACCAAATACGTTTAATTCCTTCAGAAAAGAAGAAAAGCAATAGTAGAGAACTCATGTCTGTGAGACGTGCCCTCTTCTCTGTCTCTAGTCGATCCCCAGTTATGAGTCATGTCGATCCCCTTATTATCCTCAAGAAAAGAGGTTTAGTGGTTATCAGAATATGAGAGATAAGAAAATTAAAAGAAAAGCATTTTTTAATTAAAAAAATTAAAAAGCATCACTACAAACAAAGCTAGTGGAGGTAATGAAATTACAATTGAGCTATTTCAAATCCTAAAAGATGAAGCTGTGAAAGTGCTGAACTCAATATGCCAGCAAATATGGAAAACTCAGCAGTTGCCACAGGACTGGAAAAAGTCAGTTTTCACTCTAATCCCAAAGAAAGGCAATGCTAAAGAATGTTCAAACTACAGCACATTTGCTCCAGTTATATCCACTTTATTAAAACTTACTAAAATGCACTTTTTATATTTGAGTAATGAAGTTATGCAAGGAGATCCAACCAGTCCATTCTGAAGGAGATCAGCCCTGGGATTTCTTTGGAGGGAATGATGCTGAAGCTGAAACTCCAGCACTTTGGCCACCTCATGCGAAGAGTTGACTCATTGGAAAAGACTTTGATGCTGGGAGGGATTGGGGGCAGGAGGAGAAGGGGACGACAGAGGATGAGATGGCTGGATGGCATCACTGACTTGATGGACATGAGTCTGAGTGAAGTCCGGGAGATGGTGATGGACAGGGAGGCNGGAGGCCTGGCGTGCTGCAATTCATGGGGTCGCAAACAGTCAGACACGACTGAGTGACTGAACTGAATGAAGTTATGACCAACCTAGATAGCATATTGAAAACCAGAGACATTACTTTGCCAACAAAGGTCCAACTAGTCAAGGCTATGGTTTTTCCAGTGGTCATGTATGGATGTAAGAGTTGGACTTTGAAGAAAGCTGAGTGCCAAAGAATTGATGCTTTTGAACTGTGGTGTTGGAGAAGACTCTTGAGAGTCCCTTGGACTGCAACGAGATCCAACCAGTCCATTTTGAAGATCAGCCCTGGGATTTCTTTGGAAGGAATGAGGCTAAAGCTGAAACTCCAGTACTTTGGCCACTTCATGGGAAGAGTTGACTCATTGGAAAAGACTTTGATGCTGAGAGGGATGGGGGCAGGAGGAGACGGGGATGACAGAGGATGAGATGGCTGGATGGCATCAGTGACTCGATGGACGTGAGTCTGAGTGAACTCCAGGAGTTGGTGATGGACAGGGAGGCCTGGCATGCTGCGATTCATGGGGTTGCAAAGAGTCGGACACGACTGGACTGAACTGAACTGACTGAATACTCTATTGTATGTGTGTGCCACAACTTTCTTATCCATCCATCTGCTGATGAACATCTAGGTTGCTTCCATGTCTTAGCTATTGCAGACAGTGCCGCAATGAACATTGGGGTACATGTGTCTTTCAGTTCTGGGTTCCTTGATGTGTATTCCCAGCAGTGAGATTGCTGGGTCATATGGAAGTTCTATTCCCAGTTTTTTAAGGAATCGCCACACTGTTCTCCATAGTTTTTGTCAGTTCAGTTCAGTTCAGTTCAGTCGCTCAGTCATGTCCGACTCTTTGCAGCCCCATGAATCGCAGCATGCCAGGCCTCCCTGTCCATCACCATCTCCCGGAGTTCACTCAGCCCCACGTCCATCGAGTCCATGACGCCATCCAGCCATCTCATCCTGGGTACTAGTTTGCATTTCCTCTGACAGTGCAAGAGCATTCCCTTTTCTCCACACCCTTTCCAGCATTTAATTTTGGTAGACTTGTTGATGACAACCATTCTAACCAGTGTGAGATGGTACCTCATTGTGGTTTTGATTTGCATTTCTCTAATAATGACTAATGTTGAACATCTTTTCCCATGTTTATTAACCATCTCCATGTCTTCTTTGGAGAAATGTCTGTTTATTTCTTTGGCCCACTTTTTGATTTGGTTGTTTTTTCTTCTTGTATTGAGTTGCATGAGCTGCTTATATATTTTAGAGATCAGTTCTTTATCAGTTGCTTTGTTTGCTTTTATTTTCTCCCACTCTGAAGGCTGTCTTTTCACCTTATTTATAGATTCCTTCCTTGTGCAAAGGCTTTTAAGTTTAATTAGGTCCCATTTCTTTATTTTTCTTTTTATTTTCATTACTCTGGAAGGTGGGTCATGGAGGATCATGCTGTGATTTGCGTCAGAGTGTTCTATGTTTTTCTCTAGGAGTTTTATAATTTCTGGTCTTACATTTAGATCTTTAATCCATTTTGAATTTATTTTTGTGTATAAAGTTAGAAAGTGTTCTAGTTTCATTCTTTTGCAATTGGTTGACCAGTTTTCCTAGCACCACTTGTTAAAGAGATTGTCTTTTCTCCATTTTATATTTTTGCCTCCTTTATCAAAGGTAAGGTTTCCACAGGTGCATGGATTTATCTCTGGGTTTTCTATTTTGTTCCACTGATCTATATTTCTGTCTCTGTGCCCATATCATACTCTCTTGATGACTGTAGTTTTGTAGTATAGTCTGAATTCTAGCAGGTTGATTCCTCCAGTTCCATTCTTTTTTTCTCATGATTACTTTGGCTCTTCAAGGTTATTTTTGTTTCCATACAAACTATGAAATTATTTATTCTAGTTCTGTGAAAAAATCTTTTATGAATAGTGTTGAATCTATCAATTGCTGTGGGTAGAATATTCATTTTCACTATACTGATTCTTTCAATCCAAGAGCATAATATATTTCTTTATCTATTCGTGTCATCTTTGATTTCTTTCACCAGTGGTTTTATAATTTTCTAGATATAGATATTTTGTTTCTTTAGGTAAATTTATTCCTAGGTATTTTATTCTTTTTGTTGCACTGGTGAATGTGATTGTTTACTTAATTTCTCTTTTTTTTTTTCATTGTAAATGTATAAGATTTAAGGGATTTCTGTATATTAATTTAATATCCTGAAAATTAACTATATTTATTGATTAGCTCTAATCATTTTCTTGTGGTTTCTGTGGGGTTTTCTGTGTAGAGGATTATGCCATCTGCAAACTGTGAGAGTTTTGCATCTTCTTTTTCAATCTGAATTCCTCTCATTTTTTTCTCTTCTCTAATGGCAATGGCTAGGACTTTCAAAACAATGTTGAACAGTAGTGGTGAAAGTGGGCACCCTTTTCTTTTTCCTGATTTTAGAGGAAATGCTTTCAGTTTTTTGCCTTTGAAGATAACATTTGCCATGTGTTTGTCATATATGGCTTTTACTATGTTCAGGTATATTAATTATATGCCTGCTTTCTGGAGAGTTTTTGTCATAAATTGGTATTGAATATTGTCAACGGTTTTCTCTGCATCTGTTGAGATAATCATATGTTTTCTTATATTTCAATTTATTAATATGGTGCATGACATTGATTGATTTGCAATACTGAAAAACCCTTGCATCCCTGGAATGAAATCCACTTGTTCATGATACATGATCTCTTTTAGCATGTTGTTAGTTTCTGTTTGCTAGAATTTTGTTGAGGATTTTTGCATCTATATTCATCAGTGATATTGGCCTGTAGTTTTCTTTGTCGTGGCATCTTTTTCTGGTTTGGGTATCAGGGTGATGGTGGCCTCATAGAATGAGTTTGGGAGTTTACCTTACTCTGTAATTTTCTGGAAGATTTTGAGTAGGGTAGCTGTTAGCTCTTCCCTAAATTTTTTTGTAGAATTCACATGTGAAGCCATCTGGTCCTGGTCTTTTTTGTTGGAATATTCTTGATCACAGTTTAGATTTCCATGCTTGTGAAGGATCTGTTACTATTTTTTGGTTCATATTTGGAAGGTTATACTTTTCTTAGAATTTGTCCATTTCCTCCAAGTTGTCCATTTTATTGACATATCATTGCTCATTAGTTCAGTTCCGTTCAGTCGCTCAATGTGTCTGACTCTTTGAGACCCCATGGACTGCAGCACGCCTGGCCTCCCTGTCCATCACCAACTCATGGAGTTTCCATAAACTCATGCCCATTGAATTGGTGATGCCACCCAACCATTTCATCTCCTGTTGTCCCCTTCTACACCTGTCTTCATTCTTTCCCAGCAGCAGGGGCTTTTCTAATGAGTCAGTTCTTTGCATCAGGTGGCCAAAGTATTGGAGTTTCAGCTTCAACATCAGTCCTCCATTGAATATTCAGGACTGATCTCCTTTAAGATAGACTGGTTTGATCTCCTTGCAATCCAAGAGACTCTCAAGAGTCTTCTCCAACACCACAGTTGAAAAGCACCAGCTTTCTTTATAGTCCAACTCTCACATCCATACATGACCACTGGAAAAACCATAGCTTTGACTAGATGGACTTTGTTGGCCAAGTAATATGCTATCTAGGTTGGTCATAACTTTTCTTCCAAGGAGCGAGTTGCTTTTAATTTCATGGCTGCAGTCACGATCTGCAGTGATTCTGGAGCCCCCCCAAAATAAAGTCTGTCACCGTTTCCACTGTTTCCCCATCTATTTGCCATGAAGTGATAGGGCCGGATGCCATGATCTTAGTTTTCTGAATGTTGGGTTTTAAGCCAGCTTTTTCACCCTCCTCTTTTACTTTCATCAAGAGGCTCTTTAGTTCTTCTTTGTTTTCTGCTATAATAGTGGTGCCATCTTCATATCTGAGGTTATTGATATTTCTCCTAGAAATCTTGATTCCAGTTTGTGCTTCATCCAGTCCAGTATTTCTCATTATGTACTACTCTGCATATAAGTTAAATAAGCAGGGTGATGATATACAGCCTTGATGTACTCCTTTCCTGATTTGGAACCAGTCTGTTGTTCCATGTCCAGTTTGTTGCTTCTTGACCTTCATACAGATTTCTCAGGAGGCAGGTCAAGTGGTCTGGTATTCCCATCTCTTGAAGAATTTTCCACAGCTTGTTGTGATCCACACAGTCATTGCTCATAACGGTCTCTTATTACCTTTTGTATTTCTGTTTTGTCTGTTGTGATTTCTCCATTTTCATTTCTAATTTTATTGATTTGATTATTCTCCCTTTTATTCTTGATGAATCTGGCTTACAGTTTGTCTTTTTTATTATCTTCTCAAAGAATCAGCTTCTAGTGTTGTTGATCTTTGCTATAGTCTCCTTCATTTCTTTTTTGTTTTTTTCTGGTCTGATTTTATGATATCCTTCCTTCTACTAACTTTGGGGTTCTTCTTTTCTTCTTCTTTTAATTGCTTTAGGTATTAAGTTAGATTTTTTATTTGATGTTTCTCTTGTTTCTTGAGGTAGGCTTTTATTGTTATGAACCTCCCTGTTAGCCCTGCTTTTACAGAATGCCATAGGTTTTGGGTTGTTGTGTTTTCATTTTCATTTATTCTATGCATATTTGGATTTCCTTTCTGATTTCTTCTGTGACCTGTTGGTTATTCAGAAACATGTTGTTTAGCCTCCATATGTTTCTGTTTTTTATAGTTTTTTTCCCCTGTTGTTTATATCTAATCTTACTATATTGTCATCAGAAAAGATGCTTGAAATGATTTCAATTTTTTAAAATTTACCAAGGTTAGATTTTGGCCCAGGATGTGATCTATCTTGGAGAATGTTCCATGTGTACTTGGCATAAAGACAAAATCCGTTGTTTTAGGGTGAAATGCCGTGTAGATATCAGTTAGGTCTAAGTTTTCCATTGTATCATTTAAAGCTTGTATTTCCTTGCTGATTTTCTGTTTGGTGGATCTTTCCATAGGTGTGAGTTGGGTATTAAAGTCCCTCAGTATTGTTGTCACTGTTAATTTCCCATTTAATTCTTGCTAGCATTTGCCTTATGTATTGAGTTGTTACTGTGTTGAGTGCATATGTATTATATTTGCTATATCTTCTTCTTGGATTGATCCTTTAATCATTATGCATTTTCCTTTGTCTCTTATCTCAATCTTTATCAAAGTCTATTTTATATGATATGAGTATTGCTATTCCTGCTTTCTTTTGGTCTACATTTACACAAAATATCTTTTCCCAGCCCATCACTTTCAATCTGTACGTGTCCATAGATATGAGGTGGGTCTCTTGTAGACAGCATATATAGCAGATTTGTTTTTGTATCCATTTGGCCAGTCTTTGTCTTTTGGTTGGAGCATTTAAACCATTTACATTTAAAGGTAATTACTGATAAGTACGGGCTCCAAAATCACTGCAGATGGCGATTGCAGCCATGAAATTAAAAGACGCTTACTCCTTGGAAGGAAAGTTATGATCAACTTAGATAGCATATTCAAAAGCAGAGACATTACTTTGCTGACTAAGGTCCGTCTAGTCAAGGCTATGGTTTTTCCAGTGGTTATGTACAGATGTGAGAGTTGGACTGTGAAGAAAGCTGAGCACCGAAGAATTTGTGCTTTTGAACTGTAATGCTGGAGAAGACTCTTGAGAGTACCTTGGACTGCAAAGATATCCAACCAGTCCATCCTAAAGGAGATCAGTCCTGGGTGTTCATTGGAAGGACTGATGCTGAAGCTGAAACACAAATACTTTGGCCATTCCAAGTGAAGAGTTGACTCATTGAAAATGACCCTGGTGCTGGGAGGGATTGGGGGCAGGAGGAGAAGGGGATGACAGAGGATGAGATGGCTGGATGGCATCACTGACTCAACGGACATGAGTTTGAGTGAACTCCAGGAGTTGGTGATGGACAGGGAGGCCTGGCGTGCTGCAGTTCACGGGGTTGCAAAGAGTTGGACACGACTGAGGGGCTGAACTGAACTGAACTGATGATCCTATTTCCATTTACTTTGTTGTTGTGGGTTCATTTTTGTAAGACTTTTCTGTGCTTCCTGTTAGAGAAGATCCTTTAGCATTTGCTGAAGGTGGTTTGGTGGTGCTGAATTCTCTTACTTTTGCTTGTCTGTAAAGCTTTTGATTTCTCCTTCATATGTGAGTAAGATCCTTGCTGGCTAGAGGAATCTTAGTTGTAGGTTTTTCTCTTTCATGACTTTTAAGTATGTTCATTGATTTTAACTATTGAAAGATCAGCTGTTATCCTTATGAAAATCTCCTTGTGTGTTATTTGTTGTTTCTCCCTTGCTGCTTAAATATATATATATAAATATATATATATATTTAATTGGAGGCTAATTATTTTACAATTACTCTTATTAATTTTTGTTAGTTTAATTATATGTCTCAAGGTGTTTCCCTTCGGGTTTATCCTGTTTGGGACTCTCTGGGTTTCTTGGAATTGGATGGCTATTTCCTCCCCTATTTTAGGGAAGATTTTGACTATTATTGCAAGTAGTTTTTCATGCCCTTTTTTTGGTCTTCTTCTGGGACACCTATGATTCAAATATTGGGGCATTTAACATTGTCACATAGGTCTCTGATGTTATCCTCATTTATTTTAATTCTTTTTTCCTCTCTTCTTCATTTATTTCCACCATTCTATCATCCACCTCACTTATCCTCTCTTCTGCTTCAGGTATTCTACTGTTGGTTCCCCCTAGAGTGCTTTTAAATATCAGTTACTGCTTTGTTCATTATTAATTGACTCTTTTTATTTCTTATATTTCTCTATCCTTGTCTCCAGTCTATTTTTCTATAACTCCATTTTGTTTTCAAGATTTTATATCATCTTTACTATCATTACTTTGAATTCTTTTTCAGGTATACTCTCTATCTCCTCCTCTTTTGTTTGGTTTGGTGGCTTTTTAACATGTTCCTTCACCTACTAAGTATTTATTTGCCTTTTCACTTTGTTTAGATTCTTGTGTTTGGTGTGCCCTTTCTGCAGGCTGGAAATTCGTGGTTCTTCTTAATTGTGATATCTACTCCCTGTGGGTGGGGTTGGAATAGTGGCTTGTCAAGATTTCCTGGCTGGGAGATCTTGTGTCTGTTTTCTGGTGGGTATTTCTCAATCTCTTCTTTCAGGAGTGGAATGAAGTCTTCAGTGGTGTTTTGCAGAGTCTTTGGGTTTGGCATGGCTTTGGGCAGCCCACCTTTTAATGTTCAGGATTACGTTTCTGTTGCTGGAGAATTTGTATAGTGTGTCTTGCACTGGAACTGTTGGCTGTTGGGTGGAGCTTGGCCTCAGTGTAGGTATGGAGACTTTGGGTGAGCTCTTGTTCCCGGGAGTCTGGAATTCTGGAGTTCTCTGATGTTCTAAGCTTCTGGAGTTAAGCTTCCTGCCTTTAGGTTTTGAGCCTTCTCTACAGTAGCCTTACAACTTTTCCATCCATACAGCATAGAAGATAAAACTGCTAAGATAATGTTGAAACAGCTCTCCACAGCCAGGGACACCCAGAAATATTCACAGTCATATAAAGAAGAGAGGAAGGAGGATGGAGATAGAGGTGACCAGGAACAGAAAAGGGAGAGTCAAAAGGTGAGAGAGCAATTAAGCCAGTAATCAAATCTCTAAGTGAGAAGGAATACTGAAAATTTTATTCATAAAGGTACAAAATTGATAACAAATATCAAAAAGCAAAGATTAAAAACATAGAACAGAGGTTAGAGTCT
>SJYQ01001218.1:190766-210708 GCA_006410935.1 Redunca redunca
TATATATATATATATATGTATATATATATATATATATGTATATATACACACACCTCTCTCTTTACCTCTTTGGAGTATTTCTTCAGAGCTATCTGAGAGGCTGTGTCTGGGTTATAGTCTTCAGAAATTCCTCAGATAAAACTGAAACTCAAAGCTCTCACGTGAGAGTGAGATATAATTATATTACAACTTTGACATTTATTCCAGTACCTCATAAAATTTAAAGCAAATGAGAAGTTATGAACTGCACAGTAAGTGTAAATAATATTTAAATATGTGTCAAAATTATGAACAAGTTCTGCTTGGATTTTCAAAGAAAAGTCAGTCTTGTTTCTTTAAGACTATCTGCTACTAATGAAATTTGACTTCTAGGGGAAAAATATCTTAATCTAAATGAAGTACCTTAGGAAAAAAGAGATTTGTCCCTATATTTTTTGCATCACCCTTCAAAACCATTGTAAGGCATTTTGAGAGACACTGAACAGTTATATCTGTTTTTTCACATCAAGATAATAATACATTAGCAGTGGCCACAGGACTGGAAAAGGTCAGTTTTCATTCCAATCCCAAAGAACGGCAATGCCAAAGAATGTTCAAACTACCACACAATTGCACATTTCACGTTCTACCAAATAAATCCCCAATATTCTCCAAGCCAGGCTTCAACAGTACCTGAACCAAGAACTTCCAGATGTTCAAGCTGGATTTAGAAAAAGCAGAGGAACCAGAGATCAAATTGCCAATATCTGTTGGATCATGGAAAAGCCAAGAGAATTCTAGAGAAACATCTACTTCTGCTGCATTGACTACACTAAAGCCTTTGACTGTGTGGATCACAAAAGACTGTGGAAAATTTTTCAAGAGATGGGAATACCAAGCCACCCCACCTGCCTCCTCAGAAATCTGTATGCAGGTCAAGAAGCAATAGTTAGAACAGGACATGGAACAATAGACTATTTCCAAATTGAGAAAGGAGTACGTCTAGGATGTATATTGTTACCCTGCTTATTTAGCTTATATGCAGAGTACATCATATGAAATGCCAGGCTGGATGAAGAAAAAACTGGAATTAAGATTGCCGGGAGAAATATCAATAACCTCAGATACACAAATGACCCCATCCTTATGGCAGAAAGCGAAGAGGAACTAAAGAGCCTGTTAATGAAAGTGAAAAAAAAGAGAGTAAAAAAGCTGGCTTAAACTCAGCATTCAAAAAACGAAGATCATGGCATCTGGTCCTATCACTTCATGGCAAATAGATGGGGAAACAATGGAAACAGTGACAGACTTTGTTTTGTGGGGCTCCAAAATCACTGCAGATGGTGACTTCAGCCAAGAAATTAAAAGACACTTGCTTCTTTGAAGAAAAGTTATGACAAACCTAAACAGTGTATCAAAAAGCAGAGACATTACCAACAAAGTTCATGGTTTGTTATTTCAAAAGAAGCAAAAAAACAAAAAACAAAAAAAACATGGCTATAGTTTTTTTTCAGTAACCATGTATGGATGTGAGAATTGGACCAATAAAAAAAGCCGAACACTGAAGATTGATGTTTTTGAGTTATGGTGTTGGAGAAGACTCTTGAGAGTCCCTTGGGCTGCAAGGAGATCCAACCAGTCAATCCTAAACGAAATCAATCTTGAACATTCATTGGAAGGACTGAGGCTGAAGCTGAAGCTCCAATACTTTGGTGACCTGATGTGAAGAGCTAACTCATTAGAAAAGCCCCTGATACTGGGAAAGATTGAAGGCAGGAGGAGAAGGGGACGACGGAGGGTGAAATTGTTGGATGGCATTACTGACTCAATGGACATGAGTTTAAGCAAGTTCTGAGAGATGGTGAAGGACAGGGAAGCCTGGCATACTGCAGTCCATGGGTTCACAAAGAGTCAGAAATGACTGAGTGACTGAACAATAACAGAATTATAAAATATTATAAAATCTGTAACACGTGTACAGATATATTTCTCTCCTTGATTAAAAATGTAAGTATTATCAATATTTTCACTAAAACCTAGTTTTAAAGCCTTTTTTAAAAAAAGAAAATATCTTTATTCATTGTATTTACTTAAGGCTGTGCTGGGTCTTCATTGCTGTTAGCATACCTTCAGCAGTGTGGCAAGCAGGATAGACTGTCTAGTTGAGGTGCATAGGCTTCTTACTGCAGTGGGTTCTCTTGTGGAGCATGAACTCTAGCACATGTGCTTCAGTAATTGCACCACAAGGGCTCAATAGCTCTGGCTTACGGTCTCTAGAGCACTAGCTCAGTAGTTGCAGCACACAGCCCATGGGCTTAATTGTCCTGCTGAATGTGGAATCTTCCTGGACCAGGGATTGAACCCGGGTCCCCTGCATTGGATTCTTTATAACTGAGACACCAGGGAAGCCCTACAGGCTCTTTTTTTCAGAGACCAAGAGCCCTACAGGCTCTTTTTGTGTGTGTGTGTGTGATTCCTCTAGAGTTTTAATACAAGTAGGTTATGTTTTCATGATGCAATTATACATGTGATAGCCATTTAATTGGAAAATCATTTTTAAAGATTTTTCATTAGTTCAAAACTAAATGTGAACTAAAAGCTCTTAATACTAGCTAACTTCTCCCCTTCCCCCAACTTTCTATTATTAATCTTATTAGGTAGTCTTAATGGTAGTCATTGAGGTGTGTGACTCTGATGTCCCTTGAAGAGAGAAACTGCTGCTGGGGGTGTACTTAGCTGACAGCCTCCTGCTGTGAATTTTTTTCAGGATCATCTGAGCTTTAGATCCAAGGTCATGTTCTTCCTGGCAATTCCCAGGTGATGACTGAGCATAGTGGTATTATAAGGCCCACCGCACCTGCCAAGTGTCTTCTAACAAAAGTCTTTGTGGTAAGCCCCACCCTGGGCTGATTGAGACCTACCTTCTCAGAGGCAAGGCTTTTCCTTCCAGCATTCCTTCATTTCTCAACTCCTTTCACAAGTGTCAGAACTCTTTTGCAATCTGAAAATTTTACCGGCCAATTGCTGTTGGTTTAATCTTTTACCTCCCTCAGCCATTTCTCCTAATATATCTATATGTGTAACATACATATATGTGCTATACTGTCACTTCAATCATGTCTGACACTTTGTGACCCTGTGGACTGTAGCCCATCAGGATTCTCTGTCCATGGGATCTCTAGGCAAGAATACTGGAGTGGGTTACATGCCTGAAAGGGGATCTTTCTGACCCAGGATTGAACCCACGTCTCTATGTCTCTCATGTTTCCTGCATTGTCAGGTGGGTTCTTTACCACTAGTGCCACCATATATATCAGAGTATAATATGTATAAATATATACAAATGTATCAGAGTATATATTATAAGTATATATAATATATAGCAATATATAAAATATGTATCAGTGCAATTGTAACTCTGATTTGCTGATTGCATCCCAAATGATTCTATTGACACATTCATTAAGCATTTTCTTAGCAACGATCTGTGGTTGGTATAAATAATATAATGTATAATTATATATTAGTATATATAGCATGTTATAGGATTTACGTTTTGATATTTTGTCACAGATTTTCAAAATAGATATTATTTCTCTTGATTACTGTCTTTTTTGATATCCCTGTATATTCTGTACTCAAGGCAGGGAGTTAGAGGTTGAATTAATCACCAATAGCCAATGCTCTAATCAATTATATAATGAAGTCTCCATAAAAACTCAAAAGGACAAGGTTAGAAAGCTTCTGATTGGTCAACATGTGGAATTGCTGGGATAGTGGTCACCATGAGAGGGCATGGAAGCTTTGTGTTCCTTCCCAGGGGCACTTTCATTTGGGTGTTCATATCATATTTTCATAAGTAAACTGTTTTCTTTGTTCTGTGACTTGTTCCGGCAAATTAATCCAACCTAAGGTGGAGGTTCTGGGAACCTCTAACTTACAGTATGGATTTGTGATGGGCATCTGAAGTCAGGGGTGTGGTAGTCTTATAGGACTGACCCATTAAGCTGCGGGATCTGATGCTATCTCCTGGTAGATAGGTTAGAAAAGGGATACCCCAGCTCATGTCAGAAAATTTCTTAGTGGGATGGGAAAAACACACATCATACTTCCTGCAACCTCTGTTGTTACTGCATTGTGCTCAGTACAAAATACAGCTCAAAAAATATTAAATTTTTAAAAATGTCCAGATAGATAATTCAGCATGATTTTTTTCTGTTTTGAATTTACTTTTAGACTTTTGACTAGAAAGTTAAACTATGCCTCAGATATTTATTTATTTGCCTTTTATGAACTCTACATAAATGCATCATGAGTAGACGTATTGCTATTCAAAAGGTCTGAATTCTACAAAATCCTTATCTTCCAATGTAATATTTTATATATTTACCCCAGAAATTTTATAAATAAATTTGTTAAAACTCCCCTAACATTATGAAGACATACACCTCAAAAACCTGTCACATATCACAATTTCAAAATAACTCTTCTAGAGATATGGAAAAAATATTGAACACCAAAATTTCAGGATGGAAGACAAGTTAATATAAGTATATGCTGCTAAATATAATGTTACTAAGCATGAGATGATTTTGCTAGCTGACTTTTAACAACGTTAAAAAGTTGAACTAACTCAATGCTAGTAGAGTGTAGATAAGATTTATGGAAAAGTTGAATCAAAACAGACAAGCAAGTAGAAATATTCAAATATTGAATGCAGAGTGTCAAGTAAAATTGGTAACAGACTGCATACAGAAAGAATTTAGAATCATAGAATTTTTCTTACTGAGGTAGGCAAAACATTAAAAAAAAAAAAAACAACACTAGATTTTCTATGATTCTATCCCACCCTCTCCCCTTCCATCATCACCACAATCTACACTAAGGAAAAATATAATTTTTGCTATGTAATTTATATGTCAAATATAACAAAGATAAATGTAGTTAAATAGAAAAATAGAAAGGAGAAAATTTAGTTGCTGACTCACTGTGTTATATTTTGCATAGACTTTACTAGAAAAATATATTAAATATCTGACTGTGCAATCAGGAAGAAAAATGATTCTATATTCATAGAAAGACTTACAAATGATGTTTTCTGCTCATGAAATAAAAATGCATGTTCATTCAATCATATTTGATAAAAGAAGAAACAGTACTCTGAGAGGTGACCACTTTTTATCATTTAGTGTATATCCTTTCATTGTTTGTTTTCTAGATGTCTAGTTTACATAAGTGAACTCATACTGTTTTAATTCTGCTTAGTAATAAGTTGGAAGAGTACAGGGTTTATGGCATGTGTAGTGTGACAGTTAATGAGAATGTGCCGGGAGCCAGCGTGAGGAACTCCGCCCATGGCAAAGGTCATGAGGAAGGAGGCTCGGCATACGCAAAGGCGTGATCGAGCCTCAGGAAACCCCCTGTTCCCGAGCGTCTACCCCAAAACCAGAGTCTGTTTTATGCTCTCANCTGATTTGATAAAGGTCAGGACTGCTGACCCCCGCATGACTCTGTATTCATCCCTATGTGTAACAAAAGGTATATAAGCAAACCCAAAAATAAAGAAATCGGATCAGTTTCCAGAAAGACTGACTCCCCCATGTCGTTTCTTTCTTGCTCCCGTTTTTCTGGCTGAATTCCCATCTGGAGCATGGACGCTATTCCATGTAAACCAAGTTATTCAGCCTCCTTTTCTCCACTAATTTTCCTACTACACTATCCGTTTCTAATCTTTATATATATCTGTGATTAAATATGTATTTTTCCTAGGATGCCAACGCCGTCCCCACCTTTGAATTCCATGGATCCACCGGGGCTGGACCCCAGCAAGAATGGACTCTAAGTCACATAGCATGTCTAAGAGGACAGATGCTTTAAGCTGAGGTCAGACCATGAAGAAACTTGAACATCACACTGTTGGCATAAATGTTATGAGATAGCCCTTAAATTGAGAAAACTTTAGTCTATGTTCTATTATGCCTCCACTCTCTTCACACTGGCTTGGAGGCTGGTCCCTTGAGACGCCAGTGCAATCCTTGTTTACGAAACCATGAAGAGAGAATGCTTGTGGTATTTCTTGACTGGAGAACCTATTGTCTCAAGACTCTGTAGCACAGAGTCCTCATACACCAGGCTGAAGATAATCAAAATAGCATTCAAATTCAGAATCATGATTTCTTACTCATCCTTGAAACTATGTCAGCTTTGTAGTTCTTTCCTCGGATAAATACAGAGGAGTGGGAAGTCATAGTGGGACTGTCCTTTCCTTACTGCAGACAACAGCCTGATAAAAACCTGTCCAAATTTTCTTGTGATTTAGTAAGCTGGGGAAAGAGACTCATGACATTGCCAACAAAGATCTATATAATCAAAGCTATGGTATTTCCAGTAGTCATGTATGGATGTGAGAGTTGGACCATAAAGAAGGCTGAGCAACAAAAAATTAATGCTTTTGAACTGTGGTGTTTCAGAAGACTCTTGAGAGTCTCTTGGATTGCAAGGAGATCAAACTAGTCAATCCTGAAGGAAGTCAACCCTGAATATGCACTCGAAGGACTGATGCTGAAGCTGAAACTCCAATACTTCGGCCACCTGATGCAAAGAGCTGACTCATTAGAAAATACCTCAATGCCAGGAAAGATTGAAGGCAGATGGACAAGGGGGTGACAGAGGATGAGATGGTTGGATGGCATCACCAACCTAATGCACATGAGTTTGATCAAGCTCCAGGAGATGGTGAAGGACAAGGAAGTCTAGTGTGCTGCAGTTCATAGGGCTGCAAAGAGTCAGACATGACTTAGCAATTGAAAAACAGCAGTGCTTCTCAATATATTCAAGTCAACAGGCAAACATAGCCTAGTTTGCTATCATATTTATATCATTATTTTTTCAGAAAAAATCCCCGTTTTGTCCTAGCAATCTACATCAACCTAGAGGAAAAACTGATTGGGGCATACAAGCACTCAAGTGTGTGGCAGGAAGTAGCTTTGCACTGAAGTGGGTCAAACAGAGGAATTTAATTCATCCACAGCAGTTAAGGTTACTTAATGAATGATAATTTTCCATGTTCCAAGGATACCTTGTTGTTGTTGTTCAGTCACTAAGTCATGTCCAACGCTTTGTGACCCCATGTACTGCAGCACACCAGGCTCCGCTGTCCTTCACCAACTCCCAGAGCTTGATCAAACTCATGTCCATCAAGTCAGTGATGCATCCAACCATCTCATCCTCTGTCATCCCCTTCTCCTCCTGCCTTCAATCTTTCCCAGCATCAGGGTCTTTTCCAGTGAGTCAGTTTTTCGCATCAGCTGGCCAAAATATTGGAGCTTCTGTCTCAGCATCAGTCTCTCCAGTGAATATTCAGAGTTGATTTCCCTTAGGACTGATGGGTTTGGTCTCCTTGCAGTCCAAAGGACTCTCAAGAGTCTTCTATTCATTGTGTAATAAATAGAAATTCATTACACAGGATGGTGCAATAGAAGGACATACATTCATCTTCTCATGTGAAAACACCAAGGTTGCAATTAGCTGCTGAACAACCATTGACAGGAGAATGTTGGATCCCACCAAAGAAAGATATCCCACGTCTAAGGGCAAAGGACCCCAGTAGGGTCCCAATAGGATGGTAGGAGTGGCTCAATAATATTCAAAATAAAATCTCATACATACCAGAGCCACGCTGAGGGTGCAAACAAAACCTCATGTGCACCAGGACCCAGGGAAAGGAGCAGGGACCTCAATAAAACACTGAGCCTGACCTGCCTTTGAGTGTTTGAGTGTCTCCTGTGGTGGCACGTGTCAGCAGTGGCCTGCTGCAAAGACAGGGGCTCTGGCTGCAGCAGACCTGGGAGACATGGCATGTGGCATACATTCTCTTGGAGGAGGTCACCGTTAGCTCTACTGTAGAGCCTCTGAACAGATAACTGACAAACTGGAGAAAAATTATACCAAAGAAGTTCTTGTACTGTTGCAAAAGTTCTAGGGTCCCCAACAGATTTTCCAGCCTGGGGATCTGGCAAAGGGACTGAGAACTCCCAGGGAATTTAACTTTCAAAGCCAGGGGGATTTGATGACAAAACTTCCACAGACTAGGGAAACAGTTTCTTCTAGGGCACCAGGACCCAGGAGAAAGGAACAAGTGATCCCATTGGTATGAAATTATTACTAATATTTTAAGAACTTGAAACTTTAAACATCCACCTGCTTTTGTTCATATTGAAGTCTCAGCTTCATTCTTAAGCTGCATCCTAGTATATTATATATAATATATATCTGCAGAGTTGTGGCTCTTTATTTGATTTTCTCTGATACAGATATGTTCCTTCAGGTTTTGTTTTGATGTGGTCTAATTGGCAACCTGCAAAGTAATGTAAGAAATTCATTACTTGCACGGTGTTCACTTCAAAGGGTTCTGAATTGCTTTAAAACTTCTCTCTTGGATTTCTTTGGAGTTATTTTGCTGTGAAATAGCTTTGGTTTGATTCAAGGAATATTTTTAGTGCCAGGAAGTATTAATTGCAGAGAGCCTACCTATGAGAACTGTAGGACTTTCACAAGTGTTGAAACCACATAATAAGAACAAGGCTGACATTTAATAGTAATTTTCATGAATATTAAATTCATTCAGCAGTCCTTTGGGGGAGCCATTTATCATTTTATTTTTCAATCATGGCAAATGGCAAATGGAAACAAATTATGCTTGAGACAGATGAAAGCACCAGGAAGCCTAAATCTAAATGAGAAAC
The DNA here is from genome assembly GCA_006410935.1 of Redunca redunca. Lineage (NCBI taxonomy): Eukaryota > Metazoa > Chordata > Mammalia > Artiodactyla > Bovidae > Redunca > Redunca redunca. Next base: position 199,490 of record SJYQ01001218.1, read on the forward strand.
TACTTTCAAACCCATATTTTACCTAATATCATATATGAAATGAATCGCCAGTCCAGGTTCGATGCATGATACAGGATGCTTGGAGCTGGTGCACTGAGATGACCCAGAGGGATTGTACGGGGAAGGAGGTGGGAGGGGGGTTCAGGATGGGGAACACGTGTATACCCATGGCGGATTCATGTTGATGTATGGCAAAACCAATACAATATTGTAAAGTAATTAACCTCCAATTAAAATAAATAAACTTATTTTAAAAAACTGATTATCTTTTTCATCCCTCAAAATGATGACATTTCCAGAGACATTTTGTTCTACTTAAGAAGGGGCACCAACCTGTTAAACGGCTACAATTTGGAGGTTCCAGAATAATTAGTGGTTTGAAGTGCAGCATGTGGCAAAACAGAAGAGTGAAGGATCTGTGAGCACTGAGAGGACGCCAAAGACTCAACAGATCAGAACTTTTATCACATGAAAGAAAATGTTGCCAGCAGCAGGAGAATGGCAACAATGTCTTTTCAGTCCAGATTGCACACAATTTTTTGATCATTTTATGATGTTTTCGCCTTTCTATTAATTTTTAGGTAAAGAGAGTATTAAATAAATGCTTGTTTAGTGAATGGTAACTTTCTAACAGGACAGTAGAAAATATTTTTTAAAAAGTTTTCTGAGACTCTAAAAATGTAATCTAGACATTCGTAGTACCTCTAGTCCAATTACAGAGCAATTTCCAAAGCAAAAGATTCTGGAGACATGTCTTTTCAATATAAAAAGTATTAATATTTTCTGGGTTCAATATCTTTAGCAAAAGTTTCTAATAGGGATGGTAGAATTAGATGTTTTGGTTTTTCATTTGAATGGATATGTTCTTACTAGTGATCTTTATATTGTAAATTTGAAAAAGGTGAAGATTAGTTTTAAACTGTTGTACTCTGTTTTCTCCAGAGGATTAGCTAACATCGTGTGGCATAATCTAAACAGTTAAATGCCTTAGCAATAGTCAGCTACTTTACAGAGCAGGTAATTTTTCAGGTTTGTTCTTTGCATACAGAAAATGAAAGAAATATTTTTTCTTTTCTATTTTTTTTTCTGATATACTTCCCCTTATTCTTGGAAGTGGGATGGAAAAAGATTGGGTTGATTTTAGATATTTATGTCTGTTACTCACAAACCCTCTGAAAATCACCACCTTCATTATTCTAGATTTTGTTATATTACTCTCACCAAAAAATAAGAAATTGTGCACTTCATAATTTTTCCTGTGATCAATCACTGTGACTTCTTTTCAATTAGAACCCACTCAGCTAAAATTTAAGATTTAAAATAATGTTTCCAAACTTGTGAGCTCTGGATTCTTGGGAAGTGCTAAAGTTGTATAAATCCATTATGTAAATAAATCATTTTTTCTCTAGACTGAAGAAAAAATATATGTGTGTATTCTATTATATGTGGATGCAATCATATTTAATAAAATAAAAATGAATTTTAAAAGTCCTACAAAATAATAAAACCAGTCTTCATTTTTATTTCTATTTAACTTTTGTTGGTTACATATTTTTGGGCACATAGTTTTGGAAAAAATCAATGGTCTTATCCTGGAAAAAAAAGGACCTCTGTTTCAGCTGTGTCTACCCTGGCTCTGCCTCTTCATAGGAAATTATCTCATAGTTTTTAGTTATTTCTTTAGTTCTCCTAGTTTCTAAATAATACACACATGCCACTATTTCTTTTAAAATTTTCAGTTCTAGAAATTACTTATTGATTCCTAAGTAAGGAAGACAAGGATTTAGCTCTCTTCCTCTCCGATCATATGCACAATTTAAAAAAAAATTACACTTTATATTATAAGGATTAAATACATGTTCATCTAACCAGAGCCATATGAGATGTATGGCATGATTACATTTCCATCTTTGAGCAATATGTTTTGTTTTTTTTTTTTTACTTTTTAAAGAAATTAATAATAATTGTTTTTGGCATTTACATCTTTAACTCTACTTACCACTCATAGTACACCCCTATTTCTACATCAGAAGTGTGTCCTTAATATTCAAAACAACAAGTGATCTTTAGTTTCAAATATTCATCATCTACTAATTTGGACTAGTTCTCAAAAACTATTATCCTACTGACAACATAATACTCAATTTTGCTATCATCCTGGAAACCTTATATATTATATTCTCTGTTTCCTGGTGTCCAGGAGGTAAAATTTTTGAGATTTTGCATGCCTGAAGATGTCTTCATTCTGTACTCAGACATGATTGATTGTTGGGTTAGGTATAGAAGTCTAGTTTGGATATAATTTCACTAAAAATTTTAAAGTCATTGCTATATTTTTTTCTATGTCCATATTCATCTTGCCTGACACATTCTGATTTCCATTTTCCTATATGATGCTTTGGTATAGTCAATAATTGTAGTAAATATTGCCTATGCCAAAGTCTTTGTGTGGATCGCAACAAACTAGGAAAATTCTTGAAGAGATGGGAATACCAGACCACCTTGCCTGCCTACTGAGAAATCTGCATGCAGGTCAAGAAGCAACAGTTAGAACCAACATGGAGCAACAGACTGGTTCAAAACTGGGAAAGGAGTATGTCAAGCTGTATATTGTCACCCTGTTTATTTAACTTACATGCAGAGTATACCGTGCAAAATGCCAGGCAGGATGAAGCGCAAGCTGGAATCAAGATTGCTGGGAGAAACATCAATAACCTCAGATATGCAGATGACACTACCCTTATGGCAGAAAGTGAAGAACTAAAGAGCCTCTTCATGAAAGTGAAAGAGGAGAGTGAAAAAGTTGGCTTAAATCTCAACATTCAAAAAATGAAGATCATGGCATCTGGTCCCATCACTTCATGGCAAATAGATGGGAAAACATTGGAAATAGTGACGGACTCTATTTTTTTGAGGGGCTCCAAAATCACTGCAGATGGTGACTGCAGCCATGGAATTAAAAGATGCTTGCTCCCTAGAAGAAAAGCTATGACCAAGCTAGACAGTATATTAAAAAGCAATAACATTACTTTGCTGACAAAGGTCTGTCTAGTCAAAGCTATGGTTTTTCCAGTAGTCATGTATGGATGTGAGAGCTGGGTCATAAAAAAAGCTAAGCACTGAAGAATTGATACTTTTGAATTGTGGTGTTGGAGATGACTCTTGAGAGTCCCTTGGACAGCAAGGATATCAAACCAGTCCATCCTAAAGGAAATCAATCCTGAATATTCATTGGAAGGACTGAGGCTGAAGCTGAAGCTCCAATACTTTGGCCATGTGATGTGAAGAACTGACTCATTGGAAAAGACCCTGATACCATGAAAGACTGAACGCAGGAGGAAAAGGAGATGACAGAGGATGAGATGGTAGGATGGCATCACTGACTTGATGGGCATGAGTTTGATCAAGATCTGGAAGTTGGTAATGGACAGGGAAGGCAGTCATGCTGCAGCCCAGGGGGGTCACAAAGAGTCAGCCATGACTGAGGGACTGAACTGAGGCACTTAATTTAAAAGAACTGAATGAAAATGTTATTCAAACTGATTTTTTAAGTNTTATATATCTATTTTATTTTAATCCATACTGTCTTTAGTTTCCCTCTATTTTTCAGTATGTTGGCATTAAAAATACAGTCCTTTTAAAAATTAATAGAATGTTTCTCAATTGGGGTTTGTCTGATATTTTCTCTCTAATATATTTAAATATACACTCCAGGCCAGAACACTACATAAATAATGTTATGTCTTTCTCTGAGTATCGCGTCTGAGGTGCATATTATTTATGTGTCCCTCACTGGTAATGTCTATTTTGATCACCAGTCAGGTTATTGTTAAGTTTCTCTTTAGTATAATTGCTATTTTTTCTCTAGTAAATTGCAAGCCATCTGTGGTATACACTTAAGACCCTGCAAATATCAAGGTGGGAGGGGGATTCAGGATTGGGAACACATGTACGCCCATGGCGGATTCATGTTGATCTATGGCAAAACCAATACAATATTGTAGAGTAAAAAATAAATAAATAAAATTTCCCTTATATTTATGATGTACATGTTTACATATATACCCATAACACTGAAGACTGTGAGTATTCAGTGAAATACTGCATTCATAAATTACTTAGATTAGTACCTTCTTTCTTCCCCCATTCAATTAGTAATAGTAATCATAAAAAACACTAGTGTTAGTCTCTCAGTAATGTCTGACTCTTTTCCACTCCGTGGACTGTAGCCTGCTAGGCTCCTCTGTCCATGCGATTCTCCAGGCAAAAATACTGGAGTAGATTGCCATTTCCTTCTCCAAGAGATCTTTTCGACCCAGGGATTGAACCCACATCTCCTGCACTGCAGGCAGATTCTTTACTGTCTGAACCACCAGGGAAGTCCCATTTACATGGCAAACACAGTGTTAATTCACTAGTTATAATATTTTAGGCTTCCAACATTATTCAATGGTAAAACTCAAGTTTTTTTCCAATCTGGAATCTCTTATAGGCTGGCATCTCCTTTAGGAGAAGGTACAGAAATCTTCATTTTTCAATTAGCACCATTAAGAATCTGCCTGCAGTGCAGGAGACATAGAAGACTCAAGTTCGATTCCAAGGTTGGGAAGATCCTCTAGAGGAGGAAATGGCAACGCACTCCAGTATCCTTGCCTGGAAAATTCTGTGGTCATAGGAGCCTGACAGACTATGGTCCATGGGGTTGCAAAGAGTCAGACCCTTTGCAGACTTTTCAGTAAGTGGAGAGGGATTGAAGAAATAACAAGAAGAGAAAGAAAATTTTCAGCTGACCAATATTATTGTAAGATGGCTTTGTCCTCCTTGAGTCTTATTGTGCTTAAAATTGATCATCTTTTAGGTCATTTGCATGAATATATTAGAGTCCTTCCATTAATGCTGGTGGACTTCTTTATGTGGTTACTTTTATATGAACAAACATGGTCTTTCAAGCAGTCGTTTCTTCAGCCTTTGGAGTAATTTTCCATAGGTGAGGTGAATTTTACCTCTATGCCCCTGACTATGACTTTTTACTATGCTCAAATGATTTAGGTGAAGTTGGATCCTCAGAGTAAAAGATGAGGTATTGAGAAGAGTCTTAGAACAGAGATCGTAGTGTAGCTAAAGTCTCTGCGGTCTCACCAACCCATAACCCACCAAAGCGACTGTGGTGGAAACATGTTGATGGAGGACCAAGAGGAGTATGAGATGAGGTTGGCTAGGCAGGTGAGGGCCAACAGAGGGAGACAAAAGAAGGGAATGGAGTGTGTGAGCCAATGTATGGAGACATCACCTTCAACAGGAAGAGGAGTATTAGTAATTCATAAAGCTTGGGATAAGGAAACCCAGAACTGTGACTTTATTGGAAGGTATGATCAGGTTAGAGAGCACTTTTGGTCATGTTAAGAAAATTGGATTTGTACAAGAAGGTGGTGAACCATTGCTGTTGTTTTTCAGTTGCTAAGTCATGTCCAACTCTTTGCACACCCATGAACTGCAGCATGCCAGGTTTTCCTATCCTTCACCATCCCCCTAAGTTTGCACAAACTCATGTCCATTGAGTCAGTGATGCCATCCAACCATGTCACCCTCTGTCACACGCTTCTGCTCTTGCCTTCGTCAATCTTCTCCTGCATCAGGATCTTTTCCATTGAGTCATCTCTTCACATCAGGTGGCCAAAGTATTGGAGCTTCAGCTTCAGAACCAATGAATATTTCCTTTAGGAATGACTGGTTTCATATCCTTACTGTCTGAGGGACTCTCAAGAGTCTTCTCCAGCACCTCAGTTCTAAAGTTTAAATTCTTCAGCACTCAGCCTTCTTTATTGTCCAACTCTCACATCTATACATGACTACTGGAAAAACCATAGTTTTAACTATATGGGCCTTGGTCGTCAAAGTGATGTCTCTGCTTTTTAATAAGCTGTCTAGGTTTGTCAAAACTTTTCTTCCAAGGAGCGAGCATCTTTTAATTTAGTGGCTGAAGTCACCATTTGCAGTGATTTTGGAGCCCAAGAAAATGTAACTTGTCACTTTTTCTGCCATGAAGTGATGGGACTGGATGTTACGATCTTAGTTTTTTGAATGTTAAATTTTAAGCCACCTTTTTCACTCTCCTGTTTCACCTTCATCAAGAGGCTCTTTAGTTTCTCTTCACTTTATGCCATTAAAGTGATATCATCTGCATATCTTAGATTGTTGATATTTCTCCCGGCTATTTTGATTCCAACTTGTGAGTCATCCAGCCCATCATTTCATGCAATATACTCTGTGAAATGATATACTCTTCTTCTGATGTAGAAGTTAAATAAGTAGAGCGACAAAATATACAGTTTTGATGTTACTCCTTTCCCAATTTTGAATCACTCCTTTGTTCCATGTCTGGTTCTAACTGCTGCCTCTTGTCCTGCATACAGGTTGCTCAGGAGGCAGGTAAGATGGTCTGGTACTCTTGTGTCTTTAAGAATTTTTCACAGCTGTGATCCACACAGTCAAGGGCTTTGGTGTAGTCAATGAAGCAGAAGTAGGTTTTATTTTTTTTCCTTTTTGGAATTCCCTTGCTTTCCTATGATCCAGCGTATGTTGTCAATTTGATCTCTGATTCCTCTGACATTGAAGGGTTGTGATGAAAATGGTGGATAGCAGTGTGGAGGATGGATTTAAGGGAAGCAATATGAGAGGCAAGAAGACATAGAAGAAACTGTTGAAAAAGTACAGGTAAGCAATAATAAAAGCAGAAGGATATTGAGAGCAGAAGGAGAAGAGGGTGTCATAGGATGAGATGGCTGGACAGCATCATCGATGCAATGAACATGAACTTGGACAAACTAGAGGAGATGGTGAAGGACAGAGAGGCCTGGTGTGCTGCAGTCCATGGGGTTGCAAAGAGTTGGACATGATTGTGCGATTGAACAACAAAAACAATAAAGGCAGAATCTTAACATATATGGTGTTCTGTGTTTAGTCACTCAGTCATGTCCAACCCTTTTTGACCCCATGGACTGTGGCCTGCCAGGCTTCTCTATCCATGGGGATTCTTCCGGCAAGAATAATGGAGTGGTTTGCCATGCCCTCCCCTAGGGGATCTTCCCAACTGGATCAAACTCCGGTCTCCCATATTGCAGGCGGAGTCCTTACCATCTGAGCTACCAAGGAAGCCCAGGAATACTGGAGTGGAGAGCCTATTCCTTCTCCAGGGGGACTTCCTGACCCAGAAATTGAACCAGGGTCTCCTGCACTGCAGACTAAAAGCTTTTATCACAGGTAACGGGCATATCTGGCTTTTGCTTCTGAAAGGGAATTCATTTGTACTGTAATGGATAGTAAGCATACCTGTTCTTTGCTCTGGAAGAAGACTATCTCTGTCTTCCAAGATTGTAGGAAACCCACACATTGCTCTGCATGCAACATTATCTTTGTCTTTATAAAGATCACTTTTAATTGGCCAAAGAAACTTGAAATTCAGTTTGAACCAGATATAGATATAGGTTCAAATACAGAAGAAAATGCCAAATTCTAACTTGGAGAATGAATGAACATATTTGTGAACAAGTTGGCCTTGAATGGGTTGACAGAATTATCATAAACACATGCATAACTGCTTTTGCCACATGGCAAGTTCATCTGCCCCCACTCCTCACACACATATATAGGTGTATCAGACACTGTGGTTGATGATGTCATACATGCATCATGAATATTAAAAGGTTTATTGTTTGCACATGAGACTTTCAGAAAGAGCAGAACAGGCACCCAAGTTGGTTCCAAATAGCTTAAGTGAACGGAGAACTGAAATTTTTTTTCCAGGATTTTATTATAGTTTGCGGGGGGGGGGGGNGGGGGTTACAGAAAGGGGAGCAAGCTTGCATTGTTTGAAATTCCCCATCTGTGCCCAATCAGGAACCTTCAGGTTTCTTTTTTTAATCAGCAGGTCCAAATGTGTCTCAAGTAGGGAGTAGAGAAGAATGATCTTGAAAACTACAAGCAATCAAAGCTCAAATATGGAGTCAGATTCCTTAACACAGTAAAAACAAAACAAAATAACAAAACCTGTTCTGAATTTTATACCCTAAATGTTTAAAAATTTTTGCATTTAAAAGACTAGATCTGAGAATGCACTATGAGGAAGGAAAAATCATAATGTAAAATTGTAGTCTTTAAAAAGAAATCAGAGGTCTTGAGTAATTGAGTAATTTTGGCAGAGGGGTTGGTGTTTCAGACTGAGGAAACAAATTTGACTTTCAACGACTTTTCTTACATTAAAAAAATTACATTATTATATATTTATCTCATAATGTTGTTACTTCAGATTTAAAAAATGCCTTGTTATTTAAGATTTTTTCTGTATATTAAAAATTTCCTATGACTTGGGGCCAGAGCACTTACTAAGTACTCCTGCAGGCTTTATAACAGAGTGTTACTACCCACACTGTCAGACCCCTTACAACAAGTGCATTTTGTTAAAAGTATATCAGAGGAAAAAAAAAAAGCTGGAACTTAAAACTGAAAGGTCTCAATATTAATTAAAGTCTGTGACTAAATTAATGTAGACATGATGTGATTAGAATAGATGATGAGAAACTGGAAAAGCAAATGATAACTAAGAGCATTTAAAAATATTTAATATACTTTTTTTGACTGAGTTTAAAAATATATGCTAATAGAATAGGAGAAGGGAATGGTAAACCACTTAAGTATTCTTGCCTTGAAACCCCATGAACAGTATGAAAAGGCAAAATGATAGGATACTGAAAGAAGAACTCCCCAGGTCCGTAGGTGCCCAACACGCTACTGGAGATCAGTGGAGAAATAACTCCAGAAAGAATGAAGGGATGGAGCCAAAGCAAAGACAATACCTAGCTGTGGATGTTACTGGTGATAGAAGCAAGGTCCGAAGCTGTAAAGAGCAATATTGCATAGGAACCTGGAATGTCAGGTCTGTGAATCAAGGCAAATTGGAAGTGGTCAAACAAAAGATGGCAAGAGTGAACGTCAACATTCTAGGAATCAGTGAACGAAAATGGACTGGAATGGGTGAATTTAACTCAGATGACCATTATATCTACTACTGCGGGCAAGAATCCCTTAGAAGAAATGGAGTAGCCATCATGGTCAACAAAAGAGTCCAAAATGCAGTACTTGGATGCAATTTCAAAAACGACAGAATGATTTCTGTTCGTTTCCAAGGCAAACCATTCAATATTACAGTAATCCAACTCTATGCCCCAACCAGTAATGCTGAAGAAGCTGAAGCTGAACGGTTCTGTGAAGATCTACAAGACCTTTTAGAACTAACACCCAAAAAAGATGTCCTTTCCATTATAGGGGACTGGAATGCAAAAGTAGGAAGTCAAGAAACACCTGGGGTAACAGGCAAATTTGCACTGGAACATGGAATGAAGCAGGGAAAAGGCTAATAGAGTTTTGCCAAGAGAACACACAGGTCATAGCAAACACCCACTTCCAATAACACAAGAGAAGACTCTACACATGGACATCACCAGATGGTCCACACCAAAATCAGATTGATTATATTCTTTGCAGCCAAAGATGGAGAAGCTCTATTGAGTCAGCACAAACAAGACTGGGAGCTGACTGTGGCTCAGATCATGAACTCCTCATTGCCAAATTCAGACTTAAATTGAAGAAAGTAGGGAAAACCGCTAGATCATTCAGGTATGACCTAAATCAAATTCCTTATGATTATACAGTGGAAGGGAGAAATAGATTTAAGGGACTAGATCTGATAGACAGAGTGCCTGATGAACTATGGATGGAGATTCATGACATTGTACAGAGGACATGGATCAAGACAATCCCCATGAAAAAGAAATGCAAAAAAGCAAAATGGCTGTCTGGTGAAGCCTTACAAATAGCTGTGAAAACAAGAAAAGTGAAAAGCAAAGGAGAAAAAGAAAGATGTAAGCATCTGAATGCAGAGTTGCAAAGAATAGCAAGGAGAGATAAGAAAGCCTTACTCAGCAATCAAAGCAAAGAAATAGAGGAAAAGAACAGAATGGGAAAGACTAGAGATCTCTTCAAGAAAATTAGATACCAAGGGAACATTTTTATACAAAGATGGGCTCGATACAGGACAGAAATGGTAGGGACCTAAGAGAAGCAGAAGATATTAAGAAGAGGTGGCAAGAATACACAGAAGAACTGTACAAAAAAGATCTTCATGACCCAGATAATCACGATGGTGTGATCACTCACCTAGAGCCAGACATCCTGGAATGTGAAGTCAAGTGGGCCTTAGAAAGCATCACTATGAACAAACCTAGTGGACGTGATGGAAGTCCAGTGGAGCTATTTCAAGTCCTGAAAAATGACGTTGTTAAAATGCTGCACTCAATATGCCAGCAAATTTGGAAAACTCAGCAGTGGTGACGGGACTGGAAAAGGTCAGTTTTCATTCCAATCCCAAAGAAAGGCAATGCCAAAGAGTGCTCAAACCACTGCACAATTGCACTCATTTCACACACTAGTAAAGTAAGGCTCAAAATTCTCCAAGCCAGGCTTCAACAATATGTGAACCATAAACTCCCAGATGTTCAGTCTGGTTTTAGAAAAGGCAGAGGAACCAGAGATCAAATTGCCAACATCCGCTGGATCATCAAAAAAGCAAGAGAGTTCCAGAGACCATTTATTTCTGCTTTATTCACTATGCCAAAGCCTTTGACTGTGTGGATCACAATAAACTGTGGAAAATTCTGAAAGAGATGGGAATACCAGACCACCTGACCTGCCTCTTGAGAAACCTATATGCAGGTCAGGAAGCAACAGTTAGAACTGGACATGGAACAACAGACTGGTTCCAAATAGGAAAAGGAGTACGTCAAGGCTGAATATTGTCACCCTGCTTATTTAACTTCAATGCAGAGTACATCATGAGAAACGCTGGGCTGGAAGAAGCACAAGCCGGAATCAAGATTGCCGGGAGAAATATCAATAACCTCAGATATGCAGATGATACCACCCTTATGGCAGAAAGTGAGGAGCAACTAAAAAGCCTCTTGATGAAAGTGAAAGTGGAGAGTGAAAAAGTTGGCTTAAAGCTCAACATTCAGAAAACGAAGATTATGACATCTGGTCCCATCACTTGATGGGAAATAGATGGGGAAACAGTGGAAACATTGTCGGACTTTATTTTGGGGGGGCTCCAAAATCACTGCAGATGGTGATTGCAGCCATGAAATTCAAAGACGCTTACTCCTTGGAAG
>SJYQ01001218.1:220384-236049 GCA_006410935.1 Redunca redunca
TGCCTTTTCTAAAACCAGCTTGAACATCTGGGAGTTCACAGTTCACATATTGCTGAAGCGTGGCTTGGAGAATTTTGAGCATTACTTGACTAGTATGTGAGATGAGTGCAATTGTGCAGTCGTTTGAGCATTCTTTGGCATTGCCTTTCTTTGGGATTGGAAGGAAAACTGACCTTTTCCAGTCCCGTGGCTACTGCTGAGTTTTCCAAATTTGCTGGCATCTTGAGTGCAGCACTTTCACAGCATCACCTTTCAGGATTTGAAAAAGCTCAACTGTGGGGGGAGCATAAAACAATGAGATTTTCCTGTGACTAAATAGCAGATAATATGGAAATTATAGTAGTGATTAAATAAAGCAGAAAATAGAAGGAATTCTCAGAAAAGGGAAATGCAGACTTGCCAGGCCCTAAATATTCATAGGGTGGTAGAGATTTAAATACTAACACCTGTGTGGAGTGACAGAGGAATGATTCTATCAAGTGCAAGAGCTCACTTTGCCATTCTTGTGGGTGCTTCAAATTTTCGAATTTGGTCTTATGCCAAACGTCTCATACATCTCCACTGCCTTCCCCAAGACTCCATAATCATGTCACCCTTCTACCATGTAGTTCTGTGGTAGACTATAAACTCACAACTTACCTGAATATTTACTGTTTGATTGAGTGAGGTCAAGGCCAGTTTCCAGGCAATACCCTTTAGCAGTTCAAAAATCAGACTTTACTGAAGTCAATTCCTAATCCTCTACCAAATTCAAATTCATATTTTCATAGTAACAACTCAGCAACAAGTCAACTTATATATCAAGTACACTTGAACAAATACTGAACTATGCAAAGAGAGGAGGGGCTTATATCAGACAAATAAAACAAAGAATATTACCTTCCTTTAACAATTGAATAAGCTGACTTTTTTTCAGCCCTGTAGGAAATCACTCACCAATCAATGTATTCACATTTTCAGGTTGGACTTTGTTGGAAGACTCTCCATGTCTCATGTGAGGTTTTGTTCAGAATCAATCCTGTAATGATGACTGTATTGAAAAAAAGACCTGAAAGATAGAAATATGCCTGCCTTTAGGACAGAGGACAGATCTGATTCCTGACCAAGATAATTAAGATAATTTTTCTGTATGGGGTTGTAGGGTGAGTTGGGAAGATTTGTTAGCCCCTGCTTTAAAGGATTAGATCTCCTTAATCTAAGGGTTCCTCAGCTGTGGCACAAACAAGCTGTGTGCAGAATCCATCTAGGCCTGCGTCTGCATTGCCATTATGGAATTTTGGGGGATGAACAAGAAGAACCAATGCAAACATGAAAATCATGCTGCCTGCTGTGCCATGAGTAACAAAGTCCTTTGAATCAGTTCCAGGAATCTGTCTTCTGCCAATATCTCTGAAACTGTGGCAAGCTAACAACAGGATAAGTCTCAGTTCTTGACAGGCTTTCCTCTAATACAGTTGTCATCTTTAGGTATCATCACGAGCATCTTACAAATAAAACTAGCTCTACTTTAATCACTGTTTTCTTCTATGATCTTTGATTTGTCACTACTTATCTTCTAGCAGTTCTTCTTGAGACTTGTATTTTTATCCTTCATGTACTACCCAAAAATAATTATGAAAGAATTTCTGTTTTTGACAATGATAAGATATTGTAGACTTATCTACAAGACCCAGATAATCACGATGATGTGATCATTCACCTAGAGCCAGACATCCTGGAATGTGAAGTCAAGTGGGCCTTAGAAAGCATCACTACGAACACAGCTAGTGGAGGTGATGGAATTCCAGTGGAGCTATTTCAAACCCTGAAAGATGATGCTGTGAAAGTGCTGCACTCAATATGCCAGCACATTTGGAAAACTCAGCAGTAGCCACAGGACTGGAAAAGGTCAGTTTTCATTTCAATCCCAAAGAAAGGCAATTCCAAAGATGCTCAAACTACTGCACAATTGTACTCATCTCAGAGATCAAATTGCCAACATCCGCTGGATCATGGAAAAAGCAAGAGAGTTCCAGAGAAACATCTATTTCTGCTTTATTGACTATGCCAAAGCCTTTGACTCTGTGGATCACAATAAACTGTGGAAAATTCTGAAAGAGATGGGAATACCAGACCACCTGACCTGCCTCTTGAGAAACCTATATGCAGGTCAGGAAGCAACAGTTAGAACAGGAAATGGAACAAGACTGGTTCCGAATAGGAAAAGGAGTACGTCAAGGCTGCATGTTGTCATCCTGCTTATTTAACTTATGTGCAGTGTACATCATGAGAAACACGGGGCTGGAAGAAGCACAGCTGGAATCAAGATTGCCAGGAAAAATAACAATAACCTCAGATATGCAGATGACACCACCCTTATGGCAGAAAGTGAAGAGCAACTAAAAAGCCTCTTGATGAAAGTGAAAGAGGAGAGTGAAAAAGTTGGCTTAAAGCTCAGCATTCAGAAAACGAAGATCATGGTTTCAGGTCCCATCACTTGATGGGAAATAGATGGGGAAACAGTGGAAACATTGTCGGACTTTATTTTTCTGGGCTCCAAAATCACTGCAGATGGTGACTGCAACCATGAAATTAAAAGACGTTTACTCCTTGGAAGGAAAGTTATGACCAACCTAGACAGCATATTAAAAAGCAGAGACATAATTTTGTCAACAAAGGTCCGTCTAGTCAAGGCTATGGTTTTTCCAGTGGTCATGTGGATGTGAGAATTGGACTGTAAAGAAAGCTGAACGCAGAATTAACGCTTTTGAACTCTGGTGTTGGAGAAGACTCTTGAGAGTCCCTTGGACTGCAAGGAGATCCAACCAGTCCATCCTAAAGGAGATCCGTCCTGGGTGTTCATTGGAAGGACTGTTGTTGAAGCTGAAACTCCAATACTTTGGCCACCTGATGCGAAGAGCTGACTTATTTGAAAAGACCCTGATGTTGGGAAAGATTGAATGCAGGAGGAGAAGGGGACAACAGAGAATGAGATGATTAGATGGCATCATGAGTTTGGGTAAACTCCGGGAATTGGTGATGGACAGGGAGACCTGGCATGCTGTGGTTCATGGGGTAGCAAAGATTAGGACACTACTGAGTGACTTAACTGATCTGAACTGATGTTGAATATTCATATCCTAAAAATAAAACCATCTATTCTTAAAAACCTTTGATTCTGTTAAAGAATACTAAGACAAAAATCTGGACAACAAAGTAAACAACATTGCAGCATAGGGGGAAAAATGCACTCTTTAGTCCTGAAGCTCATGAATTCATGCTGATGAAATGGCTTTTTTGTTGTTGTTGCTCTGAAATCAGAGTTTATTAATTGAATAGTTTTTCTCTTCCCACCAGTTTTGATGCTATATATTATCATGCTATCCCTGGAGGAGGGCATGGCAACCCACTCCAGTATTCTTGCCTGGAGAATCCCATGGACAGAGGAGCCTGGAGGGCTACAGTCCATGGGGTCACAAAGTGTCAGACACGACTGAATGACTAAGCATAGCACGCATTATATGCTATACCACGTACTCAAATTACAATATTCCACCTCTATGGAAGTTTCTGTTTTCTTTTTCCTTTAAGGAAAATGTATTTGAGTTGGTTTCAAAGTACACAGATCCAGATGACACCTCGATTTCCCTGTATCATCCAGAGTTACATTTTAAGCAACAGAGAGCTCCTTTCTATAAAAGCCAAAAGGAATTAAATGTTTCCAAAAATCATTTAAGAAATGGAAGATCAGATGCTAGAAGGAGTTTCTAGGAATAACTCCTAGGACCACATCACAAAAGTCTGTCCAAGGAGCTGTTCTCAAGAAGAGTAGGGAGCTGAGGCTATGAGAAGCTGATCTCCAACAATTGCCTTCACAATCACACTATCTTAGCTGTTATCTGGAAATCAGGAAGCCACTGTCCAGACTGTTTTCTGACAGAAGATATGGCCTTAACTAAAATGAAGTAATTTTCATAGCAATGTCTAGAGACATCTCTCCAGAGCAGTGTAGCACCTGCTGAAATCTGTAATGGACATCTGTGGTGTCACAGCCTGCCACATTATACAGTACACAGTTCCAAAATTAATCTTTGCACAAGTGTAACCGTGTATCTGATTGGCATAAATTAAACCACATCCAAAAACAGAACTATGGGAAACCTTAGTGAGAAAGTAGATTTCAGCCTTTTAATACAAAAAGTACAATAAAAAGTGATTAGAAAGATGTTGAGTTACTCTATGGAATCCACATTGGCCTATCTTTCTGGCAACATCAACATGTATTATTTTTACCATTAACTTTGAATAATAGCAATAAATTCTCTGCTTAGAACTCTGTTACTGTTCTTCCCATTTAAATCCAAAGTCATCAGAGAAACTAAGAAGTGACATTAGGGCTCTTTTTCCATTCTTTGAACTAGCTTTCTTAGATAATTAATACCTCCACCGCTCCTTGGAGAAAGCAATGGCAACCCACTCCAGTATTCTTGCCTGGAGAATCCCAGGGATGGGAGCCTGGTGGGCTGCCACCTATGGGGTCGCACAGAGTCGGACATGACTGATGTGACTTAGCAGCAGCAGCCACTGCTCCATACTTTCAAGTCAAGTTATCCCAGCAGTTCTTTTAATATGCCACCTCAGGACTTTGCTGGTAACTCTGCCTGGAATGTCCTCTCCTGATATTTATGCAGGTTCTTCTCTAATATTCTTCCACATAAGGTCTTTCAAATATCACTCAGTCAGTGAGATCTTTCCTCAGGAGCTTCCTTAAACTTCATCCTCCTCAATCTCTCTCCCTTTGTAATTCCTAATTCTTCTTTTCTACCATAGATTACACTCAGCACTATTCTGGAAACTATATATATTATTTATTTATGGTGTTTACTGTGTCTTCTCTCCATATTAAGATGTAGAACAAAGTCATATTTCATTAACTATGACCCCACAGTGCCTAGAACTGTATCTAGCATAGAGTAAGCGATTTGTTAATAAAAGTTAATGAATTAATGAATAAATAATATCTGCTCCCACATAATATATCAACTATCCCTTGTACCAATAAAAATGAAATTATCTTCTTCTCCTTTGTGGAAATGTAGTATCTTGTGAGTCACCATCCTCTTCAAGAGTTGTTCTTATCTCCTCTACTTCAGTCACAATTTTATCTTGATATATTTTGAGTAACAAACTAAATAATAAACTTCAGTTCAGTTCAGTCACTCAGTCATGTCTGACTCTCTGCAACACCATGAATCACAGCACTCCAGACCTCCCTGTCCATCGCAAACTCCTGGAGTTCACTCAAACTCATGTGATGCCATCCAACCATCTCATCCTCTGTTGTCCCCTTCTCCCCTTGCCCCCAATCCCTCCCAGCAACAGGGTCTTTTCCAATGAGTCAACACTTCGCATGAGAAGGCCAAGTATTAAAGCTTCAGCTTCAACATCAGTCCTTCCAATGAATGCCCAAGACTGATCTCCTTTAGGATGGACTGGTTGGATCTCCTTGCAGTCCAAGGGACTCTCAAGAGTCTTCTACAATATCACAGTTCAAAAGCATCAATTCTTCCACACTCAGTTTTCTTCACAATCCAACTCTCACATCCATACATAACCACTGGAAAAACCATAGCCTTGACTAGACAGATCTTTATTGGCAAAGTAATATCTCTGCTTTTCAATATGCTATCTAGGTTGGTCATAACTTTCCTTCCAAGGAGTAAGTGTCTTACTTTGTAATCTATATAAAGAGAATATAAACTCTCCAGTAGCAATTGAATAATCATAAATATTTTGTATAGTTTATGTAGTGATTTAAAATTGTAGAAAACATAAAAAATATGTAAATTTCAAAAATTCAGGAGTTATTTAAACTATATTGACTGCTTTCCCTTCTTGCCTCCTTTCCTGATGCTTCTCTCATGGAATAATTAAACGATGATCAGTGCCCCAAAACCTATGTTGGAACATGTGGCAACCATGAAGATGAAATTCATGCCCTTAGGATGCTAAATAAAAATGAACACTAATTTCCAAGAAACAGCAGTAAGACCCTTGGACTCTCTGTTTTAGGACTATTTTCTTTTACTATTTTTAAAATATAAATTTATTTATTTTTTTCCTTTTTTAAACTTATTATTTATTATTTTTTACTTTACAATATTGTATTGGTTTTGCCATTCATCAACATGAATCCACCACAGGTATACACGTGTTCCACATCCTGAAACCCCCTCCCACCTCCCTTTTCGTACCATTTTAAATGAGAGAAAAATAATCTCATATACATCTCACCGGTAATATTACTGGACTTTATTATTTTCTATTATGTGCTGATAAACTTTATTCTTACTGATAACTGATATTGCTGCCATTTTGACTCTATTGCCAATCTCTAACTAAAATCATCTCAGGTTATATGGCCTATAAATAATATTGCATATTAAGATCTTGATATAGGAAATTAAAGACTATTCCATCTATTTAGCCATGGTTTGGGATAGATTTATAGGATAGATCACTTGGGTACATTAATTCCTCATTTTTTTCCATTAATTACAAACTCTTCCCACAGCTCTTAAAATAATCCAGCATATAAGGCATTACTACTTCTTCCTTGTGACCTATTTGAAGTGAATGATAATAAAACAATTGTGAGTGGAAGTCTAATTTTTGTTTGACTAAAAGTTATCTGGTATTTCATAATATAACTTCAGTTTCACTTTGAATAGTTGTATTTATGTCAGGATTTACAAAAAATATTTTTGAGAGGTAAATGGAAAAGAAATATCATTAAAAAGTCTAAAATATTTTTAAATCATTGGGTTTCCTTGATAGCACGGATGGTAAAGAATCTGCCTACAATTCAGGAGACCCTGATTCAATCCCTGGGTTGGGAAGATCCCCTGGAGAAAGGAATGGCTACCCACTCCAGTATTCTGGCCTGGAGAATTCTACGGACTGTACAGACTCCAGATTGTAAAGAGTAGGACTGGACTGAGCAACTTTCACTTTCACTTTGAAATCAATAAAGTCTCAGTATTTATGAGAGTGTAAATATTCTATCCTGTCCACATAGTGCCTTGTTTTTTTTTTAATAAAAAGAAATATATAGATTGTTAATCCATACTACAAAAATACACATTNACATAGTGCCTTGTTTTTTTTTTTAATAAAAAGAAATATATAGATTGTTAATCCATACTACAAAAATACACATTTTATATAATCTTTTTCATGTTTAAAAAATTCAGACTCACTACTGAAAGACAACTTCTAATGAGAAGGATGAAAAACGAATAATTTTTGCTAGGACAGTACTGTACCTCAGTTGCAAAAATATGAGAGAATACATGTGTATATTGTATTTTATTTTAAAAGTGGCTGTTTAAGCAGAACATATTTTATGCAACAGATTAAAAGAAGCACTTAAGCATATCTGACATATAATAGGTGACAGGCAGTGAGATATTTGTCACTGGAAATAGCTGTAATATAGAGCTTACTTCACATTGTGTATAGTCTTAAAACTTTGTATCTGAAAAAATTAGATGAGTACGACAATGAACACTTCTTTACAGACTGAAGATTTAAGCATTTGAGAGACTTCTCTCTTAAGTCCATGCATCTTAGTGTATGTGGATAAGAACTAAGATAGAATCTTAGTTGACACGTCTGGGTTCTCAAATCAGCTATATTCTTTGGCAGGTTAAGGAAAATGTTAACAGTTTTTATTACCTGAGAAATATACTCAGTCTATAAAGCTCGTGTTTTGTAAATGCACCTTTACTGTAAGTCATATTTTGTTTTTAGTGAATATGAAATTTTATGGGTAAATTTGCCTATTTTTTAATGCTAGTAGGAGAACTGACAAATGGATTCAAGGGATTAAATCTGATAGAGTGCCTGAAGAAATATGGATGGGGGTTTGTAACATTGTAAAGGAGACAGTGACTGAAACCATCCTGAAGAAAAAGAAACGCAGCAATGCAAAACGGTTGTCTGAGAAAGCCTTACAGATAGCAGAGAACAGATGAGGAGTAAAAGACAAAGGAGAAAGGAAAAGATATAATCATCTGAATGCAAATTTCCAAAGAATATCAAGGAAAGATAAGAAAGTCTTCTTAAGTGAACAATGCAAAGAAATAGAGGAAAACAATAGAATGAGAAAGACTAGAAATCTCTTCAAGTAAATTAGAGATACCAAAGCAACATTTCATCCAAAGATGGGCAGCAAAAGGACAGAAATGGTCAAAACCTAACAGAAGCAGAAGAGATTAAGAAGAGGTGGCAAGAATACACAAGAGAGCTGTACAAAAATGTTTTGATTACCTAGAAAACCACAATTGTGTGGTCATTGGTCTCGAGTAAGACATCTTGGAGTGTGACATTAAGTGCTCCCTGGGAAACATTACTATGAATAAAGCTTGTGGAGGTGATGGAATTCCAGCTGAGCTATTTCAAATCCCAGAAGATGATGCTGTTAAAAAGCTGTACCAAATATGACAGCAAATTTGGGAAACTCAGCTGTGGGCACAGGACTGAAAAAGGACAGTTTTCATTCCAATCCCAAAGGAGGGCAATGCCAAATAATGTTTAAATTACCATACAATTGCACTCATTTCACATGCTAGCAAGGTAATGATCAAAATCCTTCAAGTTAAGCTTCAACAGTACATGAACCAAGAACTTTCAGATGTACAACCTGGATTTAGAAAAGGCAGAGGAACCAGAGATCAAATTATTAACATCCATTGGATCGTAGAGAAAGAAAGAAAATTTTAGAATACATCTACTTCTGCTTCATTGACTATGCTAAAGCCTTNAAGAATTTTCAGATGTACAACCTGGATTTAGAAAAGGCAGAGGAACCAGAGATCAAATTATTAACATCCATTGGATCGTAGAGAAAGAAAGAAAATTTTAGAATACATCTACTTCTGCTTCATTGACTATGCTAAAGCCTTTGACTGTGTGGATCACAAACAGCTGTGGAAAATTCTTAAAGAGATAAGAATACCAGACATGTTACCTGCCTCCAGAGAAACCTGTATGCAGGTTAAGAAGCAGTAATTAGAATTCGGCATGAAAAAATGGGCTGGTTCAAAATTGGCAAAGGCATATGTCAAGGCTGTATATTCTCACCTTGCTTATTTAACGTATATGCCGAATACATCAAGCAAAATGCCAGGCTGGATGAATCACAAGCTGCAATCAAGACTGCTGGGAGAAATATCAATAAATATTTGCGACTGAACAGCAATATGTTTAAATGAGGTTATAATGTGGGGTCATAATCCAATGGGACTGGTGTTTTCACAAGAGGAAGAGACACCAGATACCTCTCTGGGTTAGTGCATGCAGAAAAGAAAAACCATGTAAGGCCACATTGAGAAGGTGGCCATCTTCAAGTTAAAAAGAGAAGCTTGAACAGAACCAACCCTGCTAGCACCTTAATTTTGGACTCCCAGACTCCAGAAATACTTGGAAATAAATGTTTATTGTTTAAGCCAGCTGGTCTGTGGCATTTTGTTACAACAGCTCTAGAGGGCAATGCACTCAGTATGGCAATAAAGAAATAGTGTGCTTGGTGGAACTAGCAGCAGGGTCCATAATGGGGAAAGTACACCTGAGAGGTACAAAAGCGGCTAACAGTTGTTAGGAAGAGTGAGTGGGAGCATAGCCTGGAGATTGAGTTGTACCCCTTTTCTGTACCCTATACTATACTGATCAGAGTTTCAAGTAAAGCCCAGAATGAACTGGGAGGTGCCTCCTCCATTATATTTATACACTTTTGCTTATGTCTTATGGATGAACATGACACTCAAATAGAATACATCACTACCTGCCCCTCTCCCCTAAACAAAAGCCCAAACAAAAAAAGCAATATGTGAACATGTTCACATGACTATGAATTCTAGATTCCCTGGGTCTACTCTGTTTTAGTCACAAGCTGAAAAACTCAGAGAACATAGTGTTAACATCAGATATGAGCAGCATCAGTGTCCAGCTGTGAGTAGATTGGGGAATGGGTGAGCAAACACACTAGGGCCAGAAGCCAAGCTTGCTAATTCCCAACTGTTGATATACCTACAAAATTCCTCTTTGCTTTCCTTAATGTGATACTATCATTGTATTAGACAGGTCACTATGACAAGGTCTTCGAAGAATTTTGAAATCTAAAACATGTTTAGTAAAAAGTTATCCCAATATATATTGTTATTCCAATCTTGCTCTGTTACACCCGCTTAATCCAGTTGCCCAATCTAAGGCTTACATGGGGGATTCTGAGGACCTTGTGAAGTACCCGTACTGCTGTATTTGTGTGTGTTAGTCACTCAGTTGTGTCTGACTCTCTCTCTCTCTCTTTTTTTTTTTTACTTTACAATACTGTATTGGTTTTGCCATACATCAACATGAATCCGCCACGGGTGTACATGAGTTCCCAATCCTGAAACCCCTCCCACCTCCCTCCCCATACCATACTAACACATATATATGGAATTTAGAAAGATGGTAATGATAACCCTGTATGCGAGACAGCAAAAGAGACACAGATGTATAGAACAGACTTTTGGACTCTGTGGGAGAGGGAGAGGGTGGGATGATTTGGAAGAATGGCATTGAAACACATATAATATCATGTAAGAAATGAATCGCCAGTCTAAGTTCAATGCAGGATACAGGATGCTTGGGGCTGGTGCACTGTGTCTGACTCTTTACAACCCCATGGACTATAGCCCACCAAGCTCCTCTGTCTTTGGAAATTTCCAGGCAAGAATACTGGCATGGATTGCCATTTCCTTCTTGAGGGGACCTTCCTGACCCAGGGATAAAATCCAGGTCTCCAGCATTGCTGGCAGATGCTTTACCATCTGAGCTACTAGGGAAGCCCACTTTACATATAAACACATTTTGTGTGTGTGTAATGTTGAAATATATTTAATTTTCCAGGAATAGGGTTATTGAGAGAAGGTCATACTTAACTTTGTTGGAAATTTACCAAGAGTCAACCGTTTGTAAAAATCATGCCTCCAATGATAAATGCTGCCAATGGCTTTAGATCTAAGTTCAAGCATCTGACTATATCATGTATTAGTCATGTGCAATCAATTCCATACTTAAGTATCTATTATTTTATTACAAATCACTTCCCTTTCGTGTGTTCCTTTTTTGGTAAACATCTTGTATGCATAGAGAAGAATCCAGGTTGATTAGGCACAAGCTCAGTTGCTGTCTTCTAGTAAAGCCACATGGTCAGTTCTTAATTCTCTCAGCAATATTGTGTAACAATATGTATGAAGTAATGCCAATCAGGGAAGCTCACTTAAGCCACAGTGTCCAGGTTTCTTTTCTTTTCTTTTTAAATTAGTCATATAGTTATGGAGCATTCACAACCCTGGCCTTATTTACTCAGTCTTCATGTCCTCTGAGATCAAATTGATACTGTATGACCTAAAGCCCCCACCATATTAACTTTGGTAGCATAATTTTTCTTCTATGGCCAAGATAAAAAAGGCACTATTGTCCAAGCGCTCAGAAATTACCTAACAGGAGCTAGACAAGGGCCAAACCTTCATTTCAGAATGTGCAGGGTTTGGACAAGCCAAGTCTGCTGAGTAGACCTTTATCGTACATTCTGAATTTTATTTCAGAACATGAAATGAAATAATATAAGAAAAAAATAGACCTGCTAGGAACTCAAAGCACTGTATGAAACGTATTAAGATTTTGAGAGGCAATAAAATAAAGAGTCCCTTGGACTGCAAGGATATCCAACCAGTCCATTCTAAAGGAGATAGGTCCTGGATGTTCTTTGGAAGGAATGATGCTAAAGCTGAAACTCCAGTACTTTGGCCACCTCATGCAAAGAGTTGACTCATTGGAAAAGACTCTGAAGCTGGGAGGGATTGGGGGCAGGAGGAGAAGGGAACGACAGAGGATGAGATGGCTGATGGCATCACCGACTCGATGGACATGAGTTTGAGTGAACTCCGGGAGTTGGTGATGGACAGGGAAGCCTGCTGTGCTGCAGTTCATGGGGTCGCAAAGAATCAGACATGACTGAGCAACTGAACTGAACTGGACTGAAAACAAAATCTTATATTCTGGGAGGGAAGGTAGCTGACTATTTTAGTACACCCCTCTTTCAGCCTCCGTAAGGTGGTAGAGCGCAAGTTTAAAATCTAAGTCTTTGGTGTTAGGTTTCCTGTATAAAAACATGGCCCTACTATTCAAAAAATTCTGTGATTAAGGGAAGGCTAAAGGTTCCATGGCTCAGTTATTTTTTTTAAATCTTTTAGCAAATTAGAGTTGAAAATACTCCTGCCAAGAAAATAACCAGTTACCAATAAATAGCTGCAAGTAAGCATTCAATATCTGTTAGAATTATTAGGATTACTAGATTTCCTAATTGAATAAAACAGATTACCAAATTCAGAGAGCAAAGGAAAATTAATGGTCATTTGAAATTTTGGATGTGGGCCTTTCCAGGTTGCAGTTTTGGAAGGATCTTGCTCTCAGTCTTT
Source organism: Redunca redunca (assembly GCA_006410935.1). NCBI lineage: Eukaryota > Metazoa > Chordata > Mammalia > Artiodactyla > Bovidae > Redunca > Redunca redunca. Next base: position 232,891 of record SJYQ01001218.1, read on the forward strand.
CTCCCAATCATTGAAGAGAATACCTACCATTTGAGATGAGTCTTTAATTCTGGGGAATAAGGAACCAGAATGAAGAAGTGTCATTGTTTCCTAAGGCCCTGCTCAGTGCTTTTGGCTCAAAAAGAGTAAGCTTAAAGTAACCTGTTGTTTATTCCTAAATTTTCTAAAACTATTCATTAAGGTGGGTTTTCCAGGTGGTGTTAGTGTAAAGAACCCACCCGCCAATGCAAGAGACATAAGAGACACAGGTTCAATTTCTGGATCTGGAAGCTCTCCTGGAGGAGGGCATGGCAACCCATTCCAGTATTCTTGCCTGGAAAATCCTAAGGACTGAGGCGCCTGGCAGGTTACAGTCCATAGATTCTCAAAGACATGACTAAAATGACTGAGCACACACACACACACACACACACACACACACATATTTACTAAGGTATAAATGAAGCAGAAATTCAGGGTAGCAATTCAAATAATAAACATTTGACTGGAATTGAGCTGCATAAGTTGCTTGTATATTTTTGAGATGATGATGACCCTGTATGCGAGACAACAAAAGGGACTCAGATGTGTAGAGTGGACTTTTGGACTCTGAGGGAGAGGGAGAGGGTGGGGTGAGATGGGAGAATGGCATTGAAACATGTATACTATCATGTCAGAAACGAATTGCCAGTCTATGTACGATGTGGGATGCAGGATGCTTGGGGCTGGTGCACGGGGATGACCCAGAGAGGTGTTATGGGGTGGGAGGTGGAAGGGGGTTTATGTTTGGGAACGCATGTACACCTGTGGTGGATTCATGTCAATGTTTGGCAAAACCAATATAGTATTGTAAAGTAAAATAAAGTTAAAATAAAAATTAAAAAAATAAATGAATAAAAGGGAGACCCAGGCAAAATAAATAAATAAATAAACATTTGACTGAAGCTTTCTTTTGGTGTTGCTTCCCTTTAGAAGATCAAAATAGATTCTGCATTTGCTACAGTCCACATATGACAGTTAATGAAAATCCTGAATGCAAAAATATTTTTTAAATCAAGGTTAAAATGCACATTATGTAAAGAGATTTTCAAATAATTTATTCATTGCTTTCATGATGTAGATACAAATTGTGAGGATATGGGAATGATTCACTTAGCAAAAAATGGGTTCTCATATATTGACCTTTATTAAAACAACTGAGAATGAAAGAATCAGTTAACTAAAGACTTCATAATACCTCAGCCAAAGAGTCTTCATTTATGGTAGAGTTTCATACCACTTTATTCAAAGTGAAGTGTCATGAAGAAGTAGAAAATGAAAATACATACTTTTTCTTTTTACATTACATTTACATTAAGAAGCTTGCTTTCTGGATCAGCCTATAGGACATGGGGGTGTTCACTGGGGGTAAAGCAACTCATGCTTCCAACCCTCACTAAAAGCTATTAATCTTTATTTCTTTTCTTTTTCTTTTTGGTAATCTTAATTTTTCACAGAACTGAAGTACAACTGAACTGTTTAATAATACAATTTAATAAATGTTCCCTGAGAGCTTCCCATAGCTGTCTTTCAAAGAGATCAAGGAAGATTTATCCCTGTCCTATAATGAAACACTGAGCATCTTTTTCAGACTTCAGCAGCCCTGGAAGCTGAGAGCTCACTAAGGCTATGAAGTGAAATTTGTCACTTGGCATTTCTGCTGTCCTCAGACACTCTGGTCATCCAAAAACTCTCCAGTTCACATTTTCATAATCCTCAGGCTCTTCTCCACTGTTCCAGTCTCTCACTCCTTCTAAATTATCCTTAATCCTTTGACTCTGTAATTTGCTATTCCTGATCCATGATCAGGAGAAGGCAATGGCACCCCACTCCAGTACTCTTGCCTGGAAAATCCCATGGATGGAGGAGCCTGGTAGGCTGCAGTTCATGGGGTCGCCAAGAGTCAGACACGACTGAGCAACTTCACTTTTACTTTCACTTTCATACATTGGAGAAGGAAATGGCAGCCCACTCCAGTGTTCTTGCTTGGAGAATCCCAGGGACAGGGGAGCCTGGTGGGCTGCCGTCTCTGGGGTTGCACAGAGTCGGACACGACTGAAGTGACTTAGCAGCTTAGCAGCAGATCCATGATCAAACACTCTTATATAGTCTCAGCGTCTTCCACAGGTTTGCCTTAACCTGACCTCCTCCTTTAGCATCACTCAAGCAGTGATTGCCTACCTGCTCACACCCTTCTCATTTCTGGCACTTAGACTACTAATGCCCTGACTGCCTCATGAACTGGTATTCCCCCATCAACCTAAGGTTCTCATTTCCATTAGTGTATCCTGTACCTCTTGTGCTGTGCTTAGTTGCTAAGTCATGTCCGACTTTTTGTGACCCCATGGACTATAGCACTACAGGTTCCTTTGTCCATGGGGATTCTCCAGGCAAGAATACTGGAGAGGATTGCCATGCTCTTCTCTAGGGGATCTTCCTGACCCAGGCATTGAACCAGGGTCTCCTGCATTGCAGGCAGATCTTTACCAATTGAGCTACCAGGGAACCAGTGAGCTACCAGGGAACCAGTACCTTTTGGCACCCAAAGCTGTCCCACTTTAAGATCCCTAACTCAAACATTTCACTATAAGTCTACAAACATATTTCTTTTTGGCTTATATAACCTATTGGCATAATTGGGTTTTTCCCCTGCTTAATTGATATAAAGTTGACATTTACACTATGTAAGTTTAAAGTATACAAATTGATAATTTGGTATACATACATACATATATATATATATATATAATGAATTGTTTACCACAGTAAGGTTAGTTAATACATTTTTTACCTCATAAAATTACCCAAATTGCCATTTTGTTGTTATTTTTATGATGAATACCTTAAAGTTCTAATCTCATAGCAATTTTCAAGTATAGAATATGATATCATTAACTATATTCCTATGCTATATATTAGATCCCTGGAAATTATTCATCTTATAACTGGAAGTTTGTATCCTTTGACCAACATCTCCCAATTCTCCTCACTGCCCACCTGTTCCTGGCAACCTCCATTCTACAATCTGTTTCTATGACTTCAATGTTTTTAGATTCCATACATATAAAAGAGATCATAGAGTATTTTTCTCTGTCTGACATTTCACTTAGCTTAATACCTTCAATGTCCATCCATGTTGCG
>SJYQ01001218.1:236082-251331 GCA_006410935.1 Redunca redunca
TCATGTAGCTTTTTCATGCTTTTAAATAACTACCTTAGAGATTTTCTCTTTATCCTTATAGAACTACTTCTTTCTATTCTCAGCAAATGGTTTGGACCACTCAACATTGACATTTAGAGGTCTTAGTCACTTCAAAGTCAATATGTGGAAAATTATTTTCGAACCACTCCTTCTCTGTCAAAAATACCCATTCTTCAATGTTCCTATTTCACTCTCATGTGCTTCTAATCCATTTTCTCTATATTAAAAAAATATGCAGTATTAAAAAGTTTTCTTGTCTGTAGGCATCTCATTCCACTATTAGATAGAGCAAATGAGTGAAGTTGCTCAGTCGTGTCTGACTCTTTGTGACCCCATGGACTGTAGCCTACCAGGCTCCTCTGTCCATGGGATTTTCCAGGCAATAGTCCTGGAGTGGGTTGCCATTTCCTTCTCCAGGAGATCTTCCCAACCGAGGGATTGAACCCGGATCTCCCGCATTGTAGACAGATGCTTTTCCATCTGAGCCACCAGGGAAGTCTAGAACAAATGAGTAGTAGACGTATTACTGAATGGGCTGGCTCTTAAACTAGCTATCTCTCCAACCTCATCTTGTATTACTCCTCAGACTGCCAATTTTTTGTTCCCCCATAATTAGCATTTTTCATTTCTTCTACTGTACCCAGTTTTCTGTTTTCTAAAGCTTAGGCAGGTTGATAGACAGTCCAAGCCCCTTAAAGTAGGAGGAGGCAAACATTCTTTTGTACATACTTTTGCTCTAGTCACATAAGACATGTTTCTTTTAAGCCTTGTCCTGATATTGCAACAGTGTATCTTGCTTGAGATCTGGCCTTTCTTTAGGTCTGGAGCTAGTGATTACATAACACAATAATCTATCTTACTCATGGGTATGCTTTTCTTAGGCTCTATGTTAAAGATTATGATTGTAACAAATCTTTCCTGGGAACCTGTTTCTCAAAGGTCTGTACCCTTGATTACACCACAGCAATATATCTCACCCAGATACATTTTGCCCAGATCTTGTTCTTCCTGGCTAATCTTATAAGGAAGTTATCTCAGGATGTAGGCCTTGGGAAAGGGTCTGGTGGAACTTTTAAAACCTTGAGGTATCCTTTTTATCTATTATCAGCAGCCAGTTGGAAAGTGTATAATGTCCTGCTTAAACTAGTGAGGGTGGGTACTCTTTCTACCCACTTCTGATGTCTATGTCAGAAGTTTCCCTATCCTTTCCCTTTTAAGTCTCTGGTGCATAAAGCTCTGAGTGACTTAGACTGCATCTTTGGTCCCTGAGTGAAATCTTCAGAGGCCACAAACCCAACACCGACCATCATTTTCATTATCATTCTCAGCAAATGGTTTGGACCACTCAACAGAGACATTTAGATGTCTTAGTCACTTCAAAGTCAATATATGGAAAACTATTTTTGAACCACTCCTTCTCTGTCAAAAATGCCCCTTCTTCAGTGTTCTCTATCTCTATTTCACTCTTGCATGCCTCTAATCCATTTTCTTAATATTAAAAAATATGCAGTATTAATTTTTTTTCTCATCTTCAGGCATCTCATTCCCCTATTAGATAGAACAAATGAGTAGTAGACATATTACTGCATGGGCTGGCTCTTAACTAGCTATATCTCCAGCCTCATCTTATATTACTCCTCAGACTGCCAATTTTTTGTTCCCCCATAGTTAGCATTTTTCATTTTTTCTACTGTTTTCTCTCCAATTCACCTTATGCCTCATTCTTCACATCTCAAGGAGAATATGCCTTCTTCCAACAAAGTCTCTAAGGACCAAGCTCTCCAACAGACTAGGTTAGGTCTTCCTATTACACAGTTTTAAAAATGTGCATGTCTCAATTAAAACTATTAATAACTCTTCCTTATCCTCAACTTAAGCTCCATAATGGTAGGGTCTGGGCCTGTTTTGAAGGTTCTCAATAACATCCATGGGGAAAAACTGAATGAATTATTTTTAAATTAATCTGTTTACTATATTTTACAGACTGTGGTTATTCCATCTTTATTTTGACCTTAGGTGGTCAAAATTTATTTTTCTATGATTCTTTTTCCTCACAAAAGACATGAATAACTGCAGTTCTATTATATAAATTTTATGCATTCTGCTCTTGGATCACTGTCTCCTGCCTTTCCAGATCATTCATATTATTACTGTTCCATTAAAATTTTGCTCCTATAGCTCTGAAACTGAACATATCTGGAGAAAAACACATACCCACATTCACTGTTTCTATTAAATTCATGCCACAAACTTTAAGGTAGTCCCTTAATTATGCCTAGTAATCGGTACATTTTACTAGGTTGCTCAACCCTACACTATCTTTGAAGATTTTCTCACATCTTCCATTCTCAGACTTCCCCTGTGGCCTTCTCTCTCAGCTGACACCCTTGCTTTCTTATTCACTGAGAATACTGATATTCAAGGGAGAATTTTCCCAGATCCCAGCACCACATCTACCAACTGACCATCACTTGTAGCTAAAAGATCTGACAGCAAATTCAGCTCCTACCTGAATTCCCTGTGCTCCAAAATGTTCATGGGTATATTAAACCTCTACTCATGTAGAGTCATTGCTTTAGGAATTCTATATCCCTCCCGTGTATTATGTTTTCTTTTTTTACACTATTATTCTCAACAGTACACATACATGATATTTCCTCCCCACCACACCCCCACCAACTATGAGAATCTGGAGGCTTCTAAACCAATTATCAAGATTTATAAAATGCAGATAAGAGGGCTCATGGCCTAAATCAGAATCATATTAATGGAAAAAATACTTTTAAAATGAGATATCATTACTGTTGTTTAGTCACTAAGTCACATTTGACTCTTTTGCAATCCCATGGCTGGTGGCACACCAGGCTCTTCTGTCCATGGGACTTCCAAGTCAAGAATACTGGAGTGGGCTTCCACTTCCTTTTCCAGAGGATCTTCCCAACCCAGGGATCAAACTCGTGTCTCCTGCATTGGCAGATAGATTCTATACCTCTGAGCCACCTGAGAAGCCTGAGATATTTTTAGTAGGAGTCTATGCTCTTTCTCTTCCTTTCTTTGCTCTTTTATTGTCAGGTCAGGGTTGATTCAATATCTGAAGGGAGTTCTTTTTCCTTAACAAATTGATCCCCACATATTCCTGTCTTAGGCTTCTTAAAAATATTTACCCTATCCATGGTTATAGGTGTTAATGATCAGAATGATGTTGGTGACAGAACTAGTTCATAGTGATTTACATGTTGTAAAAATGACAGAAACATTAACTAATTGGTAGATCAGGCAGGTACAACTTATCTCAATATAGAAATGAGTAAAGGTCAAGAAAGTTTACACATCTTTGGTCTTGGTGATTTATCTAAAGAGGCAAAAAAATCCAATTAGCTGTATTTTTAGTGTTAAACTGAAAAAACATCAGGTTGCTTATACTTCTAGCTTAAGGGCCAAAGATCTAGATTTGAGGCCCAGTTCCACCATCTACTATGTGACCTTGGGATTTCTTGTAATTTCTTTTAAGCACAATTACCATCTTTGTTAAATGGGAGTGATAAAACCCACATGACTTGGCAACGAATCAAGAAATAGCAAATGTGAAAATATTTTAACATTGTATACGGACTTCCCTGGTGGTCTAGTGGTCAAAAATCTGCCTTGCAATGCAAGGGATGCAGATTCGTTCCCTGGTTTGGGAACTAAGATCCCACATGCCATGGGGCAACTAAACCTACATGCCACAACTAGACAGCCCTCAAGCCTAGTGAAAGATCCCAAATGCCTCAACAAATGTCCCATGTACTACAACTGAGACCCAACACAGTCACATTTTTTAAAAGCTTAAATATTAGATTTTATATTTCATGATATGTAGAGAATAAAATCTCAGGTTTAAGAATGAGTTTACCTTGTGTTCAAAGCTGTGCTCCACTATTAAAAAAAAATCACCCTAATTTTTGACTGTAGCTTGTAATTACTTTTTCTAGTTAAGGTACCTCTATAGCTTTCAATATGCTTCTCCCTTTTTATTCACTAATTTAAGGCGTTAGGTTCATGGTAGTGTGATCAATCCCTCTAGAAATTGTGTAATTAGGTGACTTGTTTGTATTCTCAAATATAATTCTTTAAAAAAAAATTTATTTGTTTTAATTGCAAGATAATTACTTTTTAATATTGTGCTGATTATTTGGCATACATCAACATGAATTGGCCACAGGTATACATGTGTTCCCCTAATCCTGAAACCCCTCCCACCTCCCTCCCCACCATATTCCTCTGGGTTGTCCCAGAACCCTGACTTTGGGTGCCCTGCTTCATGGATGAAACTTGTACTGGTCATCTAACTTACATATGGTAATGTACATATTTCAGTGCTATTTTCTCATATCATCCCATCCTCACCTTATCCCACTGAGTCCAAAAGTCTGTTCTCTTTTGCTGCCCTGCATGTAGGATTGTCAGTACCATCTTTCTAAATTCCATATATATGTGTCAATATACAGTATTTGTCTTTCTCTTTCTGGCTTAGTTCATTATGTATAACAGGCTCCAGGTTATTCCACCTCATTAGAACTGACTCAGATGAGTTCCTTTATATAGCTAAGTAATAGTCCATTGTGTATATGTACCACTATTTCTTTATCCATTCAACTGCTGATGAATATCTAGGTTGCTTCCATGTCCTAGCTATTGTAAATAGTGCTGCAATGAATATTAGGGTACACGTGTCTCTTTCAATTCTCGTTTCTTCAGGAATATGCCCAGCAATGGGATTGCTGGGTTATATGGCAGTTCTAGTCCCAGATTTTTTTTTTTTTTCATGTTGATGTATGGCAAAACCAATACAATATTGTAAAGTATTCCAAGATTTTTAAAGGAATCTCCACACTGTTCTCCATAGTGGTTGTACTAGTCTACATTCCCACCAACAGTGTAACAGGGTTCCCTTTTCTCTACACCATTTTCAGCCTTGTTGTGTAACCTTTTTTTTTTTTTTTTTACTTTTAAAATTTTTATTTTAACTTTAGTTTACTTTACATTACAGTATTGGTTTTGCCAAACATTGACATGAATTCACCACGAGTGTACAAGCGTTCCCAAACATGAATCCCCTCCCACCTCCCACCCCATGCCATCCCTCTGGGTCCTCTCCTTGCACCAGTCCCAAGCATCCTGCATTCTGCATCTGACATCAACTGGCGATTCGTTTCTTACTTGATAGTATACATGTTGCAATGCCATTCTCCCATCTCATCCCACCCTCTCCCTCTCTCTCTCCCCCAGAGTCCAAAAGTTCTCTCTGTTGTGTAACCTTTTGATTGATGGCCATTCTGACAGGTGTTAGATGATACCTCATTATGGTTTTGATTTGCATTTCCCTAAACGAAATGCAAAAAAGCAAAATGGCTGTCTGAGGAGGCTTTACAAATAGCTGTGAAAAGAAGAGAAGTGAAAAGCAAAGGAGAAAAGGAAAGATATAAGCATGTGAATGCAGAGTTCCAAGGAATAGCAAGGAGAGATAAGAAAGCCTTCCTCAGCGATCAATGCAAAGAAATACAGGAAAACAACAGAATGGGAAAGACTAGAGATCTCTTCAAGAAAATTAGAGATACCAAGGGAAAATTCCATGCAAAGATGGCTTGATAAAAGACAAAAACTGTATGGACTTAACAGAAGCAGAAGATATTAAGAGGTGGCAAGGATACACAGAAGAACTGTACAAAAAAGATCTTCACGACCGAGATAATCATGATGGTGTGATCACTCACCTAGAGCCAGACATCCTGGAATGTTTAGTCAAGTGGACCTTACAAAGTATCACTAGGAACAAAGCTAGTGTGCCAGAAGCCATCAGGAGGAATCCCGCCCATGGCAAAGGTCATGAGGAAGGAAGCCTGACAAAACGCAAAGGCGTGATCTGGCTTCAGGGGTTCCCCCTGAGTTTTCCTGAACATCTACCCCCAAAAACCAGAGTTGGCCTGATTTTACTGTACTGTGCTTTCCACTCTTCTGCCTCTAAAAGGAATTAACTTAGGGCTCCAGTTAACATTCTCCTGCATATAAAAAGAATGTCTTGGTCTGAACCACCTTTGATGGCTCTCTAACTTGCCTGACGGGTTCCCCAGACTTTTACAACTTGTGGATTGCTTACAGCTTCCCAACCATGAGAGGCACAAAGCTTAAAGCATCTTAAAGATACAGAGTCTTTTCTAAAGAGCTAAAAATTATATTGGTGATGGGTTTTCACTGTTGATGCAATGACTGCTGCCAGGCCTCCATATTCTTTATCTTTCAGGCACCTGGAGGATATTAATCAATGTAATTGGGATATAGAAAAAGGAATATAGTAGTTTTGATGTTAACAACACTAGACTTTTGAGTTAATTACTTTTCTCTTTGTTATAAATCACTGTACTTCTTTCATTGTTATAAATTGTTGTGTCTTTGCTATGTAAGAATGTAACTTTATTTAGTGCTTTCTGAGAGTGCACCAGACTTTGGGAAGAACAACATTTTTAGGGCAAATAAGTCTTCTGGTTGACAAATCCTTATCAGAAAAGGGCCATAAAATGTTAATTGGCCTTCTGGCCAGAAGTTGATGTAAATCACCTAAGACTTGTGTATACAACTAGGTATGCAGAGAGAGAGCCTGGTCTCGATAAGAGTCAGGGCTGCTGACGCTGCATAATTTTATATTATCCATTGATGTCTATGTACAAAAAAAGGTATAAAAGGCTTGTCTGGACAATAGGGGATGGGCCAGTCGCTGGATTGGTTTCCCCCGTGTCTCCTCTTTACTCTATTTTCTGGCTGAATTCCCATCTGGGGCATGGAGGCTCGCCATGTCTACTTACTTGCCCCAGCTTCTAAGATCCACGTGAGAGGGAACCCAAGGTGGGGCACCCCCGCTATTCAAGAGGACGCTGGTGGCCTAATATAGATGGTGCAAGTTCCTTGTCTTGGAACCTTATTGGTTTTCCACGTAAACCAAGTTATTCAGCCTCTTTTCTCCACTAAATTTTCCTACTATACTATTTCTTCTTAATTTCTTTTATATTTCTAAATAAATAAGTTTTTCCTCATCTACTCTGTCTCCCCTTCAAATTACCCTGGATCCAATGGGGCAGGACCCTAGCACTAGTGGAGATGATGGAATTCCAGTGGAGCTATTTCAAATCCTGAAAGGTGATGCTGTGAAAGTGCTGCACTCAATATGCCAGCAAATTTGGAAAACTCAGCAGTGGCCACAGGACTGGAAAAGGTCAGTTTTCATTCCAATCCCAAAGAAAGGCAATTCCAAAGAATGCTCAAACTACCCCACAATTGCACTCATCTTACATGCTAGTAGAGTATGCTCAAAATTCTCCAAGACAAGCTTCAGCAATACGTGAACCACGAACTTCTAGATGTTCAAGCTGGTTTTAGAAAAGGCAGAGGAACCAGAGATCAAATTGTCAAAATCTGCTGGATCATGGGAAAAACAAGAGAGTTCCAGAGAAACATCTATTTCTGCTTTATTGACTATGCCAAAGCCTTTGACTGTGTGGATCACAATAAACTGTGGAAAATTCTGAAAGAGATGGGAATCCCAGACCACCTGACCTGCCTGTTGAGAAACCTGTATGCAGGTCAGGAAGCAACAGTTAGAACTGGACATGGAACAACAGACTGATTCCAAATAGGAAAAAGAGTACGTCAAGGCTGTATATTGTCACCCTGCTTNTGCAAGAAGCACAAACTGGAATCAAGATTGCTGGGAGAAATATCGATAACCTCAGAGACACAGATGATACCACCCTTATGGCAGAAAGTGAAGAGAAACTAAAAGGCCTCTTGATGAAAGTGAAAGAGGAGAGTGAAAAAGTTGGCTTAAAGCTCAACGTTCAGAAAACTAAGATCATGCATCCAGTCCCATCACTTAATGGGAAATTGATGGGGAAACAGTGGAAACAGGGTCAGACTTTATCTTATTCATTTATTTTTTGGGGGGCTCCATAATCACTGCAGATGGTGATTGCAGCCTTGAAATTAAAAGATGCTTGCTCCTTGGAAGGAAAGTTATGACCAACCTAGACAGCATATTGAAAAGCAGAGATATTACTTTGCCAACAAAGGTCCGTCTAGTCAAGGCTATGGTTTTTCCAGTAGTCATGTATGGATGTGAGAGTTGGACTGTGAAGAAAGTTGAGCACCGAAGAATTGATGCTTTTGAACTGTGGTGTTGGAGAGTCCCTTGAGAGTCCCTCTTCAGAGTCCCTTGGACTGCAAGGAGATCCAGCCAGTCCATACTAAAGGAGATCAGTCCTGGGTGTTCATTGGAAAGACTGATGCTGAAGCTGAAACTCCAATACCTTGGCCACTTCATGAGAAGAGTTGAGTCATTGGAAAAGACCCTGATGCTGGGAAGGATTGGGGGCAGGAGGAGAAGGGGACGACAGTGATGAGATGGCTGGATGGCATCACTGACTCAATAGACACGAGTTTGAGTCAATTCTGGGAGTTGGTGATGGACAGGGAGGCCTGGTGTGCTGTGATTCATGGGGTCACAAAGAGTCAGACATGACTGAGTAACTGAACTGAACTGAATAATGAGTGATGATGCTGTGTAAGTGCTGCCCTCAAAATGCCAGCAAATTTGTAAAATGCAGCAGTGACCACAGGACTGGAAAAGATCAGTTTTCATTCCAATCCTAAAGAAATGCAATGCCAAGGAATGCACAAACGACTGCACAATTGCACTCATCTCACATGCTAGCAAAGTAATGTTCTCCAAGCCAGACTTCAATAGTATGTAAATTGTGAACTTGCATATGTTCGAGTTGGATTTAGAAAAGGCAATGGAACCAGACATCAAATTGCCAACATCCGCTGGATCATCAAAAAAGTAAGAGAGTTCCAGAAAAACATCTATTTCTGCTTTATTGACTATGCCAAAGCCTTTGACTCTGTGGATCACAATGAACTGGAAAATTCTGAAATAGATGGGAATACCAGACCACCTGACGTGCCTCCTCAGAAATCTGTATGCAGATCAGGAAGCAACAGTTAGAACTGGACATGGAAAAACAGACTGGTTCCAAATCGGGAAAGAAGTATATCAAGGCTGTAAACTGTCACCTTGCTTATATAAATTATATGCAGAGTACATCATGAGAAATGCTGGACTGGATGAAGCACAAGGTGGAATCAAGATTGACGGGAGAAATATCAATAACATCAGATACGCAGATACCTCTGCCACACTTATGGCAGAAAGTGAAGAAGAACTAAAGAGCCTCTTGATGAAAGTGAAAGAGAAGAGTGAAAAAGTTGGCTTAAAGCTCAACATTCAGAAAACGAAGATCATGCATCTGGCCCCATCACTTCATGGGAAATAGATGAGGAAACAATGGAAACAGTATCAGACTTTATTTTTCTGGGCTCTAAAATCACTGCAGATGGTGACTGCAGCCATGAAATTAAAAGACACTTACTCCTTGGAAGGAAAGTTATGACCAACCTAGACAGCACATTAAAAACAGGAGACATTACTTTGTCAACAACGGTCCGTCTAGTCGAGGCTATGGTTTTTCCAGTAGTCATGTATAGATGCGAGTTGGACTATAAAGAAAGCTGAATGCCGAAGAATTGATGCTTTGAACTGTGGTGTTGGAGAAGACCCTTGAGAGTCCCTTGGACTGTAAGGAGATCCAACCAGTCCATCCTAAAGGAAATCAGTCCTGGGTGTTCATTGGAAGGACTGATGTTGAAGCTGAAACTCCAATATTTTGGCCACCTGATGTAAAGAGCTGACTCATTTGATAAGACCCTGATGTTGGGAAAGATTGAAGGCAGGAGAAGTGGACAACAGAGGATGAGACAGTTGATGGTATCACCGACTCAATGGACCTGAGTTTGGGTAAACTCTGGGAGTTGGTGATGGACAATGAGCCCTGGCATGCTGTGGTTCATGGGGTCACAAAGAGTCAGACATGACTGAGCAACTGAACTGACTGACTGACTGACTGACTGATGCTGGGAAAGATTGAAGGTGGGTGGAGAAGGGGACGACAGAGGAGAAGATGGTTGGATGGCATCACTGACTCAATGCACATGTGTTTGAGTAAACTCCGGGAGTTGGTGATGGACAAGGAGACTCAGCATGTTGCAGTCCATGGGGTCACAGAGTCGGACACGACTGAGAGACTGAATTGATCTGAACTGAATAATGAGTGTTGTTGAGCATCTTTTCATGTGTTTATCAGCTATCTGTATGATTATTTATTAGTTTCTTTTCTTCCTGGTTTAAGTTCCTGTCACTGACTCAATTCTAGTGACTCAAGGCTGAAAAGGTACAGTTTCCAGTCATATATGTTCTGAAAATTATAAAAAACAAACAAACATTACCCCCACACACAAATGTTGCTCATGAAATGCACACAAGCTAAACAATTAGACTCGTTAAGTGGATTCATAGTAGGAATTGACTTCGTCTACATAATTTATACTTGTAGGTGGAAATCTGGATGATATTTTTTTCATTTGAAGGAAAACTGAGTTTTAAAAAAAAACACGTAAACTGTTGTGTGTTTTCATAGTTACTGTTCAGATTTTGGGTTTAATTTTCTGTAGACATTAATGGATATATTGCTCCTTGTTCTGTATTAATTTATGAAAGTGGATAGTTTTGAAACTGTCCAAACCCAGCACAAAAATTAGTTAAAATACAAGAAATAATGGTTTATCCATAAAATGGATGCCTTCAAATTCTTTTAGAAACACTGGCAGTGACAGCACAAAATGATCTAAAACCTTGTCAACATAATATCTCATGCTTTATAATAAAAACATGGTGACTTTTGATTGTACTTTTAATTTCTCATATATATTTTACTATATATTTTTCACTTGTATAGCTTGTATAAACAGCCTTTACAGATTATAATCTAGTATTAAATGCCTTCAGCTCTAGCATCAGCAGCAGCAGCCTTCAGGTCTGCAGAATGGAAATTAATTTGAGATGTGGTCATATGAAGAATATGTCTACATTAAGGGGAAAAAAATCCTCTAACATTGAATGAGGAAGTCAATTTCAACAAAAATTTCCAATCAAAATTTATGAAAAATGATGAATACCACCAGATTAAAAAAGAAATAAAATTAAAACACTGATGAAATATCATTTTAGTTGTGTTTAAATTGGCAAAGCTTCAAATAATAATTACATCATGTATTGACAAGGTTAACTGGAAATTCTCGCATATTGTTAGTGGAAATATAAATTGTAATTCAGTCCAAAAGTAAATATAAAAACTTCCTGGGGAGACATTTAGAAACACAAAGTACCTTTAAGAGTGGCCATTTGACTAAGTTTTGTTTTAAACAAAACCAAATATAGAACATTTGGTTTATAATTTCCTTTGAGTCAGTGCTGTGTTGATTGCCTATAATTTGTTGCTATATGTACATTCCTTATGAAAATATTATTTATGAAAATANTATTATATCACAAACTTCATTTAAAAAGCCACCACATCAACAATGACTGAAGGATACAAAAAATGTCAAATATAATGGATATAAATTATTCAATGACATATATGAAATGAAGAAGTTTCATGTCTCCTGCCAACTTAGTATAACTGGCAAATTATCTTGGACTGCTCATTAGTGGAATCATCGTATTTACAATGTGAGAAATTTATTTTCTATATTGACTTCTTAATTCTTCAATGAAGATCTCACTTCATGTGTTCCAAAATTTATCTAGATTTTGCAGATGAACCCAATTATTTCTCTCAGTTGGAAAAGTCCAAAAAGTTAATGCAAATTTGAGTTGGACTTTTTGTTTATAAAAACTTTAAATGTAAATATCTTGTATTTTAAGAGTTGGTTTACCTGCTTCTTTCTTATGCTGTGATAGAATTTATGAAGCTATTCACATTGGGGATTACTATGCTTCTATATGGAAAGCTTAAAGGGTCTTTTAAAAGAAGAAAAGCAAAAATATAGATAATAAAATTAGCGAAGTGATCTATATGGATACAAATAGAATAAACCATGCAGTTTTCATGGGGAATGATTCTGTGACCAGTGTGTACATAGCTTTAGGTTGTTTTTTTAGGTTCACAAACTTTATCCTATAGCAAAGTAATAGTCAAATAGAATTCTGTATAGATGTTTAGATTGGAAAAATAATATAACAATTTTGAAAAGGTAACAAAAATGAAAACCCAATGCATTAACTGTTCAGCATTGGGAATTATTTCTCTGAACAATTTTTGACTCATTTTTATAATGTGCACTGTTATCCCATATGTTGTTTTTGAGGGAACAAAATCATGATCTCGAATAATTGAAATTCAGCATCCCATACAGTTAATAGATTCTGCATATAGCTGATGCAACTCATGACAAAATTTCTGAAGACATAGGTCCATTTTTACCCTTTTATGACAAAATCAGGCATAGTTTGTTCTTTGGAGAGGGCATTCATGACCCAGTTGAGCTTAAAAGAAATCACTGTCAATTTGAGGTTAAAACATTTCCATGCAATTACTGTTTGCACATTTAGATCCATTGAGTAGAAGTCATTTCCAGTGTTTCAGAATAAACAAAATAGGATTAGTGTAATCAAGTCTTCTTATAAGAGTGTATTTAAATCATTTCAAGCATGAAGAAGCCTATCTTCTCCTTTATATCTTTGACTTATTTTTCAGTCACTATTTCTAATATCCAAAATGTTTGCATTCAATAAATCCTTAAGTCCCACCTCAGCCCTTTATGCTTTCTTTTTAAAGTCATAATATCATGATACTATTATACTATTAAGTCAAACCCTGGTTACCAATCTTCATGATGAACAAAGTGGTAATAAAAACATGTTTTTGCCTTGATGAGTAAACACCTGAACTGAGAACAAGTTGCTGTGGCTCAAATGTACATCTTTTTGATTAACTGTTATTGACAGATGGCAAGTATTACCAACGCCATCTTTTGTTAAATTACTATTCACTTAACGTATGATTGAGCAAATACAGGAAAAGTTTTTTTTTAATGAAAAAGAGAATTCTTACCTAAAAAATTATCACTGAATAACATATTAGAAATGTTAGCACTCTTTTGCATATAAAATATGCATTCACTATTTTCTTTTAAATAATGGGTTTTAGTAGGTTCAGATGAATCATATCCTGAGCCACGTCTTCTAGTAAGCATTAAAATGCTGTATCATGGGTTTTTTGAATAGTATTAGAGAATTTTCTTTCTCCTAAAAGTTAAATTAAAAAAGTGGTTTTAATTTTACATTCAATGTCTTTATTTTCATAAGCTTTAACATCAGAGTTTAATTGTCATTTAGTTAGATAGATTCTTAATTTAATTTACTTCACTTTCTATGCTTTTGTATCATTTCTTATTGGCAGCAGTCAATTCCTAGCCTACAAATTATAAATGCTTAAATCAATTAAAGTATGTCAGAACAACCAGAGCTGCTTCAAGAACAGATTTGCTGGAAGACGATTTTCTTAAATCCCCATCAACTCTAGTTTTCTTTCTTTTTTTAATTATCAGGTAATTAAATTATTTGGTCATGATTGCAACTAAGGTGTCAAAAAAATCATATGGAACTCTATTCCATGAAAATATACCTTAGAAAATATCAAGTATTCTTTTTAAAGAGGTAAAGAAATAGCCGTGCTTTCAATGTTAAGATTTTGTGTCCCTTTATTTGCAACAGTCTCTGGCTCTTTTGATGACTCATCCTGAAATAAGTTATATTTTGTTTCATCGATAGTAAAAGTTGAGAAAGAAGTGAAAGTTTGGCTTTTTCATTTTTGAAGCGATTAATTATTAAATGGGAGCCTTTAAGGGACTGACAGCTTTTTATTGCATTGTGCAAATTTTAAAATAGCAAACATTACAGGAGAATAAGCACAAGTGTCAATTAAATATCACAATCAGATAGATTCAAATATATATACTTTGTATCTAATACTTGAGTCAGTATCAATCAGTTGTGAGCTCCCAGCAGTAACTAGAATGTGCATAAACTCTCAAAAATTGCATAAGATATTGGATGCTTGGTTCTGTGTTCTGTCCCTAGTTCCCTGTCATTAGTCCTGATGAGCTTTTTAAATGAATTGTTTATGTATTAACATCATAAGTTTTATATGTAAAATAAAGTGCCAGAAATAGGACTGGCCTGACAAAAAATTTAAATGGTCAATAAAAATGTTAAGAAACTGGTTAAAAAAAGCATCAACTGTTCAGAATTTTGCAAGATAATTATTATATACTCCACAAACACCTGTGCTTTTTTATACTCAATTTCCCCATTCTCCTGATTATTTAGTGTAAAATAAGCAAATGAATAAACAAAATAAAAAACAAAAGGAACATCAGTGTTGTTATGCTAACTAATCAACATGTTTCTTTTTCTTAGATTTATGTTTGGCAAGTCCCTGGAATTAGGTATCCATTATATACCTAAACTGCCACTTCATCATGCGTCAGTGCTGTTGTTAAAATGTAGTCTTTCACACAAATTAGTGGAGAATATCTGTAACAGCAAGCCTTACTTTAAATATTGAAATGAAAAACATTCCATCTTTAATCATAAGTAGAAAGAGGATAAGTTATGTTTGTATGGATCTGTGACTGTGCAGAGTAGGATGTACTGTACTGAAAATGTACTGAAAATCCTACGGTGGCTCAGACAGTGAAGAATCTGCCTGCAATGCAGGAGACCTGGATTCAGTCTCTGGGTCAGGAAGATTCCCTGGAGAAGGGAAAGGCAACCCACTCCAGTAATTTTGCCTGCAGAATTCCATGGACAGAGAAGCCTGGCAGGCTATAGTCAACGGGGTTGCAAAGAGTCGGACATGACTGAGCAACTAATACTTTCACACCATTTTAAATCATGCATTTAAAATCTGTTATGAATTTTCTCCCTTTAGTCTCTCAAGGATTAGCAAATGGTCAGTCCTAATATGTTTATTCTAATACCTAGGAAGCAATAATTTAAAAAAAAATTATCTTAAACTTTTATTTTTTTATTAATTTTTAAATCTTAAACTTTTAGTCTACAATAGCCATATTAAAGTCTCATAGTTGGCTGGTTGTTTGTGTTTTTTACTGTAAACATTGACTATTTCTACATAAGAGGCAAAGAAAAGCATGAATAAAAATCCTTAAGTATGTTTTAGGTGAAAAAAATTATTATACTAAGGAAATATAGTTACTAATTAATTGTAAGTTGCA
>SJYQ01001218.1:253234-273649 GCA_006410935.1 Redunca redunca
TAATTGGCATATGACACAAATAATAAAATGCCTTATGTGAGTAAAGACCATTTGTATTCAAGTAAAATATATTAAGATGTTCAAAGTTAGTAAACAGACAATAAAGGCAAATAAAATTTACACAATATTTTGTTTGTTATCAGGATGTACTTCAAATGAAGAAATCAAATCTTCCACTTATTTTTCTGATTTGGTGAGTACATGGTCCTGGGTCCTCATTATAATGGCATTATTTTGGATGCATTATGGTGTGGAAGTTAGCTTGGGAGATGGACAGGATCCTTGACTATCAAAACTGGTCGCCCGGCCAGGTAACTGAAAGATAATAATTTTATAATGTGCAAAAAAAATAATAAAGTGGGTAATTTTTGTTACCTAATGAATTGCCAGTCTATTTTCCGTTTAATAATGAATATTCACACCCATGATATGCTAGTCTCTGAACAGAAGATATCATAACTCCCCATGACCTTCATAACTCACCTTCTCAGGTGGTGTGAGGGGACACAAATGTCTCACAAAGATGTATGCAGACAGGGTTATCATTATCATCTTTCTAAATTCATGTCAATGTATGGCAAAACCAATAGAGTATTGTAAACTAAAATAAAAAATAAATGTATGCAGAGCATGGCATATAGATGATATGCAGGGAAACTGCAGATTCATTTCACATTCTATCACAGACTATTAGTTTTTATTTCCTGGTGGCTCAGATGGCAAAGAACCTGCCTCCAGCGTAGGAGATTCAGGTTTGATCCCTGGGTTGGGAAGATCCCTGGCAAAGGGAATAGCTATCCACTCCAGTATTCTTGCTTGGAGAATTCCATGGACTGTGGGGCCTGGTGGGCTACAGTCCATGGGGTCACAAAGAATCATGGGAAACAACTGAGCAACTAACACTTTCATTCTAAGGTTGGGTAAAAGCAAGAAGGTTCAAGACACAAGAAACTGCATTCCATTTGCTCTAAGGCAGGAGGTGATTTTTATAGAAGCAATTAATGAGAAGGACTGAGTTTGGAAAATAAGAGCCACAAGGGATAAAGAATAATTTCTTCTAGTCCTTAAATATTATGTATATTTTAAAGGTTTAATTACAATAGGATAAACTTTTATATCCAGGTAGAAGTAGACAGATTTTCCAAGTGATATTTTAGTCTCTTTCTTACCAATTTACTCAGCTCTTGAGTAATTGTTCACTTCTCATTTTAATCCCTGCTGTGGCAACAAAACACATAATTCCACACACAGCACTTTCCCATAATTTAAAATCCAGCCAGTTCTTAGGTCTGTAGACCTTATGTTCTGTTTGACCAGTGAATGCAAGTGCAGAAGTCAGAAAAAGTGAGCTATTTGCTGGACAAAGTACCTCTGCATAATCTTTTCAGCCCTCTTGTCCTCTGCTAGTGAGCAACTAGAAAATTCTATCTGGGATCTTCTTCTGATGTTTATCCTTCCTATATAACCTACAATGACTGAAAAGTTCTCCTATGTTTTCACACACAAATTCATGCCTATTTCATGGTTTTTCCTCATCATATAAATGTATAACTGCTTATTGTTGTTCAGTTTCCCTAAACAACAAACAGTCATGTTCGACTCGTCGCCACCCCATGGACTGCTGCATGCAACTTACTAGTCATAAGCAATTATAATATGCTTTGGGTCATAAAACATCTGTCCTTTCATTAGTTAAAAGTTGTTGATCACATTATCTCACTTATCCCTACGTCATTCCTATAAACTCTGTAAGAGTGTGTATTTCTCTTTTTTAAATATTTATTAATTTTTTGGCTGTGTTGGGTCTTCATTGTGGCATGCAGGATCTTTGGTTGTGGAATGAGGATGCTTAGTTGCAACATGTAAAGCCTAGTTCCCTGACCAGGGATCAAACCTGGGGCCCCTGCATTGGGAATGCAGAGTCTTAGTCACTGGACAATCAGGGAAGTCCCAGAGGTGTGCATCTCTATTTTCTAAATATAGAGAAATGTAGCTGCAGATAAAGCATGTGGTCTGCCCAGGATTAGACAGTCAGAGGGACAAGGGTTAGAATTTTTGTCTGCCATAAGTGTAGTACTCTGCCCAGCAAACTCTGCTCTTATGTCTAGATTCTTAGAGCTAGTAATCACTTTTCAAACTAAGTAAAAACAAAAATGAGAATCAGGAAAAGAATAGTTAAGCAGTAGCATGTACTTCAGATAATACACGTTGTTGAAACGTAACAACCTTCTCAGGACTTATTGATTTATAATTTAGGGGAAAGTGCTGTGTGAATGTGCATTTGCATAGCGTGTCTGTCTTTTATGATTTACAATAAATGACGAAGTGAGTTAAAGATTTGAAACATTAATGTAATAAAGCAGATAATTTATCTAACATGACATTTCACCTCCTATGTCGGAGCATGTGCTGTTTATATAGTGTTCATGGAATTTTCCTCATAATGTCTTGAGTAACATGACCAAAGTCACACTTTTGTGACCAAGCTGAGAATAGAACGAGGGCTCAATGACATTTAGTTAATTATACTGCTCTGTCTCTCCTATTCAACCTATGCTTAGTGACAGAATAAGATGCAGAATCTTATCCATGGGAGAGATGGCAATGTTTACGTCACTTACTATTACTGTGTGGTTATCGTAAATTTTTGTATTGAATTGCATAAAGTCCACCTCTTATCAACTCACAATTAATTAGGTTATATAAATAATTTATTTTGAGGTTCTTCAAGATATCCCAGTCTTTGGAAAATAAAATCACTTCACCTAGCAACATTCAGTGTATTGAGTAGACCAACAACTGCTTTCATGGCTAAAAATTCTGATAGAAACTGGTATTGATATCACTTCTAGTTAATATAACTATTAGTATTAGTTATATTTAGAACAACATTGTGCTATACTGTGTTAAGTACTTAATAGTCATCAGTTCATCTAGTTTTACTCTAAGTTTACTGCTGTTAAGTAGTAATAACAGAAACTGAGGTTTATGTCTTGCCCAAGGTTCTCCAATATGTGGTCACACAGCAGAGCCAGGTTTTCAACTTAGGCAAACTGATGCCTCAATATTTTTAAAAACAATCTGTGAGACTTTTTACTTCCTGAACAGAGCCAGTGGCTATATACCTGCCCCCTTACATATTAAGTGACATCTTTATTTAGGGATTCTTGGGAAGTTTAGGTGAAGTGGCTGTTTTCACTAGAGAAGCAAAAAATTTCAGTTTCCAGGTAATAATGAATTTACTTGATTGCTCCACCATGTAATGACACAAATTTTCAGACTATGTAGAGAAAATAACAGATTTGCAGTTTTTATGGACTTACTCTAAAGGAATATCAAACTCAGAAAATTTAGTTATTTTTAAAAACCAACAAGACATACAGAACTTTGCATACTGGATAACAGGGTCTGTGGGACAAAAACAAGAGCAAACAGCTATTTTTTAAAAAAGGTGAATATGTAAAATGTTAGTGAAATGTTAGCAGATAAACAATATTTAAACAAGAGATAAAGAAGAGAGTAGATGCAAGGGAGGTCCAGAGCTTACCTCCAGCAAGGGGTGCCAATGTGTTATTGGTTTTCGATGATAGGTCAACATTTCATTCCAGTGGTCTCGCCCAAGACCCTCAGCATCCAGTCCTGTTCTACACACTCCTATGACTTCATTGTGTCCTACCCTATGAATTGGAGAATATTTTACTTTCATTCCAATATTCAAAGATAAGTTTCACACACCTTAACAATTTTAAGCACAGCTAAAGCAGTAGATTTTGTGATAAGTTCTAGATAATTTTACATATTAAACTACTTCAGGTCAAATGAAGAGTCTTAAGTAAGTTAAAACTTACTAAACAAGATTGGGCTTCCCAGATTGTTCTAGTGGTAAAGAACCCAACTGCCAATGCAGGAGATATGAAATACACAGGTTCGATTCCTAGGTCAGGAAGATCCCCTGGAATCAGTCATGGCAACCCACTTCAGTGTTCTTGCCTAGAGAATCCCTTGGACAGAGGAGCCTGGTGGGCTACAGTCAATAGGGTCACAAAGAGTAGAACACAACTGAAATGGCTGAGCAGGATCAGCATTCAAAAAAGAATTTGTAAAAGGACTATACACAACTATTTTAGTGCTTTATTTTAATCTGTAAGTTAAGCACATTTCACAATAACAGGAGTGTGAATGAGAAATGCCAGTTGGTCCTTACCTATATGATGATTTTCTTTCTTGGAAGCAGACCTATTAACTTAAAGTGATGTAACTCTAATCTCCTTTTCCCAAAGGGCTTAATGTTTTATAATGATGCATAAATTACTCACAAAGAGTTCAATATAAATGAGCTTGTATAAACGACCATAATTAATTGATTCTAAATGATATGTCAGTGAATGTTACCACTGGTATAATAATTAAACAGGGAAGGGCTACATTTTGAACCATAGCATTTAACTTACTGCATAGCATCAGAGCATAGTGAACATTCTTGTTTTTTATTCATGCCTTGTTTTCATAGCAATAAATCAAAATAATAATGATAGTTAGTGTTTTTGAGAGCTTATTATGTGTGAGACACTTTCCTAAGTAATTTAAATCTACTGACTCACTTAATCTTTACATCATGACCATGAATATCATTATCATCAACTCATTTTGCAGACAAAGAAGTTAAAAACTCAGAAGGGACCTGCCTGCCTTTGTACACTTAGTAAGAGATAGAAGACTTGAATCAAAAGAGTTGACCCAAACACACATGGGATAAGCTGCTTCTCAAGAACAGAATGCAAGTTAAAGGCATTTTTTTCTAGCATTATTGTGACAGAAAACTCTAAGGAGATTTTTGAGATGATTTTAGGACATTTCTCACTGTCACTGATGTATTAATTGTACAATTAATTAATGATGTAGTAATTAATTGATGTATTATGGCAAAAAGCAAAGAGGAACTAAAAAGCCTCTTGGTGAAAGTGAAAGAGGAGAGTGAGAAAGCTGGCTTAAAACTCAACATTCAAAAACTAAAGATCATGGCATCTGGTCCCATCATGTTATGACAAATAGATAGGGAAATAATGCAAACAGTGACAGACTTTATTTTGGGGGGCTCCAAAATCACTGTATCTGGTGACTGCAGCCAAGGAATTAAAAGACAATTGCTCCTTGGAAGAAAAGCTATGAACAACCTAGCTGATAATGCTGCTAAGTTGCTTCAGTCGTGTCCGACTCTGTGGGACCCCATAGATGGCAGCCCACCAGGTTCCCCGTCCCTGAGATTCTCCAGGCAAGAACAGTGGAGTGGGTTGCCATTTCCTTCTCCAATGCATGAAAGTGAAAAGTGAAAGTGAAGTCATTCAGTTGTGTCCGACCCTTAGCGACTCCAGGGACTGGAGCCTACCAGGCTCCTGTGCCCATGGGATTTTCCAGGCAAGAGTAGGCACTGGGGTGCCATTGCCTTCTCCGATGAACAGCCTAGACAGCATATTAAAAAGCAGAGACCTTACTTTTCCAACAAAGATCTGTCTAGTCAACACAATGGTTTTTCCAGTAGTCATAAATGAATGTGCAAGTTGGACCATAATGAAAGCTGAGCGCCAAGGAACTGAAGCTTTTGAACAGTGGTGTTGAGAGTCTCTTGGACAGCAAGAAGATCCAACCAGTCCATTCTAAAGGAAATCAGTCCTGAATATTCATTGGAAGGACTGATGCTGAAGCTGAAACTCCAATACTTTGGCCACCTGATGTGAAGAGCTGACTCATTAGAAAAGATACTGATGCTGAGAAGGCTCAAAGGCAGGAGGAGAAGGAGACAATAGAGGATGAAATGGTTGGATGGCATCACCAACTCGATGGACATGAGTTTGAGCAAGCTCTGGGAGTTGGTAATAGACAGGGAAGCCTGGTATGCTGTAGTCCATGGGGTCACAAAGAATAAGACACTACTGAATGACTGAGCTGAACTGACTGAACTTCAGAAGGGATTGGAAGATCATATGTAATCATAGTGCCCACTGTTATACAATTAAGAATATTGAGGACTCTTGAGTATAAATTCCTTAATTCAATTATTCATTTTCTCAGTATGCAACAAATATTTATTGAGATTCTTAAAGGAGCCACAGGTTTTTCCTAGGCACTGGGGATAAAATAAACAAGTCACTGCCCTCAAAGAGTTTACAACCTATTGAATTAATGTCATTAGCAGACTAAAAGGTAGATAAGGAAAAACACAGTTTGAGCAAACTCTGGTAGTTGATGATGGATAGGGAAGCCTGTGTGCTGCAGTCCATGGGGTCACAAAGAGTCAGACACGACTGAGTGACTGAACTGAACTGATGCTTAGTATCTTTCCCCTAAAAATGAAGTCCCCCAAAAGTATATTTTTATAAATAACTTTTAAAATTCATTTTACAGATTTTCAGGGTCCACTTCCTAAAGCTATTTGGGTGACAAATGCTCAGTTGTATCTACCTGCAGTCTTTGCTGTGAGAAATCAATGGGAGTAATTTTTTGATAAAGTGGAAGAAGTGGTTCTGATCTGTAATATTTTTAGAGTTTGCCACTTCAACTAGAAATTCAAGATTTCTCTCTCTCTCTTTAAACAGTGTCAGCTTTTCTGTAAACCGTGATATAAACTAATAGATAGTACAAATCATCTTATCTTTCAGTACTTCATTTTCCTAGCTGTCATCCAGAGTATACATTTTTTATGTCTCTGTTATAGGGTCCTGGCTACTACCATTTGCATAATAATACAAAATAGACACTCTGAATATTTATGTATGTGCATTCTGTACCACTTGTGTTATCTCTAGAACAAAATAAGACACTATGTGCTGATAATTTCATAGCTTAAATATACAAGATTCATTTTTGAAACCTTTATAAATATAAAAAGAAAACAATAAGAAGAATTATATAGCAAAGAACTTCAGTGGAACACAGTTCAAAGGAAGAAGAGATTGGTTAGCCAAGAAAGACGCAGAAGTGGTGACTCGAGCAGAGCTGTAAACCATGAATGGAATGAGATAAACTGAGCAGAGCAACATTTCGGATAAGGAAGGAGTAGGTGCTGCAACAGGAAAAGATTCAGTGCTTTACTCAGGGGCTACCTATTGATTTTATGAAAGGAGAAAGTAATCAAAGTGTGTGAGCTAGAAGAGCTATCCATAAAGCAATGATTTAAGATTAGTGTGAAACCTTCAAGGCAACAACAATATGGACACTATTCACCTTCAACTCTTAATACTCACTGTTCACAATTCCACATTATACTAATGTTTTAAAAATGGAAGAGTGAATCTCTAAGAGAAAACTTGCCCTTTACGCAGCTAAATAATGATAGAGCTCAGGTAAGCATCATGATATTCATATTCCAGCCCACTTGGAAAAGCAAAATCCCTTGATTGTAATTTTCGCTGTTACTATTTAAAAAAAAAACTTCACAAAAGTGTTTCTTATAATGTATCCCATACAACTTCCACACCCATTATTTCACAATACCCAGGTAAACTATCCTTCAACTTCAGAACCATGTCCTTTGGAAAAGAAAAATGAAATGTTATAGCATAGAATAAAGTAAATTTTGAATGAATAATTTTTCTATTTTCCAATTTAAATTAAAATTCCTATAGCAGAAAATAACCTGAAAAGCTGAATTTGGTCCACATATGACTAAATGTAGCAATTACTCTGTGAGTAGAAAAATAAACATACCTATCATAATCCATGACTGCAATGGAAAGGCTGACCTGGTCCACATTCTCCGGAGGGATGTCAAAAATAATTGCCTCATTGTACACAGGGTTTAGAGTGTTTTTCTTCGTAGTTGTCTTCTTCTTTTTTAATCTTCTACCCTCACACATCAGAGACACTTTGACATAAGGATCTAGCAATAGAAAGGTAGTTTTAATAAAATGCAAACAGTAGTTCAAAGCATAAATTAAAACTGTGGTTAACTTTATTAAATATGGAAAGTGGTATATTATGTCATATAATGGTATATTATGTCCTATAGTTTCAATTATATCAAAGAAATTCTTGCACTGTCAAGAAAGTTCTAGGACCTACAACAGATTCCCCAACCTGGGGATCTAGCAAAAGGACTGAGAACTCCCAGGGACTTTGACTTTGGAGGCAGTGGGATTTGATTACAGAACTTCTGCAGGACTGGGGAAAGAGACTCTTGGAGGGCATAAACAACACCTTGTGCCCACCAGGATTGAAGAGAAAGGAGCAGTGTCCCCAGAGGAGACAGAGCCAGATCTGCATGTGTGTGTCCAAGAGTCTCTGGAGAAAGCATCAGTCAACAGTGGCCTGCTGTGGAGTCGGGGACACTGACTACAACAGTGCAGGCATAAGTCCTTTTGAAGGAAGTCTGAATTATTGCCATCACCCCTACCATAGTTTGCCCTCAGCCAAACAACAGGAAGGAAACACAGCCCCACTCACCAAAAGAAAACTGGATTAAAGATATACTGAGCATGGCACCACCTATCAGAACAAGAACCAGATTCCCCCACAGTCAGTCTCTCCCATCAGGAAGCTTCCATAAGCCTCTTATCCTTCTCTATCAGAAAGCAGACAGAATGAAAACCACAATCACAGAAAACTAACCAAACTGATCACATAGAACACAGCCTTGTCTAACTAAATGAAACTTTGAGCCATGCCGTGTAGGGCCACCCAAGATGGATGGGTCATGGTGTAGAGATCTGACAAAACATGGTCCACTGGAGAAGGGAATAGCAAACCACTTTGGTATTCTTGCCTTGAGAACCCTGTGAACAGCATGAAAAGGCAAAATGATAAGACATTGAAAGATGAACTCCTCAGATAGGTAGGAGCCCAATATACTACTGGAATAGTGGAGAAATAACTCTTGAGAAACCTATATGCAGGTCAGGAAGCAACATAACTGGACATGGAACAACAGACTGGTTCCAAATAGGAAAAGGAGTACGTTAAGGCTGTATATTGTCACCCTGTTTATTTAACTTATATGCAGAGTACATGATGAGAAACGTGGGGCTGGAAGAAACACAAGTGGGAGTCAAGATTACTGGGAGAAATATCAATAATCTCAGATATACAGATGATACCACCCTTATGGCAGAAAGTGAAGAGCAACTAAAAAACCTCTTGATGAAAGTGAAAGAGGAGAGTGAAAAAGTTGGCTTAAAGCTCAACATTCAGAAAACCAAGATCATGGCATCTAGTCCCATCACTTCATGGGAAATAGATGGGGAAACAGTGGAAACAGTGTCAGACTTTATTTTCTGGGGCTCCAAAATCACTGCAGATGGTGACTACAGCTATGAAATTAAAAGACGCTTACTCCTTGGAAGGAAAGTTATGACCAACTTAGATAGCATATTCAAAAGCAGAGACATTACTTTGCCAACAAAGGTCCGTCTAGTCAAGGCTATTGTTTCTCCAGTGGTCATGTATGGATGTGAGAGTTGGATTGTGAAGAAGGCTGAGCACTGAAGAACTGATGCTTTTGAACTGTGGTGTTGGAGAAGACTCCTTAGAGTCCCTTGGACTGCAAGGAGATCCAACCAGTCCATTCTAAAGGAGATCAGCCCTGGGTGTTCTTTGGAAGGAATGATGCTGAAGCTGAAACTCAAGTACTTTGGCCACCTCATGTGAAGAGTTGACTCATTGGAAAGGACTCTGATGCTGGGAGGGATTGCGGGCAGGAGAAAGAGGGGACGACAGAGGATGAGATGGCTTGATGGTATTACAGAGTCGATGGACATGAGTTTGAGT
This sequence comes from Redunca redunca, assembly GCA_006410935.1. Lineage (NCBI taxonomy): Eukaryota > Metazoa > Chordata > Mammalia > Artiodactyla > Bovidae > Redunca > Redunca redunca. The sequence continues at coordinate 262,994 of SJYQ01001218.1, forward strand.
GAACTCCGGGCGATGGTGATGGACAGGGAGGCCTGGCGTGCTGTGATTCATGGGGTCGCAAAGAGTCAGACATGACTGAGCAACAGAACTGAACTCCAGAAAGATGGAGAAACAGAGCCAAAGTGAAAACAATGCCCAGATGTGAATGTGACTGGTGATGGAAACAATGTCTGATGACTTCCTATAAACAATATTGCATAGGAAACTGGAATGTAAGGTCTATGAATCAAGGTAAATTGGAAGTGGTCAAACAGGAGATGGCAAGAGTGACCACTGACATTTTATGAATCAGTGAACTAAAATGAACCAGAATAGGTGAATTTAATTCAGATGATCATTGTATCTACTACTGTGGGCAAGAATTACTTAGAAAAAAATGGAGTAGCCCTCATAGTCAACAAAAGAGTCCAAAATGCAGTACTTGGGTGCAATCTCAAAAATGAAAGAATGATCTCTTCATTTACAAGGCAAACCATTCAATATCATAGTAACCCAAGTCTATGCTCCAACCACTTATGCTAAAGAAGCTGAACAGTTATATGATGATCTACAAGATCTTTTAGAACTAACATCAAAAAAAAAATGTACTTTTCATCATAAGGGACAGGAATGCAAAAATAGGAAGTCAAGAGATACCTGGAGTAACAGGCAAGTTTAATCTTGGAGTACAGAATGAAGCAGGGCAAAGGCTAACAGAGTTTTGCCAAGATAACACATTGCTCATAGCAAACATCCACTTCCAAAAACACAAGAGACAACTCTACACATGAACATCACCAAATGGTCAATATTGAAATGAGACTGATTATTTTCTCTGCAGCTGAAGATGGAAAAGCTCTATACAGTCAGCAAAAACAAGACCAGGAACTGACTGTGGCTCAGATCATGAACTCCTTATTACAAAATTTAGGCTAAAACTGAAGAAAGTAGGGAAAACCACTAGGGCATTTGGGTATGATCTAAATCAAACCTCTTAATTATACAGTGGATGTGACAAACAGATTCAAGGGATTAAATCTTATACACAGAGTGCCTGGAAAACTGTGGACAGAGGTTCATGACATTGTAGAGAAGGTTAGTGATCAAGACCATCCTCAAGAAAAATAAAGGTAAAATGGTTGCCTGAGGAGACTTTACAAATTTCTAAGAGAAGAAGAGAAGCTAAAGGCAAAGGAGAAAAGGAAAGACATACCCATCTGAATGCAGAGTTCCAAAGAACAGCAAGGAAAGATAAGAAAGCCTTCCTCAGTGATCAATGCAAAGAAATAGAGGAAAACAATAGAATGGAAAAGACTATCTATCTCTTAAAGAAAATTAGAGACGCCAAGGGAACATTTCATGCAAAAATGGGCACAGTAAAGGAGAGAAAAGTTAAGGACCTAACAGAAGCAGAAGATATTAAGAGGTGGCAGGAATACACAGAAGAACTATAAAAAAGATCTTAGTGACCAGGGTAACCACGATGGTGTGATCACTGAGCTAGAGCCAGATATCCTGGATTGAGAAGTCAAGTAGGCCTGAGGAAGCATCACAATGAACAAAGCTAGTGGAGGTGATGGAAATACAGTTGAGATATTTCAAATCCTAAAAGATGATGCTGTGAAAGTGCTGCACTCAGTATGCCAGCAAATTTGGAAAACTCAGCAGTGGCTGCAGGACTGGAAAAAGTCAGTTTTCACTGAATCCCAAAGAAAGCCAACATCAAAGATTGTTTAAACTACCACACCACTGCAGTCATCCCATGTGCTAGCAAAGTGATGCTCAAAATTCTACAAGCCAGACTTCAGCAGTACATGAACGGAGAACTTCCAGATGTTTAAGCTGGACTTAGAAAAAGCAGAGGAACTGGAAATCAAATTGCCAACATCCATTGCATCATCAAAAAAGCAAGGAAGTTCCAGAAAAACATCTACTTCTGCTTTATTGACTATGCCAAAGCCTTTGACTGTATGGATCATAACAAACTGTAGAAAATTCTAAGAGATGGGAATGCCAGACCAATTTATCTGCCACCTCAGAAATATGTATGCAGGTCAAGAAGCAACAGTTGGAATAGGACATGGAACAAAAGACTGGTTCCAAATTGGGAAAGGCGGACATCAAGGCTGTATATTGTCACGCTGCTTATTTAACTTATATGCAGAGTACATCATGTGAAATGCTGGGCTGGATGAAGCACAAGCTGGAATTGAGATTGCCAGGAGAAATATCAATAACCTCAGATATGCAGATGACACCACCCTTATGGCAGACTGTAAAGAGGAACTAAAGAGCCTTTTGATGAAAGTGAACATAGAGAGTGAAAAAGCTGACTTAAAACTCAACACTGAAGAAACAAAGATCATGGCATCTGGTCCCATCACTTCACAGCAAATAGATGGGGAAACAATGGAAACAGTGTCAGACTTTATTTTGGGGGGCTACAAAATCACTGCAGATGGTGACTGCAGCCATGAAATTCAAAGAAACTTTCTCCTTGGAAGAAAAGCTATGAACAACCTACACAGCATATTTAAAAGCAGAGACATTGCTTTGCCAACAAAGGTCTGTCTAGTCAAATCTATGGTTCTTCCAGTAGTCACATATGGATGTGAGAGTTGGACTATAAGGAAAGCTGAGCACCAAAGAATTGATGTTTTTGAACTGTGGTGCTGGAGAATACTCTTAAGAGTCCCTTGGACTGCAAGGAGATACATCCTGTCTATCCTGAAAGAAATCAGTCCTGAATATTCATTGGAAGGACTGATGCTGAGGCTGAGGCTCCAATACTTTAGTCACTGATGGGAAGAACTGACTCATTAGAAAGATGTTGACTCTGGGAAAGATTGAAGGCAGGAGGAGAAGGGGATGATAGAAAATGAGATGGTTGGATGGCCTCATTAACTCAATATGCATGAATTTGAGCAAGCTCTGCATGGACAGGGAAGCCTGGCGTGGTGCAGTCCATGGGGTCCCAAAGAGTTGGACATGATTGAACAACTGAACTGACTGACTGATGTCCTATTGTATTACTAGTTTTATAATTAAATGGCATAACTGGGGGCAACAGAATAAGACTTCTTATTGAATGAACTAGAAAAGAATTAGCTGATCACTGTGTTTAATACAACAGAAAAAACCCACTATTTTACCAAGAACCAGTCTAAATTATAATGTGTCTTTTAGTTATTTGAGGATATTTTTCATTGTAAGAGATATCTAAGGAATATAATCCCAATAGGAAAAATTGTATTTATTTCCTTCAAAGTGACTTAGAATTGGAAGACTAAAATTTATGAAATAGCAACATTGTATCTAGATAAGTATATATAATCACAATGAATTGAAATTAGCAAAACTATACTTGTTAGGACTATCTTGAATTGTTGGAAAAGGCACTAAATTTAGAGGTTCTGTTTCAGTCATCATGCTTGATAAAGAGTTTGGATTGAAGGAATGATTACTACAAATCATTTATTAAATGCTCAGCCATATAAAATGAAAAAAGGTAATATTTGGTTTATATATATTCTCAAGGAATTTTCCTCAAATGTATTGTCTGTATGATGCCAATATGGAAGAGAAAATTTCATTTAGGCTGTATTTTTATGGGCCAAAGAGGACAAATAATTGGTAACAAGTTCTACCCTAGCTGATTGATCTCTACTCTTAACTCCTATCACCTTAAGTAGAAAATCTGACACAGTATTATAGAAAATCATACAATATTTGCAATAAGGAGTTCATGATCTGAGCCACAGTCAGCTCCCGGTCTTGTTTTTGTTGACTGTATAGAGCTTCTCCATCTTCAGCTGCAAAGAAAAAAATCAATCTCATTTCGATATTGACCATCTGGTGATGTCCATGTGTAGAGTCGTTTCTTGTATGATTGGAAGAGGGTGTTTGCTATGAGCATTGCATTATCTTGGCAAAACTCTGTTAGCCTTAACATACCTGTTACTAGAGGTTTCTCTTGATTTCCTACTTTTGCATTCCAGTCCCCTATGATGAAAAGGACAACTTTTTTGGATGTTAGTTCTAGAAGGTCTTGTAAGTCTTCATAGAACCACTCAATTTCAGCTTATCTGGCATTAGTGGTTGGGGCACAGTCTTGGATTACTCTGATACTGAATTGTTTGCCTTGGAAATGAACAGAGATCATTCTGTCCTTTAGAGATTGGACCCAAGCGCTGCACTTCGGACTTTTGTTGACTATTAGGCTACTCCATTTCTTCTAAGGGATTCTTAGAAGAATAGTAGTAGATATAGTGGCCCACAGTAGTAGATATAATGGTCACCTGAATTAATTTTGCCCATTCCAGTCCATTTTAGTTCACTGATTCCTAAAATCGTGATATTCACTATTGCCATCTCTTGCTTTACCACTTCCAATTTACCTTGATTCATGGACCTAACATTCTAGTTTCCTATGCAATCTTGTTCTTTACAGCATCAGACTTTACTTCCATCATTGGTCACACCCACAACTGGGCATTGTTTTCATTTTGGCTCTGTCTCTTCATTCTTTCTGGAGTTATTTCTCTAAAACATTAAAAAAAATAAAAAACTAAGATCATGGCATCTGGTCCCATCACTTCATAGCAAATAGATGGGGAAACAATAGACACAGTGACAGACTTTATTTTCTTAGAATCCAAAGTCACTGCAGATGGTGACTGCAGCCATGAAATTAAAAGACACTTACTCCTTGGAAGAAAAGCTATAACCAACATAGACAGGATATTAAAAAGCAGAAACATTATTTTGCTGACAAAGTCTGTCTAGTGAAAGCTATGTTTTTTCCAGTAGTCATGTATAGATGTGAGAGTTGGACCATAACAAAATCTGAGCACTGAAGAATTAATGCTTTTGAACTGTGGTGTTGAAGAAGACTCTTGAGAGTCCCTTGGACTGCAAAGAGATCCAGTCAGTCCATCCTAAAAGAAATCAGTCTTCAATAGTCATTGAAAGGACTGAAGCTGAAGCTCAAATTCTTTGGCCAGCTAATGGGAAGAACTGACTCATTGGAAAAGACCCTGATGCTGGGAAAGATTGAAAGCAGGAGGAGAAGGGGGCAACAGAGAATGAGATGGTTGGATGGCATCATTGACTCAATATACATGAGTTTGAGCAAGTTTCGGGAGTTGGTGATGGACATGGAAGCCTGGTGTGCAACAGTCCATGGGGTCACAAAGAGTCAGACATGACTGAGCAACTGAACTGAACTGATATAATATTTATCAAAAGTTTGCTTTTTGTACCTTTTTATAAAAAGGAAGTATGGTTTTGGAAGAGGGTATAGGTATTGGGGTGAGTTTGCTAGGTGGTAAAACTGTCTATTCTATCTTCATTTGTTCTTTTTTTTAATTATAGTCACCCTCCAATTATAGCACCACATGTTTTCACTCTATCAATGTAATAATAGATCTTATTTCCATAGAATAAGCCAAAAATGTGACATTAATTTATTTCAGCAAATGAATGAAATAAATGTTTTTTAGATTCTAGAAAAATGTATCTGTATATTTCATAAGCATTTGTACCAAGGGGCCAAAACATATTTTGTGGCTGGAAATAAGGTATATAGTGGAAAACAAGGTAAAAGGGAAATATTCAATGACTGTATTTTTTTAAACTTTTAATTTTATACTGGCATATAGTTGCCAAACTCAGCTGAGNTGAGCCAGTGATATCCATAGCCTTCAGGTTTCTGCACTTGATGACTGTCAATGTCATACGTCCAGCAGTTGGCAAATAACAAAGGGAAAACATGATTTCACCCAGATCTATACTTTCCTAGAAAGGAAATAAGTAACATTAGCAATTTAAAACACCAGATAGTGAAAAAAAATTACTGCTGAGTAAAAAAATCACTTTAATGGACTATATGAATTCCATTTTAAATTGTTTTATTGAGGATATATGTTACAATGCAAAAATGTTCTAACAGATAAGAAAAGAGAGTATATCCCAGGTAGTATTTTGATATATCTACTTGTATTTCTAACCAGAAACTCAAACATAATACAGTCAGAATCAGACTGCTGGTTCTACTTACTTGCAAACATTTACTAAAACCAGTTCCTCTGTCATCTTCCCCAAATCAGGAAATGGTATTTTAATTCATCCAGAGATTGCAGTTAAAAACTTAGCACTTACTTTTATTTTTCTCACCCCTAACATATCCAACCCACATCTTGTCTACATTATCTATAAAACTTATCTGAAATTCCTGACATTCTTTGCAGCTCTATTACTATTAATCTCATGGATGCCACTTTCACTTTTTATCAGGATTACTGCAAAGATTAATCAGAAGCAGTCAGTGTGGTGACTTATGAAAAGCAAATCACATTATCTCACTTTCTTGCTTAAAATCATGTAAACAGCTGGTATATCTAGGAAATTCCAGATTCATACCTTTTGTCCTGGTATAATTATTAAGAATATCTCTATTATTAAATATGTCTTTGTTTAGATAATGTATTACAAAGTCATACACATAGGCCCCATGTGATATGGTCTCATCTATCACTCTATTAATCTCTTGCCCCTTCCTCAGTTCACTCTTATGTAGGCCAAAAGCCTTTTTCTCAGTTATTCATCAGATGATGTTTGTTTGTGCTTTTGACTTTTGCATTTCCTTTTTCTCTCCCATAACTTTACATGGCTGACTCAGCTCACCATAGGGCTCAGCTCAAAAATAAATCTCTTCAGTAAGGCCTTCCTCCTTCCTATCCTATACCCACCCTACTCACAGATTCTTCACATTTTTTCATACCACTAAGCATCATCAGAATTATCTTTTAAATTCATTTTTAATTTCCCTGACTCCTATATGTAAGGTCTAACGGAATATAGTTCTTATCTATTTTATTTTTGTAACCAATGAAGGTACACAGCTGACTTTCAGTGCAGTTTTTGAAGGAATGAAAATACTATTAATTAATCTGGATAAAAATCTGAACAGCTTTGCTTCATTTGTAAAGTAAAACTGTCCATAGTATCCTGGTATAGATAAATTTGCTGTCAAAGTCTGCATAGATTGTAGACAAATGAAAATGAGTGTGAACAATGCACTTTCGGGATGCTTCTCAAAGAGTTGTTTACAGGACTTAAATTGAATTATTCCTGGTAAGAAAATCTGTGGTAGATTTAATATGGGGAAGAACAAGTTGCTATTCATTCAAGTTCATAAAACTTGATTCTTAAAAAATTTTCATGAAATACTATTAACTTTTATTGGACTAATTCTTACAATTCAAGTTCTGATCTATGTAATTCCCATTTCTTTACTCGTGGTCTAGAATTAGTGTTAGTTGCTCAGTCATGTCTGACTCTTTTCTACCCAATGGACTGTGCACAGTAGCCAACCAGGCTCCTCAGTTCATGGAATTATCCAGGCAAGAATATGGAGTGGATAGCCATTCACTTCTCCAGCGGATCTTCCTGACCCAAGGACAGAACCTGGGGTTCCTGCATTGCAGGCAGATTCTTTACCATCTGAACCATCAGGCCTAGCAATTAAGAGCATAAATATTAGAGTCAGCTAAAGTTGCATTGACTCCTGTTTTCTCCTTCTGAGCTGTGAGATCCTAGGAAATCTAATTAAGCTTTGAATCTTGGAAATTTCATTTTCGGATTGAAGAAAATATCTTCCCCACAGGGGTTTTAATCAGTAATTGAGATAATGTAAATAAAGTCCAAGGCATTTAACAAAGTGTCTGGCATATGATAAGGCATGCTGTTCTGTTCATTGCTGTATTGCTATCACATGGAGCAATGTCTTAACACATATTAGGTGCTCAGAAATATTGGATAAGTGAAAAAATAAATAGAAGAATTATTATTTTTTAGAAAGAGTAAGAAAATAATTATTTAAAAACAAAAGTATATCCAAATGGCTCTCCTCTGGGTTGTTTGCTGCACACTTAAAATAGCAAGAAAGATCTAAAAGGAGAAGCCTGAAGAAAACAGGAAGATACAACCTCCTACAGGACTCATTCTTTTCACTACCAAGAAAATATTGAGCATTATTTTTAAGGTACACTGTTAGGTGTTGTAGATACTAAAAGAGAGAGGGCATGATTCTGCCCTCGAAGATCTCAGCTGAGGAGGAAGTCAGTATATAAGACTATAAACAGCTAATAAAATAAGTCTGAATTTATTTATCAGATTCTTTACTTATTCTCTTTTTTTCCAGGAATTTCCTTAGGCTCAGTTAATGGGTTAAAATTCTTTGTCTATAGCCCATCCTTCTTTCCTTTTCTGGATGTTTGTCCTCCCAGGAACTATCAATCAGAGTAGGAGCTTTTTGTTGAAAGCTGGTAAAAATTAAAGTGCTGTTAAACTGCTGTACTCAATATGCCAGCAAATTTGGAAAACTCAGCAGTGGCCATAGGACTGGAAAAGGTCAGTTTTCAATCCAATCCCAAAGAATGTTCATACTACCACACAATTGCACTCATTTTACATGCTAGCAAAGTAATGCTCAAAATTCTCCAAGCTAGGTTTCAACAGTACATGAACCAAGAACTTCCAGATGTTCAAGTTGGATTTAGAAAAGGCAAAAGAACCAGGAATCAAATTGTCAACATCTACTGGATCACTGAAAAATTGAGAGTTCCAGAAAAACATCTTCTGCTTCATTGATTATGCTAAAACCTTTGACAGTGTGGATCAAAATAAATGCGGAAAATTTTTAAAGAGATGGGAATAAAAGAGCACCTTACCTGCCTCCTGAGTAATCTGTATGCAGGTCAAGAAGCTACGGTTAGAACTGGACATGGGAAAAAAAAACTGGTTCAAAATTGGGAAAGGATTACGTCAAGGTTGTATGTTTTCACCCTGCTTGTTTAACTTATATGCAGAGTACGTTATGAGAAATGCAGAGCTGGATGAATCACAAGCTGGAATGAAGATTGCCAGAAGAAATATCAACAACCTCAGACATGCAGTTGATACCACTCTTATGGCAGAAAGTGAAGAACTAAAGAGACTCGATGAAGATGAAAAAGACAGTGAAAAAGCTGGCTTAAACTCAACATTTGAAAAATTAAGACTGTGGCATCCGGTCCCGTCACTTCATGGCAAATAGATGGACAAACAATGGAAACAGTAACAGACTATTTTTGAGGCTCTGAGATCATTGTAGATGGTAACTGCAGCCATGAAATTCAGAGACCCTTGCTCCTTGGAAGAAAAGCAATGACAAACCTAGACTGCATATTAAAAAGCAGAAACGTTACTTTGCCAACAAAGGTCAGTCTAGTCAAAGCTGTAGTTTTTCCAGTAGTCATTTATGGATGTGAGAGTTGGACCACAAAGAAAGCTGAGCACTGAAGAATTGGTGCTTTTGAGCTGAGGTGTTGGAGAGGACTCTTGAGAGTCCCTTGGACTGTAAGGAGATCAAACTAGTCAATTCTAAAGAAAATGAGTTACCACTTCACACCAGTCAGAATGGCTGTGATCCAGAAGTCTGTAAGCAATAAATGCTGGAGAGGGTGTGGAGAAAAGGGAANCTTTGGTCACTGGATGGGAAGAGCTGACTCATTAGAAAAGACCCTGTTGCTGGAAAAGATTGAAGGCAGCAGGAGAAGGGGATGACAGAGGAAAAGATAGTTGAATGGCATTACCAACTCAATGGACATGAGTTTGAGCAAGCCCTGGGAGATGGTAGACAAAGAAGCCTGGTGTGCTGCAGTCCATGAGGTCACAGAGTCAGATATGACTGAGAGACTGCACAACAACAACAAAAATTAAAGGATCTCTTTATAAATATAGAACAAGATACCAAGTGCCACCAAGAAACATGTTGGGGATTGTGATGGATAAATTAGGAAAGAAATAGAGATAATGTCAGACATGACATACTTAGAATTCAACAGGAAATGAACCACATTTTCTGCTTGTGCCGAAAAAATGTACACAGAGACTTCTAAAGAGATTAATAAAACATTTTCATACCTCTGACTGATGGTTTTACTTTTATACATCGCACAATCTGTAGGAGTAATTTTTCTTTTTCTTTTGATGTATCACATGTTTACAGGGTGGAACAAAGAAAGTTTGCTGTGTTTGGTGCCATCTCTGAAAGACCCTATCTATGAATTGAGTTGCAACATAATTTTGACTATCAATAGGTATTGGCAAATATGAAGAGGTTAAATTGATGAGTGATTGAAGAACTAGCCCAATAAACTGAAAGAAAAGAATATGGAGCAGTTNCATAATTTTGACTATCAATATGTATTGGCAAATATGAAGAGGTTAAATTGATGAGTGATTGAAGAACTAGCCCAATAAACTGAAAGAAAAGAATATGGAGCACTTTTTAAAGGACCACTTTGATGACAAGCTAGTTGGCTTTTTGCTCACTGCAGTACTGAGAAGTCCACTTAAATGTGTCAATTCCATACAGTCAGGAGTTTTAAGGAAACTGGAATGAGCTGAGTGGGGAAAATTAATGTATTGTAGGCATGTATAATACATGCACAAAATTTGAGTCTTCGTTAAGACTAAGTTTTTCCTTTAGGAAGTAAGAATTTGAAAGAAGTAAAACTGCCATTAAAACTGCCCATATGTGGAAAAGGGCAAAATACTCTCTAGGGTAAATACCAATATTCTTCAGCTTTTTAAATCTGGAAGCAATACAAGAGATAATTATGAGAAATGAAC
>SJYQ01001218.1:273686-292510 GCA_006410935.1 Redunca redunca
TGCTGGAAAAGATTGAAGGCAGCAGGAGAAGGGGATGACAGAGGAAAAGATAGTTGAATGGCATTACCAACTCAATGGACATGAGTTTGAGCAAGCCCTGGGAGATGGTAGACAAAGAAGCCTGGTGTGCTGCAGTCCATGAGGTCACAAAGAGTCAGATATGACTGAGAGACTGCACAACAACAACAAAAATTAAAGGATCTCTTTATAAATATTGAACAAGATACCAAGTGCCACCAAGAAATATGTTGGGGATTGTGATGGATAAATTAGGAAAGAAATAGAGATAATGTCAGACATGACATATCTAGAATTCAACAGGAAATGAACCACATTTTCTGCTTGTGCTGAAAAAATGTACACAGAGACTTCTAAAGAGATTAATAAAACATTTTCATACCTCTGACTGATGGTTTTACTTTTATACATCGCACAATCTGTAGGAGTAATTTTTCTTTTTCTTTTGATGTATCACATGTTTACAGGGTGGAACAAAGAAAGTTTGCTGTGTTTGGTGCCATCTCTGAAAGACCCTATCTATGAATTGAGTTGCAACATAATTTTGACTATCAATAGGTATTGGCAAATATGAAGAGGTTAAATTGATGAGTGATTGAAGAACTAGCCCAATAAACTGAAAGAAAAGAATATGGAGCAGTTTTTAAAGGACCACTTTGATGACAAGCTAGTTGGCTTTTTGCTCACTGCAGTACTAAGAAGTCCACTTAAATGTGTCAATTCCATACAGTCAGGAGTTTTAAGGAAACTGGAATGAGCTGAGTCGGGAAAATTAATGTATTGTAGGCATGTATAACAAATGCACAAAATTTGAGTCTTCGTTAAGACTAAGTTTTTCCTTTAGGAAGTAAGAATTTGAAAGAAGTAAAACTGCCATTAAAACTGCCCATATATGGAAAAGGGCAAAATACTCTCTAGGGTAAATACCAATATTCTTCAGCTTTTTAAATCTGGAAGCAATACAAGAGATAATTATGAGAAATGAACCTGATGAAGGTAAATGGCTGTATAACTTATAAAAAGATCCCATTAAAAAAGTGCATCAAATCTCTGGATTTTGGTGACAGTCTTCTGAGGTACAATGTGCACTGATCTCAGTACCCACCACTGAATCTGTCCCTATATTGATAGCCCACCTCCAGGGACCAGATTGAGTTTTATTTGACTCTGTCTGCCCCAAAGCAATGCCGTTTATAAGGAAAGTCACTTTCAACAATCTGAACTTCCCAGGCCCAGCAAAAGACCAGGAAGTAAACTAAAAGTTCTCTGAATATACAGCATAAATATAACACAGTCATGCAGTAAAATTCTCTTATATAAGGATGCTATACCATCCCTGTCCAACACCCATTTACTATTATTTTAGACGAAATTCTAAGAAGAATGTTTAATTGGTGCATCGATCTATAACAGGTCAAAAATCACCCATGAAATGTAAAGCTGGGAAAGCTAACAGCACGAGGTCTAGCAAAGCAGAGATAAATGACAGCTGCAGAGACACAAAGCATATAAAAAAGAAGCAAATACTGTATCCCAAAAAGGATAGCAATCTAGAATCATTTTGTATCAAAGGGGACTAACACTAATAATGCCTCAGTAACTTAAAAATGTCATTTTATTACAGAGTTGAAGAGTAATTAAAGTTCAAAAGGATGATTCTGAGACATCAACCTAGGGAAAAATTATCCTTTATGTTTTAAGAAAGTAGAGAAGTATACACTACTTTTTGGAGTTATTTTTATCCCAAAACCTAAAAATGTTTAAAACAATAATTTTGGCTTAAAATGAGAAATGCTTTGAATTTCTGAAAATTTTATTTATGAGTAATCTCATTTACTGTAATGTTCCATAAATATGAACTCCCCATATTAATCTTTGAAAAACATTTGTGTCTTTATGCATATAATTATTTGAAAGCCTACTATTAAGTCTAGGATATCATGTCCCATAAATTTTCTTTCAGATAGGACAACTTTAATTTAATTCTGATACACACACACTTAATTGGTGAAACGTTCACAATGACAATTTTCTTAATCCATTGGAATACAGGGCTTATGAATAAAAGCTAACATTAGGGTTGGGTTAGACACTTTATCTTTGATTTCTTTTACCTGGTTCCACAGACATAGAGCTGGAGAGATCAAGATAATTGATGACTGGCTACAGTCAACCTCTGAAACATAGTCACAGTTATAAAGTTTTTGTGTGTACTATATCATTAAAACAGCAATCATTGGAAAGATAAATCAATATGCAAACAGTTGCACTGCACATATTATTTCAGGACTAACTGAACTAATAGCAAGCTCAAGATATGGAAAAGAGGCAGTCTAAATAGTGTCAGACTTTATTTTTGGGGGCTCCAAAATCACTGCAGATGGTGACTGCAGCCATGAAATTAAAAGACGCTTACTCCTTGGAAGAAAAGTTATGACCAACCTAGATAGCATATTCAAAAGCAGAGACATTACCTTGCCGACTAAGGTCCATCTAGTCAAGGCTATGGTTTTTCCTGTGGTCATGTATGGATGTGAGAGTTGGACTGTGAAAAAGGCTGAGCGCCGAAGAATTGATGCGTTTGAACTGTGGTGTTGGAGAAGACTCTTGAGAGTCCCTTGGACTGCAAGGAGATCCAACCAGTCCATTCAGAAGGAGATCAATCCTGGGATTTCTTTGGAGGGAACGATGCTGAAGCTGAAACTCCAGTACTTTGGCCACCTCATGAGAAGAGTTGACTCATTGGAAAAGACTCTGATGCTGGGAGGGATTGGGGGCAGGAGGAGAAGGGGACGACCCAGGATGAGATGGCTGGATGGCATCACGGACACGATGGACGTGAGTCTGAGTGAACTCCGGGAGATGGTGATGGACAGGGAGGCCTGGCGTGCTGCGATTCATAAGGTCGCAAAGAGTCAGACACGACTGAGCGACTGAACTGAACTGAAAGGCTCAATGACTAGTGTCTATAATAACCAAGGGAAGCACTCCTGGAGGGAAATAATCATTATGTTGGGTTTGAAGAATTAATGAAATTGAGATTTACAGCAAAGAGGTGGAATAATGCTACAGGTGAGTACTATGATAAATACTCAGAAATAAGAATGGACAATTTATGTTGAGAAATATGGAGTTTGGCAACATGTTGAAGGAGGTTTAAGGCTAGATATAGTTGGTTTGGTGACTTCTCTGGGCAACAGGGATCCAAACGTTTTGGTAACACTAGAGAGTAGGAGCTTAGCAGAATGAAAAGGGCATAGATTCCTGGATTGGAAAAGCCAGAGCTGAAAGCTACATCTTCCATGTACTAGTTCCCAAGCACATGGCAAAAATATGACCTCCTTTAACTCCAGTTTGATCACAAGTAAATGGGGATAATAACTTCTGTCTCACAAGGTAGGTATCACCCATACAAAGTGCCTGGCATGAATAGACATTCAAAAGTAATAATACCAATGAAAATAATGGTTTAAAAACATTTATTTATTTTGAGTAGGCTAGATTAAAAAGACCAAAGAGAGGGATCACTGAAGTAAACAGATATAGGGAAGTGCTGGCTACAGACATGCTTGAATTCAGATATATTAGGAAGGATCATTACGACTTATTTTAAAAAATCTTTAAATGAACAACTTGTTGCCATAGTGACAGCAGTCATCACATCCACTTAGGACCCTAAATGCAGACTGCCTTCCAAATTTCCTGCTTGGTAAGAAAACAGATGGCTTTCCTCACTTTGTTAAATATATTATTGGATCAAATGAGTGTCCTCATGAAGTTACTATTTTACTTCATGAAATGAAGCTATAGTGAAATGCAGACCCAAAGAGGGTCTACTGAATTTAAACTACGGCAAAATACTTACACCTCTCTGACCCACACCTCCCATACACCTGAGGAAATCATAGAACTAAAATTTTGTCTTAATTGCTAGGAAAGTGAGGACTAAATAATATACATAGCTCAGCTATGTTTAGACCTGATGGACAGGCCCTTTTAGTCTTTGTGTGCTACAGAGCCAACAAAACCTCATTGGAAAGACTAGAAAGGATCAGTTGGTGCTCATAGCTTGATTTCAAGTTTAAGAATAAGCAGTTATAAAACATGGCCATCAGTTAAATTCCCAGACAATGTGGTTCAGTGAGGAAGGATCCAGTCCTTAAGGTAGAGAACATAGGGTTTATTTGTTAGGGATTTGTGAGAAAAGACCATGTTGAACAAGTAACATTCAGGGTCATTTATATTGTTCCCCAGCTCTGCTAAAAATTCCAAGTATTTGACTCTCTGATGCATGTTGGACACACAGGACTTTCAATATAGTCCATACTCCTCAACATGACACATAGTCCCTATCAAGTTGGTTCCTATGTTTTTTCTACTGTCGTTTACAAATTTCTTTTTATTATTATTATTATTTTTTACTTTACAACATTGTATTGGTTTTGCCATACATCAACATGAATCCACCACGAGTGTACATGTTCATGGGGTTCTCAAGGCATGAATACTGAAGTGGTTTGCCATTCCCTTCTCCAGTGGACCACATTTTTTCAGAACTCTTCACCATGACCTGTCCATCTTGGGTGGCCCTACACGGCATGACTCATAGTTTCATTGAGTTAGACAAGGCTGTGGTCCATGTGATCACATTGGTTATTTTTCTGTGATTGTATTTTTTTTTTAATTTTATTATTTCAAATCGCCATTCTAGGTTCGATGCAGAATACAGGATGCTTGGGGCTGGTGCACTGGGATGACCCAGAGGGATGGTATGGGGAGGGAGGTGGGAGGGGGGTTCAGGATTGGGAACATGTGTACACCCGTGGTGGATTGATGTTGATGTATGGCAAATCCAATACAATATTGTAAAGTGATTGTGGTTTTCAGTCTGTCTGCCCTCTGATGGAGAAGGAAAAGAGGCTTATGGAAGCTTCCTGATGGGATAGACTGACTGAGGGGGAAACTGGATCCTGTTCTGAGGGGAGGGGCCATGCTCAGTAAATCTTTAATCCAGTTTTCTGTTGATGGGTGGAGCTGTGTTCCCTCTCTGCTATTTACCTGGGGCCAAACTATGGTGGAGGTAATGAAGATAAGGTGGCCTCCTTCAAAAGATCCCAGGCATGTACTGCTACACTCAGTGCTGCCAACCCTGCAGCAGGCCGCCACGACCCACGCTGCTGCTGGAGACTCCTGGACACTCATAGGCAAGTCTGGGTCAGTCTCTTGTGGGGTCACTGCTCCTTTCTCCTGCTGTACAAGGTTCTGTTTGTGTCCTCCAAGAATCTATTTCCCAGTCCTGTGTTAGTTCTGGCAGCTCTATGATGGGGTTAATGGTGACCTCCTTCAAGAGGGCTTATACCACACCCAAGTCTGCTGCACCCAGAGCCCCTGTCCCTGCGGCAGTCCACTGCTGACCCATACTCCACAAGAGATGTTCAAACACAGTTTTGTCTCAGTCTGTATGGGGTCCCTCGGTCCTGGTGCACACAAGCTTTGTTTCAGCCTCTTAGTGTCTCTGGTGGGAACGGGGTTTGATTCTAAACACAAATTTTCCCCTCCTACCATCTTGCTAGGGTGTCTCCTTTGCTCTTTGCTTCTCCTCACAGCCACTCCAGCACCTACTGTCTTACTGGGGTTTCTCTGACCTTAGACATAGGGTATCTCCTTCCTTTGGGCTCACTGCTGCAGGAAATGTATCCCAATGAAGGGTCCAAGTGGGGAAAGGATGGGGAGAAAACATCACTTCAATGCCTTTTTCCATTAATTTAGTCATAGTGGGTCACACACTAGTAAAGTAATGCTCAACATTCTCCAAGCCAGGCTTCAACAATACGTGAACCTTGAACTTCTAGATGTTCAAGCTGGACTTAGGAAAGGCAGAGGAACCAGAGATCAAATTGCCAACATCCACTGAATCACTGAGAAAGCAAGAGAGTTCCAGAAAAACATCTATTTCTACTTTATTGACTATGCCAAAGACTTTGACTGTGTGGATCACAATAAACTGTGGAAAATTCAGAGGATAAGATGGTTGGATGGCATCACCGTCCAACTCAATGGACATGAGTTTGGGTAAACTCTGAGAGTTGGTGATGGACAGGGAGGCCTGGCAAGCTGCAGTCCATGGTGTCACAGAGTCGGACATGACTGAGTGACTGAACTAAACTGAGCTGAACTGATTCAACAAACTCTCCATTCTAGCTTTATCAANGGACAGGGAGGCCTAGCAAGCTGCAGTCCATGGTGTCACAGAGTTGGACATGACTGAGTGACTGAACTAAACTGAGCTGAACTGATTCAACAAACTCTCCATTCTAGCTTTATCAAATACCTCATCAATTTCTAAACATTCATTCATTTATTAGTATGCTTGTGTTTATTGAAAACAGCCTAAATGGAAAACACTGTTCTTGTCATTAGGGGAACACTGATGATCAGGACAAAATTTTTCTCCTCATAGGGCTTATATGGGATTTTGTGTAAGTTACATAGCCTCTCAGAACATCACATAATTAAGAGACAAAGTGGAATAAAATATATTTAAGTCTGCATAATTTTAAAGTACATTTTTAAATCCAGTGTTGTACAGTCTTTTAGAGGGATTCCTGGGTTTTAATTATGAGAGTAGAGATGAAAAATACTTGATTCTTCTCATGAGGACCTAGGAGAACTTCAGAAGTGGGTGACTGAATCTTGAAGAATGACTAATGGTAAAGGAAATTAAAAATAGAGGAAGCATCATATAAAGAAGTTGTGAGGTAAGGCTTTTAAGTGTCTAACAATGACCAGAATGTAAACAAGATAACTGGGTTAGGACCCATTCTCAATAATACTTACTCAGATCAACCCAGAATTTCTCTGCAATCAAGATGAGATCCACTTTCATGACTAAGATCAATAACAATTTCCTGGGGAGGTTGCATTTAGACTTAAAAGGGATAATATGCAAAGATAATGTATGTTCAATTTGCAGATGCTCAAGAAATGCTATTCTTTTCTGGTTTATAACAATATTTCTATTGTTCATGAGCATCATAGTGTTGATTCTCGATAAAAAGCATACTGAATGAAAAAAATCATAAAAGCACCAAGCCAGGTCAGTGGCAGCAGGGACTTCACTTCCGTTTGAAGATGTGAAGCCTGCTCATTAACCAGAGAGCAACTGAGCTAAGACACTGTTCACGATGGTTGAGGGCTTTATGAGGAAACCCTCTAGAAGTGTGCAAGGGCATATCCATGTATGGCTCAAAACAGTTTTGAGCCATTTAAAGGTACACAGGATTTGGGGAGCTGAAGTTGCATGATACACATCTGCTAGTTTTATTGAACCTATTTCTTTATAGATCCCTTTAATCTAGGGTGATTTCACATTATGTTTGCTATAATTATATAGCACTCTGGAATTTCAAAATAAATACATCCCCAAGGTGGACATATTGCTTCTTTTTTTGTACATCTGACCATCTTTTCCACTCAGCCAGAGCAAGCAGTCTAGTGACTATGGGGAGCAAGGGGAAATGATGAAGAAGATGCTTGGCAGAATACAATTAGGAAATATAATTAACATTATAATCCTGTTCCAGTTTCTAGAACATTTCCCTCCTTCTTCTTCAAAGAACCACAATTTTTGAACAACCCTTCCTCCCTGCCCTTCCTCTTTCTCTCAGTGATTCCAATTAAATTAGATTTCATCATGTTGAATGAAGATGGGGAAGAAACAACCAAAGGAGGGTCCTATCATAAAACCTAGTTACATTGCTGGATTTTTAGCTCACATTTTCTTTACTGATTCTTTCCCACCATCTCCATTAAAAACAGAGAAAAGGCTCACCTAGTGTCCTTTAGCAGGACCTGCTAGTATTTCCATAAGAACGAAGGAATGCCTTTGTATTAAGCATATAATATTAAGCATTGTGCTTGGTCATGGAACAAAGATGAAGCTTAGTTGAAGTCAGGGAAGAAGTGGGCAGAGAGCATGGTAGTGTTACAGATGGGACCATTATAAAGCATACTGAGCATTAAGTGCTCAATGATCACAGCCAAGAGATATTATTGCCAAGGATGCTACTTAATATTGCCTCTGTTTTGTCTCAGTAGGAGAATCATTTTCAGCCCTTAATTCAAGCAGGAAATAACTACCTGACACAATGGTTTAGCTCTTATACAATCCAATACAGCCATTGGATTAGCTACCAGGAGTCATTGAATGCTCAGGTTGAAGAGATAGAGCAGAAACAAACTTTCCTGGATTTAACAAATGAAGTATCCTAACCATCTACATAAAAAGCAAATGGGATAGGCTAATATAGACACTGAGACAAGAACTTGGAACACAATAAGAGTATACAAATTTGATAAGAACTCTTCACCTTACTGGTTAAGAGATATCAAAGTTTCTTGCTGAGAGGAACTGGAGACTTATTTTCAAAACTTAATTACTATTTATAGATGGGGTATAGAAACTTGTGTAGTAAACTGTATACACCACTCCTTAGAATGTTTGATGCCTTTAAATATCATTACAAAATTCCTGATTGAAGGAATTCCTCTCAGTTATTGCTATATGAAGAAATTGAACTGGATGAATGTGGCTTCACTATTTAAAAAAATTAGAAATTGGTTTAATTGGTTCCACTTTCCTCTGCCAAAGTTTTTTCTTCATATAGTAGCCATAGATCTTACAGCTAATAAATGAAGTCATGGCTCACTTCTGATCAAAAGCCATCAATGGTCTCACATGTCACTCAGAATATAACTCAAAGTTCTTTCTATGACCTAAAGGCTCTCGGTGACCTGACCCTCATCTACCACTCACTTCAGAGAGGCTTTATCTGACCACACTATGAAGAGAGGCCCCGCCTCACTACCAACTTCTTGTCCCTTACCTTGCCTCATATAGCACTTCCATTCACTAGAGATATTCATATTTCTTTCATTATCACCTGTTTCTACATAGTAAGCCTTATTGGATTGGGGACATTTTATGTCCTAAAACATCCAGAAGAATGCCTGGCAAATAGAAGAACTAAACAGAAGTTATTGAACCGATAGATTTAAGATCCTTGGTCTAAATAAACATAGCAGGTAACCAGCATCTGTTATAAAAATGTTATCCTAGTCATTATTTTTCACTGTGTGGGCAATATTTTATAAGTCATCATATCAGTTATATCATAGTTGTTTCTCTATAAATAACTAATTATAAATTGAAACATCTGCAGTCTACTTGGTATGGTAGCAACCTAGACACAATTTCCTGCTCCTGGGTGTCTAAGTTCTTCCTTAGATTGTTATTTCATACATGTCTATACTTGTAAAGCATCCCATCACTTACTATAGGGTGTGGGACTATGCATAGCATATACAAAAATTAAAAGCATTCCAAAAATATAAATAAAATTGGTATTCAATGAGTCATTGAATGGTTTAAAATTGGTAAAAAAAATTTGTAAAAATTTAGTTTACAAAGCCAAGTAAAAAATTGGTTTAGTGAACTAATTAAATTTATAGAAAGACTTAATGCAGTGTATGCCAAAGCCAGTCTTTTAAATGTGTCATGTTTTAATCAACTTAAGATTGAGGATAATATGAAATAATATCCTTCATTTTTAAAAAACATTGTGACAGTAATACATTTAAGAAAGTTAAATATTAAGGTACGAAATTTAACACATGGAGGGAATTGGATATTACTAATCAAGTAGATATTCAAGATATTCAAGAATAATCAAGGCTGTAAATTGTCACCCTACTTATTTAACTTATATGCAGAGTACATTATGAGAAACACTGGGCTGGAAGAAACACAAGCTGGAATCAAGATTGCCGGGAGAAATATCAATAACCTCAGATATGCAGATGACACCACCCTTATGGCAGAAAGTGAAGAGCAACTAAAAAGCCTCTTGATGAAAGTGAAAGAGGAGAGTGAAAAAGTTGGCTTAAAGATCAACATTCCAAAAACTAAGATCATGGCATCTGATCCCATCACTTCATGGGAAATAGATGGGAAACAGTGGAAACAGCGTCAGACTTTACTTTTTTGGGCTCCAGAATCACTGCAGATGGTGATTGCAGCGATGAAATTAAAAGATGCTTACTCCTTGGAAGGAAACTTATAACCAACTTAGACAGCATATTAAAAAGCAGAGACATTTCTTTGTCAACAAAAATCCATCTAGTCAAGCCTATGGTTTTTCCAGTGGTGATGTATGTATGTGAGAATTGGACTATAAAGAAAGCTAAGTGTAGAAGAATTGATGCCTTTGAACTGTGGTGTTGGAGAGGACTCTTGAGAGTTCCTTGGACTGCAAGGAGATCCAACTAGTCCATCCTAAAGAAGATCAGTCCTGGGTGTTCATTGGAAGAACTGATGTTGAAACTGAAACTTCAATACATTGGCCACCTGATGTGAAGAGCTGACTCATTTGAAAAGACCATGATGCTGGGAAAGATTGAAGGTGGGAGAGGAAGGGGACAACAGAGGATAAGATGGTTGGATGGCATCACTGACTCAATGGACATGGGTTTGGGCGGACTCCGGTAGTTGATAATGGACAAGGAGGCCTGGTGTGGTGCGGTTCATGGGGTCACAAAGAGTTAGACATGACTGAGCGACTGAACTCAGTCGCTGATCTATTTGTTATCTACTTGATTCAGTAGAGAACTTGAGCGAGTAGATAACAAGTAGCTGTTTTCTTTATTTACAAGATTATAGCATGTTGGGTGTAAGTGACACAACTTATTTTAGTAACTAAATTTTACAGAACTGCACTTTTATTATCTTATTTTATTTTCAAAATTATACCCATGGGGCTGATATTATTATAAACCTTGTTTTTTATGGTTGTAGGAACAAGTTCAGAAATGGTAAGCAGTTTCCCCAAAATGATATGAATATATGGTAACAAATCCTGGACTGTAATTAAAGGACACTCATTTTGAGTTCCTGTGGTCTTCTGCTTTCCTCTGTGACTTTCTTCAAGGGAAATACTGCTTCACATTTTACAAACCAGAAGGACAAATTCAGAGTTGTTTTCATGGACTTAGATTTCAAAGCTAGTGAGTGACATACTATATTTCTTTGAAAAACATTTTTTAAATTAGAAAATCAGTTACTGAATTTTAGGAAACTAATGCAGTCTATTATAGAAGAAGAGAAGATTTTGAATATTTAAAAATCAACTGCATATTCTTTTCACTATATAAGAGAATCTTAATAATTAAACTAGTTAAATGTGAGAGAGAAAGGAAAATTTTTAACTTAATACTACCAGTAGAATTATACTAAATTCCTAAACCTAGCAACAGACCTGCATATGTTGCTAGAACATCATGGGCATAAAAAGTTTCTTCCTGTTTCCTATAACCTCCAAACATTATAATATAGAAAGACACAAACAATAAATACAATCAAATTATACTTTAGTGTGGATTTTTCACCAAATACATATAAGAAAGAAAAATAGCCTAGACATTCCCTGAAATAGCATTGATTCTGACTGCTGTTCTGAATAAGGCCAAAAAATTACTGCTTAGTACTTCATGCATTTTTGACTAATCTTTTTTTTTTTTGACTAATCTTATAAAGATAAATTTGACAGGGTTATAAGTTTTAAATTTTTTACATATATTTTGTCAAAAGTATCATATTAAATTTTTATTCAATTCAAATTATGTAAGTAATTTGACATTTAAATTTTGTAAACCAAAAGTGAAATTCCATGTTAAAAAATTATTTTTTTTCATTTCTTTTTAGCATATTTCAAACATGCAATCTAACAGTTCAGGGCAAACAACACTGAACCAAGAGTTAATTAATTATTTAAAATCTAGTTTTGAACTTTCTATTAATCAGCAGTGTGAACTGGCAATTTTCTTATCATTGGACCTCCATTTGCTAAACTGTATATAAAAAAGGATCACTTGAATTCTCTACCAATTCTAAAATAATATGATCATAAGATCTAGACTTTCAAAATCTAGTCAGAACATACCCTTGAGCTTTTAGGTTAATATAAAAAGACTTCTTTCCTGTTATAAGCCTCATGCACATTACTATGAAAACAAAATCTCAAATCATTATTTAACACATATTGATTTTACTTATATATAGTCCAACTTAGATATTTTATTATACAACTTAAAAGGAACAAATTGGAGAAGTAAGGAATGTAGGAAGCATGTATACTTACATGGAGAAAAAACAGTGTAATAGATGAACAAAGGACAAAAATAAAAGCCTGCTTTTTAAATTTACTATCATAATTAATGGTCATAAATATCACCACTGATAAGCAAAGGCTAAATTATATTCAGTAGTGTCTATTGAAAAAGTAGGGATATATATATATGTGTGTGTGTGTGTGCGTTCTTAAATTATATTTCTAAACTGGACACACAAATATATGTTTTGAAATCTAAAAAAATTATCATAAATAGAGTCATTTTTAGACTATCTAAATAAATGCTGTATTATTTATTCTGAAATTTTGATTTTTTAAAAGATAGAAATTCAGATTTTTTTCAGTTGCAATGAAATGTGAAATTCTGATACAAGGAAGCCCTTTGAAATTCTCTGTATAAAAAAGATTAGAGGACTGTAACAATGTCATAGCTATTTTGCCTTGTTAATAGTTGAAAAGCTTATCTTAATATCAAGCATTTAAAGGACTAATTTAGCTTCCCTAAAAGTAATGAATATGTGGAATATATTCCACACGTGGCATGGTCCCCAATGGCTCAATGGATAAAGAATCTGCCTGCAATGCCAGAAATACAGGAAATGTGATCATGAAGATCCCCTGGAGAAGGAAATGGCAACCCACTCCAGTATTTTTGCCTGGGAAACCCCATGGACAGAGGAACCAGGCCATAGCGTCACAAAGAGTTGGACAGACTGAACAACTAAGCATGCATACATGCGTGATCCTAGAAGTTTACAGGAAATTAAGCTGTTTGTAATCAGGAATCATTTTATCTCTTTGTTATATCTTTCAGGGATATAAGAAGAAACTGAATGACACACACAAATCAGAGTAATTCCAAAGGGTTTAATGGGGGGGGGGGCATCTAAGGGGTGTAAGCAGGAAGTAGGGAAACAACAAGAGACAGTGTGATGTCCTGGCTGCTGGTAAGAGTGGAGGTAGTAATGACCCCAAGGTCTGAAATGACAAGGGAGAGGAGAGTTACCAGATCTCAGAAAGAGGTGTAATAAGAAAAGCTTACTTTGAGAGGAACTGTACCCTCAGGTAAAGCACATAGCCAGCCTGAGATAGCCTCTCATAGAAAGATCTAAAGATACCACATAGCCAAATGGCATTCTCCTTCTGCCCTAACATCTTTTGCCAGAACTCAGGGAGCATAGAGTGTGTAGAGAAACAAGTCTACCTCTTTATGCATCAAACAGGTTGAAGAATAGTAGAAAGTAGCATACTAAAGATCACCAGCATCATTAACTCTTGAGGTTTTACCAGATATACATTATAAGTGCATGCAGAGGTTGGTGAGGGAAAAAGAGGAAGAGATGGGCCCAGTGGAAAAGGAAGAGTCAAGTCAGGTGGGAGATAAGAAGCATGTTAGGTAGGAGTATATATCATAAAAGAAAAAGTAGTATCTACTCACTGAGTCATGGCATACAGTAACTAAATAGATTTGAATTATCTCTTGCACAAAACTTTCCAATCTAAGTAGAAAAACACACCATCTAAAACTATCTTCAGTATAATAATAGGGCAAAGCTACTTTTAGCACCAAGATCTTCATTCCTTTATAATAAGCCAACTATAACAAAAACCAAAACAATATACCAATGATATCATTCTGCCAATACTTCTTAGCAGCTAATGTATAGTGAGCATTTAGAAAAGGTCTGGATCTATGCTAAACACATATATTATTTAGTTTATTCAACAAACCATGATTACTGTTCTCATAATCCCCATTTTGCAGATAAGATAATTAAGACTTCGAGAGATCTAGTAACTTGATCAAAAATATGCAGATTAATGACCTAGTAAGTATGTAAAACCATGGTCAGTTTGTTTCAAAGTTCTCACTGAATTCTTCCATTCTTTTCCTGATTTGGGTGGGTATCCTTGTGACTTTCTGTCAGTGAGAACTTTCACAAAGACTTAGAAAATATAATAATGAATCAGTCAGAAATGAAGAATACAATAAGTGACATAAAAACACACTAAAAAATCAAGCATTATGATATTTACAGGGTCCCCAAAAAGAGAAGAGAGAGACAAAGAGACAGAAAGTATATCTGAAGAAATAATGGTTGAAAACTTCCCTAAATTGTGGACATCCAGGTATAGAAAACACAGGCAGCCCCAAACAAGATAAACCTAAAAAGGTCCACACCAAGGCATATTACAATTAAAAAGGTAAAAGTTAAAGAGAGAATGATCAACTTGGATTCATTCCAAGGTTGCAAGAATGGTACAATATCCACAAATTCAATCAATGTGACGTACTATATGAACAAAACAAAAAGTAAAAATCATATGATCATCTCAACAGATGTTGAAAAGGCATTTTATAAAGTTCAACATCAATTTATGATAAAAAAAAAAAAACTCAACAAAGTGGGCATAGAAGGAGCATACTTCAACATAATAAAGACCATATGACAAACCCAAACAATACCCAGTTGTGGATGTGACCGGTGATAGAAGCAAGGTGCGATGCTGTAAGGAGCAATATTGCATAGGAATCTGGAATGTTAGGTTCATGAGTCAAGGCAAATTGGAAATGGTTAAACAGGAGATGGCAAGAGTGAACGTCGACATTCTAGGAATTAGCAAACTAAGATGGACTGGAATGAGTGAATTTAACTCAGATGACCATTATATCTACTACTGTGGGCAGGAATCCCTTAGAAGAAATGGAGTAGCCATCATGGTCAACAAAAGAGTCTGAAATGCAGTACTTGGATGCAATCTCAAAAACGACAGAATGATCCCTGTTCATTTCCAAAGCAAACCATTCAGTATCACAGTAATCCAAGTCTATGCCCCAACCAGTAATGCTGAAGAAGCTGAAGTTGAACGGTTTTATGAAGACCTACAAGACCTTTTAGAACTAACACCCAAAAAAGATGTCCTTTTCATTATACGGGACTGTAATGCAAAAGTAAGAAGTCAAGAAACACCTGGAGTAACAGGCAAATTTAGCCTTGGAATATGGAATGAAGCAGGGAAAAGGCTAATAGAGTTTTGCCAAGAGAACACACTAGTCAGAGCAAACACCCTCTTCCAACAACACAAGAGAAGACTCTTACATGGACATCGACACTGAAATCAGATTGATTATATTCTTCGCAGGCAAAAATGGAGAAGCTCTATACAGTCAGCAAAAACAAGACTGAGAGCTGACTGTGGCTTAGATCATGAACTCCTTATTGCCACATTCAGACTGAAAATGAAGAAACTAGGGAAAACCACTCGACCATTCAGGTATGATCTAAATCAAATTCCTTATGATTATACAGTGGAAGTGAAAAATAGATTTAAGGGACTAGATTTGATAGATAGAGTGTCTGATGAACTATGGACTGAGGTTCATGACATTGTACAGGAGACAGGAATCAAGACCATCCCCATGGAAAAGAAATGCAAAAAAGCAAAATGGCTGTCTGGGGAGGCCTTACAAATAGCTGTGAAAAGAAGGGAAGCGAAAAGCAAAGGAGAAAAGGAACTATATACCCATTTGAATGCAGAGTTCCAAAGAATAGCAAGGAGAGATAAGAAAGTCTTCCTCAGTGATCAGGGCAAAGAAATAGAGGAAAACAATAGAATGGGAAAAACTAGAGATCTCTTCAAGAAAATTAGTGATACCAAGGCAACATCTCATGCAAAGATGGGCACAATAAGAGACAGAGATGGTATGGACCTAACAGAAGCAGAAGATATTAACAGGAGGTGGCAAGAATACACAGAGGAACTATAGAAAAAGATCTTCATGACCCAGATACCCATGATTGTGTAATCACTCACCTGAGCCAGACATCCAAGAATGCAAAGTCAAGTGAGTCTTAGAGAGTATCACTACGAACAAAGCTAGTGGAGGTGATGGAATTCCAGTTGAGATATTTCAAATCCTAAAGATGGTTTTGTTAATGTGTTCTATTCACATTGTAATATATTACTTTATATACATTTTATGTTTCAGTATTTCAGTTCAGTTCAGTAATATGCCAGCAAATTTAGAAAACTCAGCAGTGGTCACAGGACTGGAAAAGGTCAGTTTTCATTCCAATCCCAAAGAAAGGCAATGCTAAAGAATGTTCAAACTACTGCACAATTGCACTCATCTCACATGTTAGCAAAGTAATGCAAAAATTCTCCAAGCCAGGCTTCAACAGTACGTGAACCATGAACTTCCAGATGTTCAGGCTGGATTTTAAAAAGGCAGAGGAACCAGAGATCAAATTGTCAACATCCACTGAATTATCAAAATAGCAAGAGAGTTCCAGAAAAACATCTACTGTTTATTGACTACAACAAAGCCTTTGACTCTGTGGATCACAACAAACTGTGGAAAATTCTGAAAGAGATGGGAATACCAGACCACCTTACCTCCATCCTGAGAAATCTGTATGTAGTTCAAGAAGCAACAGTTGGAACTGGATATGGATCAACAGACTGGTTCCAAATTGAGAAAAGAGTAGTCAAGGCTGTGTATTGCCACCCTGTTTATTTAACTTAAATGTAGAGTATATCATTCAAAATGCCAGACTGGATGAAGCACAAACTGGAATCAAGATTTCTGGGAGAAATATCAATAACCTCAGATATGCAGATGATACCACTCTTATGGCAGAAAGTGAAAAACTAAAGAGCCTTTTGATGAAAGTGAAGGCAGGTGGAGAAGGGGATAACAGAGGTTGAGATGGTTGGATGGTATCACTGACATGAGTTTGAGCAAACTCTCAGTGTTGGTGATGGACAGGGAAGCCTGGTGTGCAGTAGTCCATGGAGTTGCAGAGTCAGACACGACTGAGTGACTGAACTGAACTACTGAAACATAAAATGTAAATAAAGTAATATATTACAAATTATTCCTTTTCCATATTCATCCAGTTTCTACTATTTTTGCCAATAGGTAATGGCTATTATTGGACTTCTTAGGGGTTTCTAGTTATAAAGAATCCAGTTGCCAATGCAAGAGATGTAAGAGAGAGATGCAGGTTCCACCCCTGAGTCAGAAAGATCCCCTGGAGGAGGGTATGGCAACCCACCCCAGTATTCTTTCCTGGAGAATCTCATGGTCAGAGGACCCTGATGGGCAACAGTCCATGGGGTCACAAAGAGTCCAACATGACTGGGCAGCTAAGCACATTGCCTGTGTGCATGCTAAGTTGCTTCAGTTGTTTCTGACTCTCTGGAACCTTATGGATTATAACCTTCCAGGGTCCTCCGTCCATGAGATTCTCCAGGAAAGAATACTGGGGTGGGTTATCATGCCCTCCTCCAGGGGATCTTCCCAACCTGGGAAGTGAACCCAGGTCTTCTGCATTGCATTCTCTGCTGTCTGAGCCACTGGGGAAGCCCAAGCATACTGGAGTGGGTAACCTATCCCTTCTCCAGGGGATTTTCCTGACCCAGGAATCCAACTAGGGCCTCCTGCATTACAGGCAGATTTTTTACCAGTTGAGCTACCAAGGACACATGCAATACGATTATTAAATTTTTATGTCTCCTTATACAGACCTTTAAAAGCCTCTTGATGAAAGTGAAAGTGGAGAGTGAGAAAGTTGGCTTAAAGCTCAACATTCAGAAAACAAAGATCATGGCATCCGGTCCCATCACTTCATGGGAAATAGATGGGGAAACAGTGGAAACAGTGTCAGACTTTATTTTGGGGGGCTCCAAAATCACTGCAGATGGTGATTGCAGCCATGAAATTAAAGGACGCTTACTCGTTGGAAGAAAAGTTAGACCAACTTTAGATAGCATATTCAAAAGCAGAGACATTACTTTGCCAACTAAGGTCCGTCTAGTCAAGGCTATGGTTTTTCCTGTGGTCATGTATGGATGTGAGAGTTGGACTGTGAAGAAGGCTGAGCACTGAAGAATCGATGCTTTTGAACTGTGGTGTTGGAGAAGACTCTTGAGAGTCCCTTGGACTGCAAGGAGATCCAACCAGTCCATTCTGAAGATCAACCCTGGGATTTCTTTGGAAGGAATGATGCTAAAGCTGAAACTCCAGTACTTTGGCCACCTCATACGAAGAGTTGACTCATTGGAAAAGATTCTGATGCTGAGAGGGATTGGGGGCAGGAGGAGAAGGGGACAACAGAGGGTGAGATGGATGGATGGCATCACGGACTCGATGGACATGAGTCTGAGTGAACTCTGGGAGTTGGTGATGGACAGGGAGGCCTGGCGTGCTGTGATTCATGGGGTCGCAAAGAGTTGGACACGACTGAGCGACTGAACTGAACTGAACTGATTGCATATATAACTCAATATGAGTATATATTTTTCTTTCCTATTTTAGAAGTAGAGGTATAGGGTATACACTATCCTTTAAAGTGATTTTTTCCTACATTGTAGATATTTCTATGTTAGGTGAAGTGCTAATTGGCTTACCATATTTTTAACATGCAATGAGATGAGCTCTATAGTGAAAATTAATTTTTTGCACAAAATAAAGATACAACTTTACTGTTTCCTTAGTCATTCAATCTGAAATTTAAAAAAAAAACCTGCTAATTCCTGATAAATTGTATAGAAATAATTAGTAATACATTTATACCTGATATGTCTCTCTTTTTTCAACCTGATAGGATCATTAAC
>SJYQ01001219.1:0-29354 GCA_006410935.1 Redunca redunca
CCCCGCCCTTTTTTTTTTTCTTGAACTACAGTCAGAATTTGGGAAATCCTTTTTTAGCTTTTAAATTTATCTTCTTGAAAGTTAATGTTTCTTTATCTTTCAAAAATATTTTAAACTTCCCATAGGATATTTTTTTTCTTCCAGGTCTTTATTTCCCTCTTCTTTCCAGTTTCCTTTTTAGTATTCATTTTCTGGTTCACTCTTGGCTCTTTTTTTCTGCCGTCCTCGCAATACCATTTCAGGGCATAATTTGCCATGACAGTGGCTCCTCAACTTTTGGGATTGTGTTGGTCTGCTGAGCATAGCACTGGTTCGAAAGTGTCAAGCCTGTACCTCAGTTGTGCCTTATGGAGTATTGATTAACTCAAATAAATAGGAGTTTGGAGTGATCTGGTTCATTTTCTTGTTAATTGAGCATGTAATTCTGAAAACTTTCACTGTCTTTGGAAAATCTTTGTAATTCCTCCTGAGTATCATGGACATACTTAGATTTTTGTAAATAGATTTTAATTTGTGAGTTAGTGGTTAATTCAAGTAAGGGGAAAGCACAGAGGCTTAGAGATTGAATTGAACCGATCAAGACTCTTTTGACAGGTATTAATTTTAGTTGCTACCTTAAAAGTAGCCAACTTCTTTTTTGCCTGTTATATCTTTCCCTCTCTTCATCATCTTTGTTTGAGTCTTAAAATGTTGAGCAAGTGGGCTGAAAATTATGGATGTCTCCCATATAAAATAGTAGTGAGCTCCTAAGAATTTTTCTTGAATCACTAATGATCAGTTTTCTGTGATTACATAAATGAATGTTTATTTATTGAAATAACTGGATGTCATCACAATTTTTTCTGTAGGTAGGTATGTATAGTTTTAGATAGAGTACTTCAGTGTTACTGACATGCTGAGGTAGAATAAGAATAAAATAATCAAGTAAAATGCTTGTTTGAGTGAGTGAAAGTCGCTCAGTCCTGTCTGACTCTGCTTGTTTAGATGGGTGTAATTGAAAACAGTCTCTGAGTAAGTTTTGAAGGCGTAAACTTTGTAAGGGCATTTTTAGAAACTAGTTAACTTTTCATTTATCAGAGGTGGTTTTTACTATGTTCTTAGTGTAATTCAGAAATATGACCAGGTTTTTGGTTGGGATAGGTAATACAGACTTTGTTCTGGATACATATATGAACATACTGTATAAATAATTAGCTATTCTTTTAAATTTTGTTTCTTAGGGCAACCTTATATTTCCTAAGTGACCTTTTTATATTTTTGTGTTTTTTAAACTTTTTATTAAAATTATCACCACTATCTGTGATGAGAGCCTGAAGCATATTTATTGTTGTCTGCGATAACTGCAGTTGGGGTTGTACACAGGATATTTTAGTTCGGATTCTCTGACCAAGAGAGGCTACTTTAAAAAAAAAAAAAAAAGCAAGCAACCTGCTTTATGGCCAGGAGAGTTAAAATTCAAAACAATCATAAAGAGAAAATTTCTCCACTCACTGTGTCCCATAGTTGTTTTAAAAAAAAAAAGGTTCAGAGTACAAGGTACAAGGTAAAGAAGCTGACTAAGGGTCAGTCAGCAATAAGAGGGACAGATAAGTGTGGGAGGATCAGGCATCTGTCATAGGTAGTCAGGCAAGCAAAAAGTACAGAGCAGTGTAAGAAGTCAGCTTGGGCCAGGAGGATTAAGCGACTCAGACTGTGGGCTCAGAGTCTGGGCAGTCAGCAGGGATTCATTCACATCAACAAATGCTTGTAGATTTCATCTGCTCTTCACTGGTTACTGTGCTAGGTTGTGGAGAATATTAAAATGATTAAGGCAGGTTTCCTTCCTTCCTTTAAATGGAGAATGGAAGACAACTGCCAGTAGGTGTGGGGGAAAAAATTAGCATTCATTACCATATGAATAATGTACACAAGGCTGGATACAAATAAAGGAAAGAGCAAGATCAGTTTCTGCGGGATTAGGGAACGGTTTATGAAGGAGATGACAGTTGGGCTGGGTCTAAAAAGATTATTTGGGTTGCAGGAGGCAGAGATGGATGCAGCTGGGGAAAGACTTTAAATTCTGGAGGAAGAGACTACATATATTTGGAGCACTGACACTCAAGATGTGATTCCTGTATTAGCTGTATCAGCATCATCTGGAAAGTTGTTAGGTCCCACGCTGAACCAGCTGAATCTAGAACTCCAGGGTGGGGCCAAGCAGTCTAGATTTATATTGCCTTCTGGGTAATTCTGATCTGTGCTAAATTTTGAGAGCCACCATTTAGAGAATGGTTCAGTGGTAAAGAATCTGCCTGCCAATGCAGGAGATATGGGTTCAATCCCTGGGTTGAGAAGATCCCCTGGAGAAGGAATTGGCAACCCACTCCAGTATTCTTGCGTGGGAAATCTCATGGACAGAGGAGCCTGGTGGGCTACAGTCCATGGGGTCACAGAAGAGTTGGACATGACTTAACAACAACAGTTTAGAGAGCATGTTGTTCAGTCTCTCAGTTGTGTCTGACTCTTTGCCACCCCATGGACTGCAGCATGCCAGGCCTCTTTGTCCCTCACCATCTCCAGGAGTTCACCTAAGTTCATGCCCATTGAATCAGTGATCCCATCCAATCATCTCATCCTCTGTCATGCCCTGCTCCTGCCTTCAACCTTTCCCAGCATCAGGGTCTTTTCCAGTGAGTTGGCTCCTGGCATCAAGTAGCCAAAGTATTGGAGCTTCAGCTTTAGCATCAGTCCTGCCAATGAAGGACTAGAGCTTGAAGTCCAGTGGGCCTTATGAAGCACTGCTACGAACAATGCTAGTGGAAGTGATGGAATTCCAGCTGAGCTATTTAAAATATTAAAATGCTGCACTCAGTATGTCAGCAAATTTGGAAAACTCGCCAGTGGCCTCAGGACTGGAAAAGGTCAGTTTTCATCCCACTTCGAAAGAAGAGCAGTGCTAAAGAATGTTCAGACTACCGGACAATTGCGCTCACTTCCCATGCTGGTAAGGTTATGCTCAAAATCCTTCAAGCTAGGCCTCAGCAGTACTTGAATCAAGAACTTCCAGATGTGCAAGCTGGGTTTAGAAAAGGCAGAGGAATCAGAGAACAACTTGGAATGTATTTATTTGACTTTTAGCTGAGTACCTGTTAATATTCCTAACATTGACTATATAAACAGAAGACATAATTGTAGTTTTGGGAGTTTAATCAACTGGGTGAACAAGACAATTGTTACGCAGTGTAATATGTGTTAACAGACTACGGAAAGAGGTGTACTCCAAACTATTGGGGATTGAATGGAGAGATAAATGTCACTCAAAGAAAGCTTCCTAAAAGAGATGGTGCTTGAGCTGAGTCTTAAGAATGAACATTTAGCCAGTGGAAAAGGCACTCTAGGTAAAAAGCTTTATGGTTAAAGACACTGAGGTATGAATATCCAGGCCTGAAGTTCAGCATGGCTGGAGAGTAAGGGGTTGGTTAAGGTGGCATGGAGAGAGAGAAGGTGGTCAGGTAGCTGGAGGCAGGATTATAGAAGGGTTTGCTTAACATGTGCAGGAGTTAAGTTTTTTTATTTTTTCTTAAAGCCTGTGGAAGCTATTGTTTTTAAGTAGGAGAATAACATTGTCTCATTGGTGTTTTTAGAAAGATGAATCTGATGGTCTGGGGATAAAATAGGAAAGATGAAAGTAGACGTGGTGACCGGTTAAAAAGTTACCGCAGTCACATGAGAAATAAGGACCTCAGAGAACGTAGGAACAGTGCAGATGGAGGCATGAGACACGTTCAGAGGGTAGCAGGTACGACTTGGTGTCTTAGTTTATGGGGAAGGAAAGGGGTGAATCCTGCTGGGGCTTCTGGCTTGGGTGACTGGATGGATAATAGTGCCAGCCACTCTGTGGTGTTTATCAGGCCTCTGTACTTGATTAAGATTTGATTCTAAGGATATACTAGAATGCTATCCCATACTAAAGAAACTTCCGGTTTGCTATAATGACCATTGTTTCATCTCTAGTCTTCTCTTATCGTGCGGTAAATAATGCTTAGAATGCTGTGTTGCAAGATTCTAAGTTCAGTAGAATAGAGTGCTGTGAAATATTAACAGTGCCTGCTGCATAGATACCATGGCCTAGGAGATAGCAGAATGTACTTGACAGCCTGGAGGCAGAAAGAGGTAGTATATGTGTGAGCAGTGATTCTCGAGATAAGGATCCTGGACTAGCAGCATGGGCATCATCTGGGACTTGGTCAGAAATGTGCATTCTTTGTCTAGGAGAAGCAGGAGAAGGAGATTGGGAGGAGTGAAGACGATCTCTACTTTGGACACAGTGAACTGAAAGTAGTCATGGGTCACCTGGGTGGATGTGGCGAACAGATAATTGGTTATATTGGGATGTAGAAGAGAAATTGAGCTTTTGTTAACGATTTGAGTGTTGTTCGTATTTGTTTTAGGTAGCAGTTGAAGTCATGAAACTGAATGATAGCCTTTAGATCTTTTTGTTTGTTTAGTCGGTAAGTTGTTTCTGACTCTTTATAACCCCCATGGACTGCAGCCCGCCAGACTCCTCTGTCCATGGGATTTCCCCTGCAAGAATACTGGAGTGGATTCCCATTTTCTTCTCCAGCGGATCTTCCCGACCCAGGGATTGAACCTGGATCTCCCACCTTGGCAGGCAGATTCTTCACCACTGAGCCACCAGGGCAGTCTAATCCTACAGAGAAAGAATATAAAACGATGAAGAGGACAGACCCTAAAGAACACTGCATTTAATAGCAGGTGAACCTGTGAATGTTGTCTGAGAATAAATAAGCCAGAGAGAGAGTTGGAAAATGAGAGTATTGATGTCACATTTGAAGGAGTCAGCAGTGTGTAGATTTTGCAGAGATCAGGAAAGAGATCTTCAGTGTCTTTCGGAGGGAGCCGGCAAGTTGTGGTGACTTTGGCAATAGTACTAGAGAAAAACAATATTTTGTACTGGTAGCAAGGAAAACTATGATGCTGTTGAGTTGAGGTAGCCAGAGGTTGAGAATAGACTAGTCTTTAATGCTTGATTTATGGAGAAACGATGAAAGTTAGAGAATTTAGGTTTGAGGAAGAATTTATTTTTAGGGTTAAGGGAGTGAATCTGGAAAGAAGGAGCAGTTAAAGATTCAAAGGGAAAAGTTGGAATTCTTAATATTTTGAGAGCCGCAGGGAGGTAGGAGGGAATATGAGTCTCCTTAGACAGTAAGAGAGATTTTTCTCATCCATTAACATGGGAGAGAGGGAGCTAAAAATGAATACTATTATAGAAGTTATAATCTTTAAGACAGTAACTTCAGTTAAGCCCTAGGTAATGAAAATAAGATTGCAAAGGAATGTAAACTGAGAATGCAGAGGCCTTGTCTTTGTCTTTTCATTGTTACAGTCCAAGTTCTTGATCTATGATAGAGATTAAGTAGTATTTGAAGACGGAATATTTGGATGAATAAGTGGAATAAAGGAGTAAATCCTGGTGGCAGAGTTGAGGCAGTGAGTGTCAGTTCACTTTTTGAGCCATTTATGGAAAATGGACAAAGAAAGGTTACCTTGAGTGGTTTACAGTGGGGGTAATTCTTGATGTTCCTTCGAGTTAGAAGAAAGCCAGGAGAGGGAGCTCTGAGAAAAGGGATGATTAATGGAGTGAGAGCCAACCAGTCCACCCTAAAGATCAGTCCTGGGTGTTCATTGGTACGACTGATGCTGAAGCTGAAACTCCAGTATTTTGGCCACCTGATGCGAAGAGCTGACTCATTTGAAAAGACCCTGATGCTGGGAAAGATTGAGGGCAGGAGGAGGAGGGGTGGACAGAGGATGAGATGGTTGGATGGCATCACTGACTCAGTGGACATGAGTTTGGGTGGACGCCGGGAGTTGGTGAAGGACAGGGAGGCCTGGCGTTCATGGGGTCGCAAAGAGTCGGACACGACTGAGCGACTGAACTGAACTGAATGGAATGAGCCCAAGAAGTGGTAGGAAAAAAAGGTGGATGAAAGGAAAAGAGGGACATGGAAAGAGAGGGAAAGAAAAGAAGATGAGAAGAGTAAGTCATGACGACAGGTGTGTCTTAATAATGGAGTTCAAACCAGGTGACCCCAAATTGTCTCAGCAACTGGAGATAGTTTGAGGCATGATCTTCTGTGCTGAGGCTGAGACTGATGCTGAGGTGAATGGGGTGGGTTGAGGATGAGGAGTAGGGACACAATTATAATTTCAATTTTGAAAGGTTTGATAGGTGGTTAACAGGGTATTAGGTAAATATTAAATAATAGATCCAAGATCTAGAAAGTTCATGTAGGAAACGGGCTTTAACAGGGAAAGAGGTTAATTGTTAGTTTTTGTGTTGGTAAGTTCTAATCAAATTACCTAGTTCTAAGAGGAACAACTATTTTCTGAGTTTAGATTTTATGATAAAGGGAACATCTAGTTGTAGATTAATATTCTTAAAACATTTTTAAAGTTCTAAACCCACTATTGATACATTTACTTAAAACATAAAACCATACTGAAAGTTATGAAGTGGAAAATAAGTCTTTCCTGGTCATTCCTTCTTCTTGTGTTGATCATTGTTAAGTTTCTTGTATATTCGTACAAGGAGTTTGTGTGTGTGTCCCTTCCTTAAAGCTATGCCAGTGTGGGGATTTATTAATTTTTTTTTTGTAATTTATCTCTTATTAAGGTAAGACTTAAAGAGATTTTTAATGATGCCATGCTCTAGTTTACTCATTGTAATCAGTTTTATTCCAGGGTTTTTAGTGATATTTGAGATGTAAGCATTGAGTCAAAAACAATTCAGCATACTTTGAGTTAGGTAGCAATTTCATAATGGTTGAGGTTGGTACTTCAGCATGAACTATGACAGTATTATTATAAAAATTGCTCTTAGGGAAAATAATATTTCACTAGAACATTTTTTGTATTTATTTTTCCCACTTAGCATCTTATTAAGTGTTAACAACATTGATAGCCATTTTCTAAATTAAAAAGAGAAAATGAGCTTCAAAGCGTAGTGGAGAAAGCTTTCATTTTATTTCAGGCTTGCCAAGTTAAATTTCTTCCGCTTTTACCCTTCCAAATAAACTGTTTATTCAGCAGTCCATCTTCACTCTCTCCCTTTCTGAGTTTTCTCCTTAGAGTCCCATACCTCCTTTGTGGTCTCGGGTTGACAGTAATTATAGCTAATCTATGGGCTTCCCTGATGACTCAGACGGTAAAGAATCCACCTGCGGTGTGGGAGACCTGGGTTCGATCCCTTTGTTGGGAAGATGCACTGGAGGAGGGCATGGTAGCCCACTCCAGTATTCTTGCCTGGAGAATCCACATGAACTGAGAAGCCTGGTGGTCTGCAGTCCATGGGATGGCAAAGAGTTGGACATGACCCAGCGACTAAACACACAGCACATAGTTAATGTATAGATCTGGTGCAGGAATAAAAATTTGAAGTGAAATGTGACTAATTAATGTTTCTGGATTTGTCTTTGGTTTTTATAGTCGTGTGCGATAAAAAAATGTTTAAAACTTTAGACGATTTCTATAGGAAATCCTTTAAGATTTAGCACAGGTACAAGAAGTCATAGGTTCTTACAGGTTACTTTCTGAGTTCTGTTTTATTAGTTACAGCTCTTTCTTAGCAGTATCGACAGCAGGGTCGTGTGGCAGCCCCACTGCTATCCTAGAAGCATTTCTGTAAATTAGACAGCACTTTGACTTGTGTTCCAGGAGGCTTATTAAGCTCATCTGTGCTCTAGCCAGGTCTCTTGACTTTTGTGAACGGAGAATTGTTTTTTCACTTGTATGTTTTTACTTGTATGTTAGAATTAGTTATGCAGTTTTAAACCTAGGGATGAGAGGGTGAAGCACAACTACCTACAGAAAGAGTTTAGCCTTTACCATTGGCGTTATTCAAGCTGTCTGTCAGCACTTCTATGAACTTCTCCTTCCTGTCTGTATAGTTTTCAGGGTGCGTCTTCATTCATATCCTCCTGAGTGCAGTGCCACATGCATCCTCCTGTTAGAAGCAGGCGGTAAGCTGCAGCCTGTAGTGTTATTTGCTTGTAACACAATTTTTAATAAAAACTAGAATGTCAGGTAAGACCAGTGCTAATAGGTAATAAGGGAAACCTGTGGTTTAATGTGTGCTTGCGTTGCATCTGTTTTCCTAACAAATAGAATTTCATGAATTATAAACTAGCTCATAATAATCTTTCTCAAATAGTGAATTTAAGAATGTACAGCTATACTTCAGGTCTGCCTTCAGTACTCTAGCTGTCACTCTTGACCATCATTCTTTGGACTTATCTGTATTTGCTCATTTTCTTGTTTTTTCAGTCTACTGCAGTCTAGATCTGTGATGTCCAGTTCAGTAGCTGCTAGCTACATGTGCCTATTTTAAAAAATTTTAATGAAATAAAATTGTAAATTCAGTTCTTTGGTCACAATATCTGTAAGTGCCCAGTGGCTGCTTGTAGCTTGTGGTTACAGTATTGGTGCAGATACAGAAGATTTTCATCATTGTATAGTGCTGGTCTAGAATGATTATGCATCTACATGTCACTGAAAATTACTATGTTGGCAGTAATCTTCTAATTATCAACATGAGATTGGGGGTTGAAAAGATTTGACTTCAGACTCTGGTTCTGCCATTTTCTAGCTAAGTTGTTGTTAAATTGCCCAGTCGTGTCCAGCTCTTTGCGACCCCATGGACTGCAGTGTGCCAGGCTTCCGTGTCCTTCACCATCTCCTGGAGCTTGCTCAAACTGATGTCTGTTGAGTCGGTGATGCCATCCAACCGTCTTGTCCTTTGTTGCCCGCTCCTTCTGCCTGCAGTCTTTCCCAGCATCAGGGTCTTTTCCAGTGAGTTGGATGTTCATAGCAGGTGGCCAAAGTATTGCATCAGGTGGCCTCATTCTAGCTGAGTGACCTTGAACAAATGCCATAAACTCTGCAGGCCTTGTTTAGTATGTGTGTGAAGTGGGAGTATACTGCACCTGAGACACAGCTGACCCTGGAGAGTCTGGAAATCACTGCCAGCCTAGGCTCCTGCATATTACAGGAATTCAGTAAATACTTCCTGAGTGAGTAAATTGAGTGAGTTCATGAATTCTTTCTTTCTTCTCAGAGTTTCACCATCTTCTATGTACTGATGATTCATGTTTTTGGCCCACATTCTCTTCTTCTCTAGTCCATAATTGCTTACTGGATATACACTAAATGAGGATGTCTGTAAAACAACTCAAACTCAACGTAACTAAAACCACATTCATTATATTATCTTCATATTCATGCTTCATTATTCCTTAATTTTTCTTAATGGAAACAGTATCTGTCCATTTGCTCCTTTCTGGAAACCTGGTATACCTTTTATTCAGCTGGTAAAGAATCTGCCTGCAATGCAGGAGACCCTGGTTCAATTCCTGGGTCAGGAAGATCCCCTGGAAAAGGGATAGGCTACCCATTCCCATGTTCTTGGGCTTCCCTGGTGGCTCATTTGGTAAAGAATCCATCTTCGATGCAGGAGGCCTGGGTTCAATCTCTAGGTTGAGAAGATCCCCACCCACTCCAGTATTGTGGCCTGAAGAATTCCATGTACAGAGGAGCCTGGCGGGTTGTACAGTCCATGGGATCACAAAGAGTTGGACACAACTGAGCGACTTTCATTTTCACTTTACACTACTACCTAAGTCTTAAGCAGTCATCCGTTACGGTCTGTACTAAGAGAGCGTGACACAGGAACATCACCGGGTGTGGTTTGGAGATGGGAAACTCAGTCACTCACTTGAGGGACTTCTGAGGCATTCCAGACTGGCTCACATACTATCCATAAAGAGGAAAATGGACTGTTTTCCCAGCATGTTAATGCTTCCTGCCATCAGTAGTGGCCCCTGAATTTAAAATACAGTAACATAGCTGAAAGCAGCATTCTGCTAAGCAAAGAGTTCTGTATATTCTATCCATATACTGCATTCTTTCTCTTGACTGTACTTGCAGTTTATCTGTGTTGGAAGATTTTATTGCACATTTCCCTCAGGTTTTTTTTTGTTTGTTTGTTTGTTTTTTAGTTCTACCAGTTTTTTGCTATCAACCTAACTCCCTCCACCCTCATGCACACGTAGCTCAGTCCTGTAACCCCATGGCCCGGCAACCTGGCAGACTCCTCTATGCATGGACTTTGCCAGGCAGGAATACTGGAGTGGGGTTGCTGTTTCCTTCTCCATGCCCCAGTTTTTTGTGCATTGTTTTTTCTTTGTTTCTGTAACTTAGCTTCAGATACCTTTTACACTTTTTTCTATTACAGTTGACCCTTGAACAACATGGATTTGAACTTGGTATGTCTATTTACACGCAAGTTTTTTTCAATAAATACAGTACTGCAAGAGCGGGGGTTGGTTGAATCTGTAGGTGTGATTGCATATGCAGAAGGCTGAACTATGGAACTTGAGCATCTGCAGATTTTGGTGTCTGGCAGGTTCTGGAAGCACTCCTGTACTTTGAGCCGTACTTTTAGAAAGTGCCATGCTTGTTAGTTATTTAGAACATCTTTAACTATGTTAATTTGCTTATTAGGATTCTTGTTGCTTTTGTTAGTAGTCTGGTTAGAGTTGCCACGATTTTGAGTGTCTTGCTTCCAGCTGTTTTCCTTAAGCCATGTTATTTTTAAACTGTGATTGATTGTATCTTTGTTTTAAGGTGTAGTTTTTAGACCATGAAGATTTTTCAGGAACATAAGTATCATGTTATACTAAATGTATCCTGTCATTTAGATCCCAAAATATCGCCTGAATCAACCTTATCCCTTTGCTTCTGGCATCACTGCAGTTCCATTTATTTCTTACCTGGACTATTTCTGTAGCCTATTTGATGCTTTGCTCTTTTTGCGTCTAGGTTCTTCATTCTGTCTTCCATACTACCACTGGAGTTTGTCTTCTGAAAAAGAAATCTAATGTTACTACCTTTTTTAAAAGTCGATGCCACATCTTCCAGAATTCAACATTTAAACTCTTCTGCTTGGCCTTTTGTTCTGATCCTCATTTCTAGCCAGGCTTATGCTATAACCAAGTCAAACTTACTGGTTCTTAAATGCCTCATTTTTCACTTATTGGTGCCTTTGTATATACATGTATTCCATCTGCAATGTCCTTTCATTTGCTTTCTCTGTCTGGCAAACTTCAGGATCCTATCCCAGTTGTATTTCCCAACTCCTCAAGGTAATTAATGGCCCTTTGTAAGTAACTTTCATTATAGTACATCCCATATTTCATTGTGTTTCATTGCCTCCCCTCTTAAGTGCTGTGAAATCTCTAGGGCAGGGGATGCATGTTTATTCATCTTTGTTTAGCCAGTTGCCTTTGTGGTATGCTCATGGAATATAAATGCTAATGCTGGGTGGGCAGGTAGGTACTTGGGAAGCCAGCAGAGGTACAACTGAATGAGTTATATCTATCTTGGGCCACAGGGGGCGGTGGGGGGACGGTCTTCGAAAGTCTTGTGAATAAACAGTTAGAAAGTACAAGGGGTTAGGCACAATTGGAAAGCTACCAAAGTGGAAACTGCTGATGATTCTAAAAGTTACAGGATTATTTTATTCTTTAAGGTTCTTTTTACGTATCTGAGTAAAGTGTCAGTTGGACATCATCAGATGGTCAACCGCGAAATCAGATTGATTATATTATTTTTAGCCAAAGATGGAGAAGCTGTATACAGTCAACAAAAATAAGACCAGGAGCTGACTGTGGCTCAGATCATGACCTCCTTATTACCAAATTCAGACTCAAATTGAAGAAAGTAGGGAAAACCACTAGACCATTCAGGTATGACCTCAATCAAATCCCTTATGATTATACAGTGGAAGTGAGAAATAGATTTAAGGGCCTAGCTCTGATAGATAGACTGCCTGATGAACTATGGAATGAGGTTCGTGACATTGTACAGGAGACAGGGATCAAGACCATCCCCATGGAAAAGAAATGCAAAAAAGCAAAATGGCTGTCTGGGGAGGCCTTAGAAATAGCTATGAAAAGAAGAGAAGCGAAAAGCCAAGGAGAAAAAGAAAGATGTAAGCATCTGAATGCAGAGCTCAAAAGAATAGCAAGAAGAGATAAGAAAGCCTTCATCAGCAATCAACGCAAAGAAATAGAGGAAAACAACAGAATGGGAAAGACGAGAGATCTCTTCAAGAACATTAGAGATACCAAGGGAACATTTCATGCAAAGATGGGCTCAATAAAGGACAGAAATGGTATGGACCTAAAAGAAGCAGAAGATATTAAGAAGAGGGGGCAAGAATACATGGAAGAACTGTACAAAAAAGATCTTCATGACCTGGATAATCATGATTGTGTGATCACTCATCTAGAGCCAGACATCCTGGAATGTGAAGTGAAGTGGGCCTTAGAAAGCATTACTACGAACAAAGCAGTGGAGGTGATGGAATTCCAGTGGAGCTATTTCAAATCCTGAAAGATGATGCTGTGAAAGTGCTGTACTCAATATGCCAGCAAATTTGGAAAACTCAGCAGTGGCCACAGGACTGGAAAAGGTCAGTTTTCATTCCAGTCCCAAAGAAAGGCAATGCCNGTGATAAAATCAAAGCAATACTCCTTTTGTAAGATAATCAGCATAACAGCACTGGGATAAAATGAAGAGAATTTGGTTTCAGATTCTTGTTCAATAAGCCTGTTCCTCATTTTTAGATAATAAGGATAAAGGTATTACAACCAAATATGGGAAGCTGCTTTCTCTTTATTTAAGCATTAGGAAGGAAATTAACTTTGGTCACATATTACCTTAAAAAAAAAAAAGTTCCATTTTACATATTCCTAAATAGATAGGACCAAATGATCAGAGAAAAATTTTCTTCTGTAAAAATTGGCCAATTTTATATTAAAAAGAAAATCTAACATACAATATCATTCAAATTATATAAAGACTACTTGGGATCATAACATTCCAAATATATGACAACTGCAACCCCAACCTAACAGGTGTGAAAAGTATTTGCTCTCATGTTGCTTTGGTCCAAAAGAGTAGAGCTGAATCAGTAAGAGTAAACTAAGTTCCAAATCTTTTGCCAGCATTAATTTAGATTGTTATTGGCAGCAGAAATATCCATGATGAATAGTTCTACTATGAGAAAGTATAATAAAAGAATATTTTCCATGAACACATCACAGTACCAGATAAAACTTTTATAAAAGAAAAACATGAAGAAACAAAAAAAGATAAACAGCTACCACACAAAAAATACTCTTTCCCCCATAACTGTATCTGAAGGGGTAAAAAGGTGATATTAGAGATTGTTGATGATGCTAACATGAAAAGAAGTTGAGTATTGTATTTATTTCTTATTTTATACAACTCTTACTCTTTACAAAAATGGTTATAATCATGCCCATAAAAGTGTAACCCATGGCATCTGAAAGCAAACACTCTTTGTAATTATTTAAAAGGGCCTTTTTAAAAATTATAATACAAAGGTCTGTGCTCTATAAGCAGTCCTCCACTGTGCATTATAACAATAAGGCTTACTTTTAATACAAAGACTAAGTGTTTGGGAGTTATGAGCCACTGGATTTAACAAACATCATCTTATAGTTGCTTTTTGCATCTTTTTTGTTTTTGGACTCCTCCACTTCATCAGGGTGCTCAGCAGCTTGGAGCTCTTCAGTAGATTCTTCCTTCTCTGACTCTGAATCACTTTCAGAGTCATCTGGACTTTCAGGATCAGGTGAATCATCATCATCATCATCTCCAGCCACATCACCTTCTCCATCATGATCATCTACCTCACTGAAGCCAAGTCCACAATGTCGTCGATATCTTCCTGATAATTTACTGTCCATACTTTGTTGATATTGAGACTCCAGTTCTTCATTAATTTTCTTGTCTTCTTCCCCTGTGCGGAAGTGAGATGTGGATTTGTGATCTCCTATAACAAGACGACCAGTATGTTCTTTATAATTAGTCTCAATTTATCAGTTCCAATCCATTCTTTATGGTTCATACTTAGTTTTGAAACCAAACAGGAGCCTGTGGGGCTCCTGGGCACAGAAACCTTTCTGTGTCTCTCATTTCTTGCTTGTAGGGAAGACTCCAGCTTCCATGACCTTGCCAACTTTAAACTTAACATATAGCAGCTCTTTGGACATTTAAAAAGTTCATTTTAGTCCCATTACTCATCTAGGAGAGTTGTATAATGTCGAGTAGTTGTCTCAGTCCTGAAAGAGTGCTGTCGTCACCTTGTTGACTGTGTTGTTTTGTTACTTTTTTTGTATGTATAGCTGACTTACAGTGCTGCGCCAGTCTGTGCTGTATGGCACAGGGGCTCAGTTTACCCACAGACATTCTTTACTTTTTCCATTATGGTTTATCAGCTATGTTGTTTTTAGTGCATTTTATTTGATACTATGATGTGGTATGTGGGCTACAGAATTGGAAGACCTATACTGGAGAAATAGATATCTGTAAAATGGCCTCAAGACTGCTCGATTTAGAGTTCTGGTGGGTATTGGGTAAGGTAGTTACCTAGAATGCTTGATATAGTGCAAAGTACTGTTCACATTAAAAAAAATCAAACTTCTGAAAACTAGTATGTAACGTTCTAGGCAGGTCTAGATTTCAGAATTCAGTTCAGTCACTCAGTCGTGTCCAGCTCTTTGCGACCCCATGAACCACAGCACTCCAGGCCTCCCTGTCCATCACCAACTCCCAGAGACCACTCAAACCCGTGTCCATTGAGTCAGTGATGCCATCCAACCATCTCATCCTCTGTCGTCCCCTTCTCCTCCTGCCCTCAATCTTTCCCAGCATCAGGGTCTGTTCAAATAAGTCAGCTCTTTGCATCAGGTGGCCAAAGTATTGGAGTTTCAGCTTCAACATCAGTCCTAACAATGAACACCCAGGGCTGATCTCCTTTAGGATGGACTGGTTGGATCTCCTTGCAGTCCAAGTCAAGAGTCTTCTCCAACACCACAGTTCAAAAGCATCAATTCTTCAGCACTCAGCTTTCTTTATAGTCCAACTCTCACATCCATACATGACCACTGGAAAAACCATAGCCTTGACTAGATGGACCTTTGTTGGCAAAGTAATGTCTCTGCTTTTTAATATGCTGTCTAGCTTGGTCATAACTTTCCTTCCAAGGAGTAAGTGTCTTTATTTCATGGCTGCAATCACCATCTGCAGTGATTTTGGAGCCCCTCAAAATAAAGTCTGACACTGTTTCCACTGTTTCCC
Source organism: Redunca redunca (assembly GCA_006410935.1). Classification (NCBI taxonomy): domain Eukaryota; kingdom Metazoa; phylum Chordata; class Mammalia; order Artiodactyla; family Bovidae; genus Redunca; species Redunca redunca. The sequence continues at coordinate 15,229 of SJYQ01001219.1, forward strand.
CATCTGTTTGCCATGAAGTGATAGGACCGGATGCCATGATCTTTGTTTTCTGAATGTGGAGCTTTAAGCCAACTTTTTCACTCTCCTCTTTCACTTTCATCTAGAGGCTCTTTAGTTCTTGACTTTCTGCCATAAGGGTGGTATCATCTGCATATCTGAGGTTATTGATACTTCTCCTGGCAATCTTGATTCCAGCTTGTGCTTCCTCCAGCCCAGCATTTCTCATGATGTACTCTGCATAGAAGTTAAATAAGCAGGGTGACAGTATACAGCCTTGACGTACTCCTTTTCCTATTTGGAACCAGTCTGTTGTTCCATGTCCAGTTCTAACTGTTGCTTCCTGACCTGCATACAGATTTCTCAAGAGGCAGGTCAGGTGCTCTGGTATTCCCATCTCTTTGAGAATTTTCCACAGTTTATTGTGATCCACACAAAGGCTTTGGCATAGTCAATAAGGCAGAAATAGATGTTTTTTTTGGAATTCTCTTGGTTTTTCGATGATCCATGCAAAGAAATAGAGGAAAACAACAGAATGGGAAAGACTAGAGATCTCGTCAAGAATATCAGAGATACCAAGGGAACATTTCATGCAAAGATTGGCTCAATAAAGGACAGAAATGGTAGAGACCTAACAGAAGCAGAAGGTATTAAGAGGTGGCAAGAATACATGGAAGAACTGTGCAAAAAAGATCTTCATGACCAGATGATCACGATAGTGTGATCACTCACCTAGAGCCTGACATCCTGGAATGTGAGGTCTAGTTGGCCTTAGGAAGCATCACTAGGAACAAAGCTAGTGGAGGTGATGGAATTCCAGTTGAGCTCTTTCAAATCCTGAAAGATGATGCTGTAAAAGTGCTGCACTCAATATGCCAGCAAATTTGGAAAACTCAGCAGCGGCCACAGGACTGGAAAAGGTCAGTTTTCATTCCAATCCCAAAGAAAGGCAATGCCAAAGAGTGCTCTAACTACCACACAATTGCACTCATCTCACACGCTAGTAAAGTAATGCTCAAAATTCTCCAAGCCAGGCAGTACATGAACCGTGAACTTCCAGATGTTCAAGCTGGTTTTAGAAAAGGCAAAGGAACCAGAGATTTCATAATTACTTCATCCTTATTTTTGTAATAGCTCTATCCAGTAATTTGCTTATTGGCAAAGTAGAAAATGTATCAGAATGTTTTGAAATATAAGTAACAAGACCCTCCCAACTAATAAGGAATGTTTTATTTCACAGAATAAGAAGCCCAGAGTCAGAGTTACAGAGTAGTTCAGCAGTTTTCATCAGTTTCAGCAGAGACATAGGTCCAGTGTACTTTAAAGCTCTGCATGTCAGGAGAGGGCTGTCATAGTTTTAGATGCTGCTGTCTGACTGGAGAAGAGCAGGTAACACTCCAGGTGTCTCTGTTAAGGAGGGTAAGCTTCCTTGCAGGTCTCCCAGCAGGATTCTTTCTTAGGGCTTTTTGTGTTTTTCATGTTTCTTAGGTACCAGAAAAAGACCGGATTCCTTACTCAGGCAGCTAATTTATTAGCTGGCTAGCTTACTTTACATGACCAGAGGATAGGCCTTATAGTCTTAAAAACAACCTCATCAATATTTTATCTGGTACTCTGAACAGAAGTCACAGATTTTTGATGGGAATTTTGGTAGTGAGAATTATACCTGGCTTCTGATAGTATACTGTGTCTTTTCCCTCACCGATATATAACTGCCACCCAGTACTGTCAGCCTCTTAACACAAATATTTTCTGTACCTAGTTTTCCATAACCAAAACTATAGACCCCATGTTTCTACCCAGAATTTATAACAAGTTCTTAAAACTAAACAATAAAAAGACAGCCTAACTAAAAAATGGGCAAAGGATCTGAATTGATATTTCTCCAGAGAATATAAACAGATGTCCCATAAGCACATGAAAAGATGTGCAGCATCATTAGTCATTAGGGCAGTGCAAATCAGAACCACAGAGAGAGAGCACTTAACACCCCACTAGCATGGCTGGAATAAAGAAGACCAGGCGTGTGTTGAGGATGTGGAGAAATTGGAACCCTCATAACATTGGGGTTATGTAAATGTTGGTGGGGATGTAAATGTTGTATCTGCCCTAGAAAATAGTTCCCTAGGGTGTTTAACATAGGGTTAGGGTTACATGTGTGTGTGTGTGTGTGTGTGTGTGTGTGTGTACACGCACGCACCTGAGTGGCAATGTGAATAGTTCAGTTTTGTCTGACTCTTTGCGATTCCATGGACTGTAGCTCACTGGACTGTTCTGTGCATGGAAATCTCCAAGCAAGAATACTGGAGTGGGTAGCCATTCCTTTCTTTGGAGGACAACTGTAAGACTTGTTAATTCCATTCCTAAGTATATACTCGTATATACTCATAAGACATAAAATGAAAAACATTTACTAAAGTTTGTAACAGCCTTATTTATAATAACCCCCCCAAATGGGAATAGTCTGCATGTCCATTAACTAAAGAATGGATAAATAAATAAAATGTGGTATATACATACAACAAAGCATTATTTGTCAGTAAAAAGAAATTTTTTCTTAACCATGGATGAATCTAGAAAATATCTGCTAAGTGCAGGGGTGGGGGGTGGGACAGTTACAAAGGAGTACTTATTCTGTGATTCTACTGATACGTATTCTGGATACAGAATAGGCAAGTATGTAGAAACAGAAAGTTATGCATTAGTGGTTGTCTATGGCTGGGGTGAAGCTGGGAGATGGGAGTGACCGCCAGTGGATATACACTTTCTTTTTAGGGTGATGAAAATGCTCCAAAGTTAATTGTGGTAATGTCTACACAGCTCTGTCAATGTGCTAAAAACCACTGAATTAACTATATGCTTTAGTCGAATTATGTGCTTTGTTAATTTTATCTCAATAAAGCTATTGTTAAAAAGAAATCTTTGAGACTTCCTCAGTTGCCCAGTGGTTAAAACTTCGTGCTCCCAGCACAGAGGGCACATGTTCAGTTCCTGGTCAGGAAAATGAGATCCCACATGCCACAAGGTGCAACCAAAAAAACCCCCAAATATCCAACCAGCCAAACAAAAAACCTTCACAAAGCAATAGTAATCAAAACAATGTGATGATGGCATAAAACCAGACACAGATCAGTGGAACATAATAGAGAGCCCAGAAATAAACCTATTTATCTTTGGTCAGTTAATTTATGATAGAAAAGCCAAGAATATAAAACCGGGGAAAAGATAGACTCTTCAGTGGTGATGGGAAAACTAAACCACTGTCTTACACCATACACGAAGATTGACTCAGTTGTTTAAAGACTTCAACATAAGGCCTTAAACCATAACATTTCTAGAAGAAAACACAGGCGATAAGCTCCTTGACATGCATCTTGGCTATGATTTTTTTGGATATGACACTGGAAGCAAAGGCAACAAAAATAAACAAGTTGGGACTGCTAAAAAGCTTCTGCATAGCAAAGGAAACCGTCAGCAAAATGAAAAAGAGACGTACCAAACAGAAGAAAATATTTTCAAATTATGTATCTTGATGAGTTAATATCCAAAATATATAAAGAATTCATATAGCTCAATTGAATAAAAACAGTCTGACTGAAAACTGGGCAGAGAATCTAAGCAAACATTTCTCCAAAGAAGACATACAGATGGCCAGCGGGTACATGGAAAGAGGTTCATCACTAATCATCAGGGAAGCACTCATCAAAGCCACAACGAGATATGGTTCTCACACTTGTTAGAATGACTAATATATGTGTATATATATGTATATATGCTGCTGCTGCTGCTAAGTCGCTTCAGTCGTGTCCGACTCTTGTGCGTCCCCATAGATGGCAGCCCACCAGGCTCCCCCACCCCTGGGATTCTCCAGGCAACAACACTGGAGTGGGTTGCCATTTCCTTCTCCAATGCATGAAAGTGAAAAGTGAAAGTGAAGATGCTCAGTCATGTCCGACTCTTAGCGACCCCATGGACAGCAGCCCACCAGGCTTCTCCGCCCATGGGATTTTCCAGGCAAGAGTACTGGAGTGGGGTGCCATTGCCTTCTCCAATTTGTATATATACATATATATAAAAATAAATGAGACAACAAATGTTGACAGAGATACAGAGAAAAAGGAATCCTTGTGCACTGTTTGGAGGAATGTAAATTGATATAGCCACTTTGGAAAAAAGTATGGCGGTTCCTTAAAAAATTAAAAATAAAACTAACTATATGATCCAGCAATCCCACTTTGGGTTATTTATTCAAAAGAAATGAAAAAAAAAAAAGCTTTCTCAGAAAGATACATGCATCCCCATCCATTGCAGCATTTACAGTAGTTAAGACATGGAGCAGCCTAAGTGTCCATGGATGAATGGATGGTTAAGAGAAATTGTGGTATATGTATTTGCATATATGATGTAATATTAGCCATGAAAAAGAAGAATGTCTTGCCATTTGCAGCAGTATGGGCAGACTTTGAGGGCATTTTGCTAATTGAAATAAGTCAGAGCAAAACAAATACCCTATGATCTCACTTATATGTAGAATCCTAGAAACAGAAACAAAACCCCAAAACCAAGCTTACACATAACAGATTAACAGTTAGTGTTTGCCAGAAGCAAGGGGTGGTAGGTGGGGAAAATGGATAAAGGTGTCAAAAGCTATAAACTTCCAGTTATAAAATAAATTAGTCATGGAAATGTACAGCATGGTGACTGTAGTTAATACTGTGTTGTGTGTTTGAAAGTTGTTAGAGTAGCTCTTAAAAATTCCCATTATGGCATTTTTCACAGACCTAGAACAAAAAATTTCACAATTCTTATGGAAACTCAAAAGACCCTGAATAGTCAAAGCAGTCTTGAGAAAGAAGAACAGAACTGGAGGAACCAGTTTTCCTGACATCAGACTATACCAAAACGTCATCAAAACAGTATGGTAGTGGCACAAAAACAGAAATATAGACCAATGGAACAAGATAGAAAGTCCAGAGCTAAACCCATAAACCCATGGGCACCTACTCTTTGACAAAAGTGGCAAGAATATACAATGGGGAAAAGATAGTCTCTTCAGTAAGTGGTACTGGGAAAACTGGACAGCTACATGTAAAAGAATGAAATCAGAACACTCCTTAACACCATATACAAAGATAAAATGGATTAAAGACCTAAATATAAGACCAGAAACTATAAAACTCTTGGAGGAAAACATAGGCAGAACACTGCATGACATGAATCAGAGCAAGATCCTCTTTGACCCACCTCCTAGAGTAATGGAAATAACAACCAAAATAAACAAGTGGGACCTAATTAAAAGCTTTTGCACAGCAAAGGAAACTATAAATGAGGTGAAAAGATAATGCTCAGAATGGGAAAAAATAATAGCAAATAAAATGACCGTCAAAGGATTAATATCCAAAATTCACAAGCAGCTCATGCAACTCAATACCAGAAAAACAACCCAATCAGAAAATGGGCAGAAGACCTATACAAACAATTCTCCAAAGATAACAGATGACTAATACGCACATGAAAAGATGCTCAACACCACTCACTATTACAGAAATGCAAATCACAACTACAAGGAGATATCCCTCACACATCAAAAAAATCCACAAACATTAGATGCTGGGGAGGGTGTGTGGAGAGAAGAGAGCCCTTGTGCACTGTTGGTGGCAATGTAAATTGGTAACAGTCGCTACGGAAGACAGTATGGAGAGAGATTGCTTAAAAAAGTAGGAGTAAATCTCTTATGACCCAACAATCCCACTACTAGGCATGTACCCTGAAAGAAAGAAAAGTGAAAGTGAAGTCGTTCAGTTGTGTCCGACTTTTTGCGACCCCATGGGCTGTAGCCTACAAGGTTCCCCTGTCCATGGGATTTTCCAGGCAAGAGTACAGGAGTGGGTTACCATTTTCTTCTCCAGGGTATCTTCCCAACCCAGGGATCGAACCCAGGTCTCCTGCATTGCAGGCAGATGCTTTACCACTGAGCTACCAAAGAAACCCTATACCCTGAAGAAACCATAATTGAAAAAGACACATGTACTCCAGTTTTCACTGCAGCACTATTTACAGTAGCTAGGGCATGGAAGCAGCTTAGATATCCATTGAAAGATGAATGGACAAAGAAGCTGTGGTCCATATATACAATGGAGTATTTCTCAGTCATAAAAAGAAACACATTTGAGTCAGTTTTAATGAGGTAGAGAAACCTAGAGCCTGTTATGCAGAGTGACGTCAGAAAGAGCAAAATATGTATTAACATATGTATACGGAATCTAGAAAGATGGTACTCAGTTCAGTCGCTCAGTTGTGTCCGACTCTTTGCGACCCCATGAATCGCAGCACGCCAGGCCTCCCTGTCCATCACCAACTCCCGGAGTTCACTCAGACTCATGTCCATCGTGTCCATGATGCCATCCAGCCATCTCATCCTGGGCCGTCCCCTTCTCCTCCTGCCCCCAATCCCTCCCAGCATCAGAGTCTTTTCCAATGAATCAACTCTTCGCATGACGTGGCCAAAGTACTGGAGTTTCAGCTTCAGCATTATCCCTTCCAAATGATGAACCTATTTGCTGGGGAGCAGTGGAGATGCAAACATAGAAAACAGACTTTGGGACATAGAGAAGTGAGGAAGGAGTGGAATGAATGGAGTTAGTAGCATGGCAACATGCACACTACCATATGTAAAATAGATAGCCAGTGGGAGTTTGCTACATGACTTAGCTCAAACCAGTGCCCTATGAAAACTTACAGGGTTAGGATAGGGTGGGAGGTGGGAGGGAGATTGAAGAGGTAGGGGACATACGTATACCTATGGCTGATCCATGTGGATGTATGGCAGAAACCAACACAATGTTGTAGAATAATTATCCTTCAATTAAAAATAAGTAAGTTCCCATTATAAGAAAAAGAATTGTTAACTATGTAAGGTGTTCAATGTTGACTTACTGTGATAATAATATATACAAATATTGAATCATTGTGTTATACATCTGAAACTAATACAATGTTGTGTGTAAAATGTATCTGAATTTAAAAAAATACCTGAGGTGGTAGGCTTGATTTGGCTACCTTACAGATTATTACTTCTGATTGCTCCTGCAAAATCATTTCCTTCTATCTGACTGAACCTTCCTTTCTTTATTCTCATTGTTATCATCTCACATTTTCCTGGCTAAGTTTTCATTCAGAGTTTAAGTACCTGTGTCTTATGGCCCTCTAGTTTCCACTGTTGTGTTTTCTTCATTTTCACCCTTGCTTTAGCATTCCTTGGCCTTCTCCATAATCACCATACATTCTCTCTAGTAAAACTATATCTTGTAGCCACTATATCCTGTGGTCTCTTACCATAGTCCATAACTCTTCCACTTTATTTCCTCTGTTTAGAGATTATTTTCTCTATTATAATTATTGAACATGCTGTGACTTCAGAGTTTTCTGTTTTGTTTTGGGATTGTGTATGTTTTTAAAGTAAAATATAGTACCAAATTAGTACTGTTCCCTACAAAAATTTGTTGGACCGTTTCCATTTATTTTATACTTTCCATTCCTTTACTCCTTTTCTCAGCTGTCTCCACCTATCTCACACCCTCTCATTGTCATGTTTCTGCAATTGTTACCATTGTGTTAGATATATGAGCAACATATTTTAAATTGCTTTGCTAGTATGAGTTGTTAGTGACAAGCCTCTTTGAACTTAAGTGTTCTAAGATGTGATGAAAATGGTTTCACTGACTTCTTTCTCTTGTATAATGCAGAAAGGGTGTGGCTTTATAATATATTGGTAAGAATACTATAGAAATTATAATACGCTGGGTTCAGATTTGATCTCCACTACCACCAGCTGTGTGACCTTGTGCAAACTGTTTAACCTTGACACTTCATTTACCCAGAAGTTTGTTTGGAAGATAAATGAGATAAGGTACGTGAAGTTGCTAATGGAGTACACAGCAGATAGTATTTCTTATTTTTTTGTGTTCCATAAAGTTAGCTATTCTTTTTCCATCCCTGTTTATACTCACAAAGCTAACTTTTAAAGATTATGTTCTAGATCCATCAGTTTTTGCCTTAAAAAAAAGTCCATTAGAACTTGACAAAGTAACAACGTTTATTGTACTGCATAGTCTTTTTTCCTCCATAGAAAGGCATTTTATTTTAAATATAGCAGTGTGTACATCTCAATCCCTATTCCGTGTTTAGTTTGAACTAAAGTAATTACTGAAATTTAGGTGAGCACATTTAAAGTATCTGAAGGATTTTAGAACTTTTATGTATATTGTCTTAATTTGAAGAAAAGTCTTAATTTTATTGTTAGAATAAAACCACATGAAAATACCACCCATTAAGATAATTTTAGAGATAGTTTTTTAGGGTAGTGTTAGTAATTACTCTTTGTGTAGCAGTCTGCATAACTTAAGACTTATTATTGATCAAATTAAAGTTATATCTTATTTTTAACAGTGTGAGTTTTGAAGTCTGAACTTACCCCTGCCGTGGAAATAATTGTTGTGTGTCCCCTTTGTGATTTCTTAACTCCCTCTTACTTAAAATTTTTCCTTGTACAATTTTTAGAACCGTATTAGAATATGATCCATAATAGAATGAAAACACTATATATGTTCTATTATGGACTAAGAAAACATCATGGAATAATATAGATTATGATAAAGCCATGATGGAATATTAAATTATTTGAATAGGACCATATTCTACTGACTCTTTGTTCTTAGTGAATTTCTCATCTAATTTTTTAGGTGTTAATATTTTGCTATTTTTTATTTTGTTTTCCTTTTTTAATGAACTCCCCTTTGAGTGGTGCAGGTTATTATCTGTATGCTGATAATGTCCAAGATCGTATCTCTAGTTATGATCTTTCCTCTGAGTGCAGGTTCTGTACTTGGTGGATATATCTACCTTCATGTCCATAGCCCTCCTGCAGTTTCAAATTGTGTGTTTAGGGGACTTGAGAACCTGCAGTGTTTATACTTTTATCATGCCTCTCATATTGCACATGGATGGGCATTTTTCCCTCTTCTCATTTGTGGCTCTGTTAAAGGGTATAAATAGGAGGCTCTTTACATGCAGAAAAATACTTTGGAATGTTAATAAAGCAATATAAACAGTTACAAATTCATGTAGCAAAGTTATACTTAGATTCAGACAGCTCAGTGAAAAAGTAATCGAGTGTGTTATGAATTAGTCATAGTGTAAAATGAGATGAATAAGCTAGGCTGCTTTAAAATTAAGAACTTTTCTTCATGAAGTGTTACCATTAACCATTCTCCACTAAAAGGATCTTGGGCTCCTTGGAGAAATAGCTGATTTCAGGACTGGGGCAGGCAAAGTGTAGTGTATGCTTGCAGTGTCTTGTGCCTGAAGGTAAGGAAGGCTCATAAAATGATGGGAATATATTAAAAGAATACAGGAACTAGCCCAAAGGGGAAGGTTCCCACTGGTCACATGTGGGACAACTTAAACATCGGGTTAGATATGATGACAAAAGATTATAACCCATTGAAATAAACCCATTAAGACCATGCTGAAATACATAGGTACACGTGGATATGGAGGAAAAAGAAATCTTTCCTACAGGAGGAACCCAAATAAGAAATGGTGAAAGACTGATGAAATTAGAAAAATACCATATGGCAATTGTGTCAGTTAACTTACTTCAGAACAAATTACCCAACAGTGTAGTAGCCTAAAATAACATGCATTATTTCGCAGTTTCTCTGGGTTTAGCCGTGTTTTCTACTTCATGGAAACTCGAAAGACTGACATGAAGGTGTTAGTCTGTGGGTTGTGGTCTCATCTGAATGCTTGATTGGGGAAGAATCTGACTTCCACAGTGTTGTTGGCAACATTTAGTTCTTTGAGGGCTGTTGATTAGAGGTCACCTTGCTATGTGAGCTTCATTAAAGTGTGCAAGATGAGGTTATAGAAAGAGACTTGTTGGCAAGGTGGAAGTCACAGTCTTTTGTAACCTAATCACAAAAGTGATATCCCCTTAATATTGTCATACTCGGTTGGTGAAAGGCAAGTCATGTAAGGAAAGGGGAGTATCAGGAGGTGGAAATCATCTTGGAGGCTGGCCAACTCAGCAGCCATCATGATATAATTGACTCAGACAAGAATCATCAGTTGATGTTAAACTGAGTGGATGAAAGTTTGAGGAATAACTTGGATATTTACATAGACCAAAAAATATCTTCCCACAAGATGCTTATTAAGTACAAAGGGGAAAATGTAACTTTATGAAGGAGAAATCTATCAGTCAAAGTGATCAATCAAAGTGAAAGTCGCTCAGTCATGTCCAGCTCTTTGCTACTCCATGGGCTATACAGTCCGTGGAATTCTCCAGGCCAGAATACTGGAGTAGTTAGCCTATCCCTTCTCTGGAGGATCTTCCTGACCCAGGAATCAAACCGGGGTTTCTTGCATTGCAGGCATTTCTTTATCAACTGAGCTGTCAGGAAAGCCCCTCAGTGATCAGAGTTACCAGTAATGAGAAAAACTAACATTATCTTTTCCCCACTATCTGGCAAGAATATGTTACCACCTCTCTGGTATTTTACCCAAATCAAATCATGAGGAAGCAGTAGGTAAACCCTTTGAAGGAGAGTCTACAGAATAACTGGCAAATATTCTTTATAAAAAGCAGAGTTACGAAACACATAAACAGACTGAAGAATTGTTCCAGTTTAAAGTATTCTTAATTAAGAGCAACATGGCTATTAACCACAGTACATGATCCAAGATTATTTTTTTCCCATAAAGAACACTATTGGGACACATTTATGTATTGTAGAATCAGTTCAGTTCAGTCACTCAGTCGTGTCCGACTCTTTGCGACCCCATGAATTGCAGCATGCCAGGCTGCGTATATATTGTAGAATAATATAGACTATTATTATGGAACCATAATAGAATATTAGAAAAAGTAGAACAGAGGCATAGTCTATTTGTTTTGTTGCTATGGTAGATTTTCTTTTTCAGTGGTGAATTTCTCTTCTAATACTGCTTTTCTCAGTTGGCAAAATTTAAATAAGATCTTTGGATCATTAGTTTTCAGAGTGGTTCATGATAACTGGGAAATCCCCAAGACCCTTTCAGGGGGTCCACGAGCAAAAGTTGTTTTCATTATAACACAGAAATAATATTTGTTTTATTCACTCTGTTTACATTTGCATTGATAGTGCAAAAGCAGTGGCTGGTAAAACTGCTGATACCTTAGCATGAATGAAAACAATGACACTGTACTGTATCAGTAGTCGTTATATTCACTGCCATGCAGTTGCAGTTAAAAAAATGCCAGTTTCTCTCAATATCGTTGGTAAAGCAGTAAAAAGTATTAATTTTATTAATCTAACCAAGAAGAAGCAAATGGCAGTTTTAGAACTGAAAAACAATAATTGATAGAGTAATGCAGTGGGTAAACTCAATAGAAGAGAACAGAGGAGTCAATAAACTGGCAGATAGAGGAAAAGAAATTACCTAGTCTGAACAACAGAAAACAGAATGATAAAAATAATCCACAGAGCCTCAGGAAACTGTGGGACTATAAAACAGATTTAACATTTGTGTCATTGGATTCCTAGGAGAGGAAGAAAAAAGGCTCCCTCAAGAACTGAAGAAAGAGAAAAATCTACCCAAAGGAAATAAAAACAGAAATCAGGGTAACTGAAAACAGAAGGACAGTAAAGGAAATCAGTGAAAGAAAGAGCTGGTTCTTCAAAAAGATCACTAAATTAACAAACTTCTAGCCACACTGAGAGAAATTAAAGAAGAAGCAAAGTGTCAGTATCAGGAATAAAACTTAATAGTATTATCATAGACCCACTCCAGTACTCTTGCCTGGAAAATCCCATGGACGGAGGAGCCTGGCAGGCTGCAGTCCATGGGGTCCCTAAGAGTCGGACACGACTGAGCGACTTCACTTTCACTTTTCACTTTCATGCATTGGAAAAGGAAATGGCAACCCACTCCCGTGTTCTTGCCTGGAGAACCCCAGGGACGGGAGGGCCTGGTGGGCTTCCGTCTATGGGGTCGCACAGAGTCGGACACGACTGAAGCAACGCAGCAGCAGACCCTGAATTATGTGAACAAGATACTAATACTACGAACAGCTCTGCACACTTAAATTTGACAATTTTGATGTAAGGGACCAGTTTCTTGAAAAATGCAAACCACCACACCTCACCCAGTATGAAATAGTTTAAATAGTCCTATTGCCTTGATACCGAAAAAAGAATTTTTAAAAGGTACAAACAAGAAAACTATAGGTTAGTATTCCCATATCAGTGTAGATGCAAAAATCCTTAACAAATATAAGCAAATAGAGTTAAACATTAGGTAAAAAAAAAAAATTTTTTTTAATGTCATAACTGTGTATGGCTCATTGCATGGATGCAACAGGGCTGCTTCACTATTTGAAAATCAACTAACATTAAATAGTGTCAGTCACACAGTCGTGTCTGACTCTTTGTGACCCCGTGGACTGTAGCCAACCAGGCTTCTCTGTCCATGGATTCTCCAGACAAGAATACTGGAGTGGGTTGCCATTTCCTTCTCCAGAGGATCTTCCTGACCTAGGGATCAAACCAGGGTCTCCTGCATTACAGGCAGATTCTTTACCATCTTTAGGGAAGTCCCCCAGTTAGGTAGTATATTAATATCAAATCTTGTTTAATAATGTAAGTGTCTATCCCATTCTAAATAACCATCCAGAGATTTATTCATTTGAGGTTGCTGTTGTTCAGTTGCCCAGTTGTGTCTGACTCTTTGCAACCCTGTGGACTGCAGCACGCCAGGCTCACCTGTCCTTCACCATCTCCTGGAGCTTGCTCAAACTCATCTCCATTGACTTGGTGATGCCATCCAACCATCTCGTCCTTTGCTGCCCCTTTCTCCTTTTGCCATCAATCTTTCCAGCATCAGGGTTTTTTCCATTGAGTCAGGTCTTCGCATGAGGTGGCCAAAGTATTAGAGCTTCAGCTTCAACATCAGTCCTTCTAATGAAAATTCAGGGTTGATTTCCTTTAGGAGTGACTGGTTTGATCTCCTTGCTGTCCAGGGGACTCTCAAGAGTCTTCTCCAGTACCACAGTTCGAAGGCATCAGTTCTTCAGGACTCAGCCTTTTTCATTGTCCAGCTCTCACATCTGTTCATGACTACTGGAAAAACCTTAGCTTTTACTATACAGACATTTGTAGGCAAAATAATGTCTCTGCTTTCTAATATACTGTCTAGGTGTGTCATTGCTTTTCTTCCAATGAGCAAACGTTTTTAATTTCATGGCTGCAGTCACCATCCACAGAGATTTTGAAGCCCAAGAAAATAAAGTCTGTCACTGTTTCCATTGTTTTACCATCTATTTGACGTGAAGTGATGGGACTGGATTCCATGATCTTCATTTTTTTTGAATGTTGAGTTTTCAGCCTGCTTTTTCATTCTCCTCTTCACTCCCTTTGAAAAGAAAAAAAAAATTGTTAATATGATCTACCACATTAACATTCTGAAGAACAAAAATCACATGATCATATCAGTTGATGAAGAAAATGCATTTGGTAAAATTCGAGACCCATTCATAGTTTTTTAAAACGTATTTATTTAATTAACTTATTTGGCCGCCTCAGGTCTTAAACTTGAGCCTCTTGGGATCTTTGTTGTGACACACAGAATCTTTCGTTGCTGGCCACGGACGCACCAGCTGTGTCGCACGGGCTCAGTAGCTGCAGTGTGTGGGCTCAGTTGCCCTGTGACACGTGAGATCTTAGTTCCCCAACCAGGGATCAAACCCATGTCACCTGCATTTGCAAGGTGGTCTTTTAACCACTAGACCACTAGGGAAGTCCCACTCATTCATAATTNGAACTGGACATGGAACAACAGACTGGTTCCAAATAGGAAAAGGAGTACGTCAAGGCTGTATATTGTCACCCTGCTTATTTAACTTCTGTGCAGAGTACATCATGAGAAATGATGGGCTGGAAGAAGCACAAGCTGGAATTAAGATTGCTGGGAGAAATATCAGTAACCTCAGATATGCAGATGACACCACCCTTATGGCAGAAAGTGAAGAGGAACTAAAGAGCCTCTTGATGAAAGTGAAAGAGGAGAGTGAAAAAGTTGGCTTAAAGCTC
>SJYQ01001219.1:29434-62651 GCA_006410935.1 Redunca redunca
AAATCACTGCAGATGGTGACTGCAGCCATGAAATTAAAAGACGCTTACTCCTTGGAAGGACAGTCATGACAAACCTAGACAGCATATTACAAAGCAGAGACATTACTTTGCCAACAAAGGTCCATCTAGTCAAGGCTATGGTTTTTCTAGTCGTTATATATGGATGTGAGAGTTGGACTGTGAAGAATGCTGAGCGCCGAAGTATTGATGCTTTTGAACTGTGGTGCTGGAGAAAACTCTTGAGAGTCCCTTGGACTGCAAGCAGATCCAACCAGTCTATTCTAAAGGAGATCAGCCCTGGGTGTTCATTGGAAGGACTGATGCTAAAGCTGAAACTCCAATACTTTGGCCACCTCATGCGAAGAGTTGACTCATTGGAAAAGACTCTGATGCTGGGAGGGATTGGGGGCAGGAGGAGAAGGGGAAGACAGAGAATGAGATGGCTGGATGGCATCACCGACTCGATGGACATGGATTTGAGTGAACTTCGAGAGTTGGTGATGGACAGGGAGGCCTGGCATGCTGCGATTCATGGGGTTTCAAAGAGTCGGACATGACTGAGCGACTGAACTGAACTTTTATCCTTAATTGAATATTGGGAGAATCAAATTCTTAAAAGTTCAGTTATTAAAAAAACTTTAGAGTCTACTTTACTTGATGCACACTTTTCATACTGGCTGTCTTTTAAGCATTTATATGTACTTCAGATAAACAAGCATATACTCTTAATACTGAAATATTTATAGTTCACAAGGAGAGCCTGTAACCAAATAAGACAATGTTGTCACGACTTAAAGTCTTGTAGATAAAGATGAATGTCTAAATATTCTGACAGCATGCCCTTTGAAAATATTCTAAACTTTATTGTATGCGTTTATAAAATTTATTTTTGTTCTCTCACATCTTGACACTTTAAGATCAAAGTAACTCTAAACAAAATGAGATAAAAGAGATCCAAATATATTTGCATTTCTTTGCCAGAAAATTTCTTTAGAAAATAATCTAGTATTCTTACTGATTTTTATGTATACCAAAATTGTAATCATAATAATTTTTTTTAATGCTGTGTAGCATAGACTTGAGGGGAAAGTTAGAATCAGTCCAAGTGTCTATAGCTGTTGAAAAACAAATTTGTCAACTTCTCACAAGTCAGTGTTTTTCTAGGATAAAGTCAGACCATTTTAATAACTTCTAAAACATACTCCATTCTCAGAAGTATGACAGGTGTTAAACCTTTTTTATAATCCCTCAGTTTATAATTCCCTGAGGCTCTGTGGACTATTTTTTTCAGTTTGTTTTCTTTCTGTTGTCCAGACTGGATAATTTCTTTTCCTCTATCTGCCAGTTTACTGACTCTTGCCTCTGTCTGCTCTATTCTGTTGAGTTTTCTCACTGCTTAACTGTGTCAGTTATTGTTTTTCAGTTCTAAAGTTGCTATTTAGTGGTTCTTTATATCTTTTCTTTCTTTATTACAGTTTTCTCTTTTTCATGTTTCATGTATCAGTTGCTTTCCTTGAAGCGACAGGCTCACTGTTCAACACACTGATGCTTGAAAATCCACTTAAACCAAATTCCTTAAGCTATGTAAATTTTTATATGTACCTATAAAACTCTTCCTTCAGTACAGTTAGGATAATGTTAAACCTGGCAAGGGATATAAAACATAATAATTGTTATCTTCATGGACTTTAAAATCAGAAAGGGAAGTGAAAGTGAAAGTTGCTCAGTCTGACTCTTTGCGACCCTATGGACTGCAGTACACTGGGCTTCCCTGTTCTTCCCCAACTCCCGGAGCTTGCTCAAACTCAACTCCATTGACTCCATCCAACCATTTTGTCCTCTGCTGCCCCTTTCTCCTTTTGCCGTCAGTCTTTCCAGCATCAGGGTTTTTTTTTTCCAGTGAGTCAGTTCTTCACATCAGGTGGCCAAAGTATTGGAGTTTCAGCTTTAGCATCAGTCCTTCCAATGAATATTCAGGACTGATTTCCTTGAGGATTGACTGGTTTGATCTGTTTGCAGTCCATGGGCCTCTCAAGAGTCTTCTCCAACAGCACAGTTAAATATTAAGGGTTTTTGTATCTATGGACATGAAATACTGGGGAATAGTTTTCTTTTTTGTGATGTAGTTGTCTGATTTTGCTATCAAGGCAGTGCTGGCCCCGTAAAATGAGTTAGGAACTGTTTCTTCTGCTTTCTAAATGAATTTGTATGTTTTTGGACTTTGAACGTATGATAGAATTGACCAGTGAAGGCATTAGGGTCTTTAGTTTTTTTGTTCAAGTCATCCCCCCCCCCCCNAATGAATTTGTATGTTTTTGGACTTTGAACACATGATAGAATTGACCAGTGAAGGCATTAGGTCTTTAGTTTTTTTGTTAAAGTCATTCCCCCCCCCCCCGAATTCAATTTAATAGCAATAGATCAACTTACCTCTTTTTTTCCTCTTGAGTCAGTTTTGCTAGATTCAGTTTTTCAAGAAATTTGTCCATTTCAGCTGAGTTAAACAGTTTATTTTCATGCTTTTTTAAAATATACACTGATTTTTCTTGTAATGTCTGTAGGATCTGTAGTGATTTGCTTGGGGTGTTATTTATTGACCTTTTCCAAAAAATGAAGTTTTGATTTTACTGATGTTTGTTTCTGTTTGTCTACTTCCTAGTTCATTAATTTCTGTTTTTAGTTTTCTCTTTCTCCCCTTGCCTTGGGTTTAATTTATTCTTTTTCTGGCTTTTAAAAGTGGGAAGAGATTTTGCATTTTAGACTTCTTTTCCGGTAGTACTTTCCTCAAAAGACTACTTAACCTGTAGTCTTTAAATTCTGATTGGTTCAGTTTTCACTTTGTTCAAAATATTTTGATTTCTCTCATCATTTCTTCTGTGACTTTTGGGTTATTTAGAATTGTGTTGTTTATTTTCAGATATTTGAATGTTTCCAGATATCTTTGTTTAATTCCATTGTAATGTGAAAATATATTCTGTATGATTTCAGTCCTTTATTAAGACTTTTTTCTTGAGGCTCAGAATAATGTCTGTCTTCATGAATGTTCATGTGCCCTAGAATAGAGTATTTTGTTGTTTTAAGACATCTTGGGTGATACTGTTATTCTGATCTTCCATAATTCTGTTTACTTCATCCTTTGGTCTGCTTGTGTTCTGTCAGTTACAGTGAGAGAAATGTTAAAATCTCCAAATATGATTGTCTGTTTCCTTTCAGTTCTCTGTGTTTGACACAGTTAATTTTGAAGCTGTTATTAAGCATACAGTTGGCTCTTAAACATGTGTTTGAACTCTGTGAGTCTACTAATACAGGGGTTTTTTTTTTTCCTAACAAATATTGTAGTACTCCATGATCGAAGTGAATCCAAGGATTAGGGTATCTCTGAGGGTCCTGGAACCAATCCCCTGCGATTACTGTGGGATGACTATATATGAAAGGGTTCTGGGACCCAGTTACAATGAGATTTTCCCTACACAACCACAAAATTCTTGGATACCAGGTGTCCTACAGTTCAACTCAACTCTGACACTGTATATCTAGAGATAGCATGAGATTCCACAGGTTAAGGACTCAGACCTATAAGATTATCTCCATTCCACCCCCCCGCCCCCACCTTAGATGGGAATTCCAAGTCCAGATTGTTCCTTGAAGTTCTGACCAACCAGTTATAGATCGGAGGTTCCAACAACCCCCGCCTTGAATTTGGTTAGTTTGCTAGTGCATCTCAGAACTCAAACATTTTACTTACTAGACCACTGGCTAATTATAAAAGGGTGTAACTCAGGAACAGCCAGATGGAAGAGGTACATGGGAAGGCGTGTGGAGCTTCCCTGCTGTTCCGGGCACTCCCAAACCCAGAAGGGGTCTCCAGCCCCTATTTTTGTTATTTTTTTCTGGAGGTTCATTGTTTAGAAGCCTTATATAGAAGCATTATTTGGCATGATTGTTAAACCACTCACCAATGGTGGCTGAGTTCAGTCTCCAGCCCAGATTAAATCAGCCGTTGGTGAGTGTTTTTTTTTTTAAATCTTTACTTTTGGCTGCGCTGGGTCTTCACTGCTTTGCGCGAGTTTTCTCTAGTGACGGCAAGCAGGGGCTGCTCTTTGCTGTGATGTGCCAGCTTCCCATCAGGCTGGTTTCTCTCATTTCAGAGCGGTGCATGGACTTAGTTGCCCTGCAGCATATGGAATCTTCCCAGACCAGGGATTGAACCCATGTCACCTGCGTTGGCAGGCAGATTCTTATCCACTGCACCACCAGGGAAGTCCCTGGTGAGTGGTTTAATCCCCAGCCCGTTTCTATTCCCCAGAGGTTGGACGGTGGGCCTGAAAGGTCCAGTTTTTAATCACATGATTGGTTCCCCTGGCCACCAGCCCCTATCCTTGGTCCTTTCCCATGGTCATGTCATTAATATAGCAAAAGAAATCTCAAGAGCTCTCCTCACTTAAAACATTCTAAGGAGTTCTTATGCTAGAAATGAATGAGGACCAAGGATATTTCTCATTACGTATCACAGTATATTTAAGATTGTTACATCTTTCTAAATGAGTTGACTCTTTTAAGGTTATGAAAAAATTCTCTCTATCACTGGTAATATTCCTTGTTCTGAACTCTACATTGTCCATTATTGCTAGCCACTGTATGTTTCTTTTGATTATTGCTTTTATGGTATATCTCTTTCTTTCAACCTATCTGTAAAGTAGGCTGATTGTAGATAGCATATTTTAACTGGAATTATTAGGCCATTTATCTCAAACGTAATATAATTCTCAGAATGCTTGGGTTTAAATCTAAATTGCTAGTTACTATTTTTTTCTCATTTGATTTTTGATCCTTGCTTCCTATTTTTCTGCCTTTCTTTGGATTGTTTTTATGATTCCATTTTTTTTTATTATAAAGTATTGTTCTAGGGTTTACAATACGCATCTTCAGCATCATGCTCTACTTTCATATAATGTAATGTTTCCCTTGTAGTATAAAATCTTGACAAATATATTAATTTTTTACATTTTTCTTGGTTACACGTCTTCTTCACATTATATACTCTATAGTACATTGTTATGTTTGTGTTAAATAGTGAAAGTTACATTTGAAAGACATTTAAAAATAAGGAAAATATATTTTTCTTAATTTTGGGGTATCTTGGAAAGACATTATACCTTAATATTAAATATTTGGAAGATACCTTTCTGGGTATAAAATTAGACAGGTTAAGGTTGAAATAAGTTTAGGAGAGAGATGAAGCATTCATTGTTGATGGAAAAGCTCTGAGATACCCAGCCAGATTGATCCTTGGGTCTGGTGATTGCTTAGAAGGAAGTGATACAGGCAGAGAGGATGGATGGTACCGTTTATAAAGAATCGATAACACTGTGAAGGTCAGTGGGCTGGAGAAACAAGGACCTGATTTCTAAGTCCTCCCTGAAACTACTACATAACCCTTTTGCCTTCACTTATGAAGCAATTACATTTTAACATTTAAACAACATTTTAAAAAGTTACATCATTTTAAAAACACCTCATAGTGACAGTATAAGGATCACTATACTTTTTTGAGAGCCTCATAAGAAATATACTTAATTGTAAGGTAGAGTGGAATTTTTAAATATGTGAGACAGTAAGAGATAAGTAAGAATCATGGTAAGAATCTTAAGGTTAATTGAATAAGATGCAAAATAAGTAGAACTCTTATCTCTTACTAATAATGTCATTTTTAAATCAATGTTTGCTACTTGTGTCTCTGTTTTAATATATATTTGATGTTTAAATTGGCCTAAAATTAGACTAACCAGTTAAATTAGCTGCTATAATTTTCAAGGAAAAGATTGTTGGCAAGATAAGAATTACAGATGCTAATTTACTGATAAACTTTTCTTAGACCTTACGTTTACTCAGAATACTTTTAAGAGTTTAAAAGCTAGTTTGCCAGATTAAAATGATATTTCTCATTTCAGACTGTATTCAGTAACTTCGTGGAATACTTTGGTATATTCAAATATTTAAGTGTTAATCCTGTTGTACACTTCCTGCTAGACAGGGTCACAATTAGATAGCTGGGATATAGAATGCAAGGTATACTCAGTTTTATTGCTGAACTTTAAAAATTCAATTTGTATTACTTTTAAGTTCTATTGACTTTTTCAAAGATTTTCTTTTTCATTTTTACTTTATGTGAGCCTGTTATATTTGGAATTTTTACCGTTTTAGATTTAGAGCTACTCCAGGTGGTGCTAGTGATCAAGAACCTGCCTGCCAATGTAGGGGGCGTAAGCGATGTGGGTTTGATACCTGAGTCAGGAAGATCCCCTGGAGTAGCAGATGGCAACCCACTCCAGTGTTCTTGTCTGGGGAATGCCATGGACAAGAGCACCCAGGAGGGCTACGGTCCACAGGGTCACAAAGAGTTGGACACGACTGAAGCAACTTAGCACTCGCGCACACACATACCTGGTTCTATTATTAATCAAATGGTCTGATTTTCACCAACTTACTTGACCTCCGTGTACCAAGTCATCAAGAATTGTTAAATGTAGGCCTTGGATCAGGTCTGTAGTTTTTCTTCAGCACTTTTTTCCTTAAATAAAATTTTAAGTTAGGAATCCAGGTAAATTGTATTAACTTAAGAGTTTATCCATGAGATAAGACTTCTCCTGAAAAAAACAAAAACAACAACAACAAAAAAACTGGAGTTCAAGTAGCTGGCTGTCTTACACTGGACCTACCTTCCTATTATTTCTTATTTTAGTTGCATAGCATTTAGAAAATTCAGTTTCAGTGCAGGTATAAAAGGTAACAGATTTTTCTTAGCAGCTTTGAAGTCTCAGTAAACTCTTCAATTAAAGAGAAATGGCAGAAGCTTTATTCTGAACTCTACCCAAAAATGAGTTCATCCAGCAAGATAAGTTAGAGCATTGACAGTCTGTAGTGTGTTAAAGTTTGATATACAGTATGTTTAGGGTGTTAAAAATATGTAAAATAAATTTTAATCAAATGTTTGTATGTTTTAAGTGACAGAGCTACAGCTCAGGCCTGTTTGATGCAAGAGCTCTATCATATTGTATAATTTTTTAAGTAAAAAAATATAGTCTAGCCATATTCGTTTATGGCTATTGCTCAATGTTTCAGGACTCAAAATACTCAAGTTCAATCTTCTAAAGACATTTGTGCCAATTTTGTGACTAACTATTATTATTTCTTCTCTCCAGGGAAATGAGGCAAGTTATCCTTTGGAAATGTGCTCACACTGTAAGTGAAATATTCTTATCAAGAATTTCTTTTATTTTCACATCTTTGTATATGTACGTATATAAATCATATACCTCTGTATTTGTATGGCAAAGTTAATTCTTAGCCATTTTAAACGGTTAGTGAATTTGACTTAGAGTCTTTCTGAGTTACCAGAATAGTGAAAGATTTTTTTTATAGATCTCTTTACTGTTAGTGTCTGTACTGTGTTGTAATTACAAATTGACCCTCAAATTTCAATGGCTTAACCCAACAGAAATTTTTCAGATTAACAAAGCTTCAAGTAAACAATTTATTTAGCCTGTGGCTATGTAAAATCAATGCTTATTGCAGGCACAACTCTGGTAGACTAAGCAGCTATTCCATAAGACCTTTCTGGGGAGAATGAGGAGTATAAGAAGTGTGAGTGGGCTGGTTATTTCTGACTGTACTGGAGAATATAAAGAGCATGGCAGTCTTACAAATTCTTGATTCAAGGATCAGAGGACCAGGGAGCTTAAATAAAAATCATAAGGTCTCTTGTGTGGAAGTACAATGATTAGGGAAGAAGGGAGATCATGGGAATTGGAATGGGGACCCTTGGTAAATTTAGGTACAATCCTGAGGTTCCAGAATTTCCAAACTCTTCTGAACCTTCCGTGCCTTTTCTGCCATCCCTGTGTGATGAAGCTGGTCGTGCCTTGTTTGGAGACAACTTACTTTGCAATGAGGTTTGTCTTATTAAAACTATTTTTCTGTTGTTCCATCATTTCTTCAGTCTCCTTTCTCTTCTCAGAACAGTTGTCAGTCCATTGGGTTGCAGAGACTGGGACACTTTTCATTATCATCAACACCTTTGCTTTCTTTTGCTTTCTGGTTAAGTACTCTTACATCAGCTCTTTTCTTGACTGACTTCATTGTCTTTCAGGTCTCAGCATACATGTCCCCTCTTTGGAGATGTTTTCTCTTTCTCTACTCTCTTCAGAGTCTCTCTAACAAGGATAGTACCCTGTGTATTTTCTTTATAGCAGTTACCATAAGCTTAAATTGCTTGTGTATTAATACATTGTAATCCATTTTATTTTCTATTTTGTAACTTCTACAATTAAAAAAAATTTTGTGGTGATACTCTGACCAATTAATTACCCATAATTTGGCCATCTCTACTGCTATTTACATTTTATTTTACTGTTTGCTCCCAAGCTTTCTCTTATGAATTTCTTACATAACTTTGATCATACATAGCTGTATATTTCTGTTTTAAACATGAAGGTAAAATGTTGTATCCAGTGTATTGTTAGAACAGACCAAAACCACAACTAATCATGACTGTCTAGACCAGAGGTTGGTAAACTGTTACTTACCAACAGTTTTGTTGATAACATTTTATTGGAATACTGCCATGCCCATTTGTTCACATATTGTCTGTGGCTATTTTTGTCTGACCTGTGAAATGTGGTCAAGGTAGAGTAACTGGACAGACGAGTGCTCCAAGTGTTACCTCGATCTATAATTCTTGTCTGTGCCATAGTTAATATGTCAGTTATATAGTTTCTTTAGAAATCTGCTCAGAATTGTGCCTTGCCACTTGCTGTTCAGCTTGAGCCTGTGGTGTAGTCATTCCTCCTGTAGGAATGGGCTAAGAATGGGTTATAGAAGCCTGTAATTAGGATTCAGGCTGCAAGTCGAGTTGAGGTGGGCTGTGGGGAGGACCACTCTGAAAGGTATGAGGGAGGTTAGTTTTTGTTTCTTGATCAGGGAGCAGAGGTCCTAAGGGGACAGGACATCCTAGATTCTCACCTTCTGCTCTCCCTGTAAATCTGGGACTGAGGGTCATTTACCTGATTGCGGAGAAAAATGTACCAGGGCGAAACGCAAGATGGTGTTCCCTTCAGTGTACCCAAGATGTTGAAAGCCAAGTTTTTTTAAAATAGTAAGTATTTGAAATAGATTTCATACACTGTTAAAGCTGTTTCTTTCAGTTGTATCCCCAGAACTAAGTCTTCTTTCTTCTGACTTCATCTGTGCTTTGAGGAGGCTTGAACCTTGTCACTAACGATCTGTACTTGTCAGTGATTGTTCAGCTAGATGAGTCTGTCTGAATTCTTCTGTCATCCAGTAAAAATGTAGTCTTTCTCCTTCCTAGTTGGTTCACTAGAATATAATATATTTTATACATGATTTGGATGAATACGAATTTATCCACATTAAAACCACAACTTTTCCCCCACCCACACATTGTAGTGAGTCTTTCTTGCTCATTTGCAAAACTTTATTAATGAGAGAGCTTAGTGTTATTTATAAACAGCTCTTACCATGTATAGTGTTAACACCAATCCTTGAGACACTTGACTTTACACTCTTCCCTGTTCAGCTTTGTGCCTTTTTTTCCCTTTTAAGACCTAGCTCAGGTCTGTGTTCTCTGGGAGACCTTCCGTAGTCCTCTCACGTCATCAGTAGTTACTGTCTCTTTTGCTCTTTTAGTATTTAAATTGTACTGTTTTGTAAAAGGTAATAAGATTCTAAATTATATACTGTAAAGTACTGTTTATAGTCTTATGTGTGACACACAGACAAGTACCCACAGAGTGCTTACAGTCCAGCTACTGGGAGAAAGAGAAATGCATTTTTTTTTCCCAGTGGAAATAAACCATTATGAGCAATAAAAGCAAAGGCTCCAAGAGAGGAAATTACCATTGGTTAAGAAAATTAAGAAAAGCTTCATGGAAAGGGTAATGTTTGAAATTGTTTTTGAAATCTGCATAAGATTTGAATGCTGATTAATTCTTACATCTGTCTGGTCATTTGCCTCTTTCAGTCTCTAAATTCCATCCAGATCTTTGGCATTTTATCTAACCCCATGCATTATTCTTTCTAGCACTCTACTTTTAATCAGTGACTTAATGCTAATGCTTTAAGAAATGCTTGCGAAAACTTGAGGCCATTTCAAAGTGTTAACCTCATTACCTCCTCACTCCATGATCCTGCTGCCTGCCACACACAGAAACTTTCCCATTCTCTTAGTCAGGCTTAATAGCTCTCTGCTTTCAATGTCAAAGTTTGGGTTATCTCCCTTATTCAAGGTCAGCCTCTACACTTGTACTTTTGGTCTCATCCCCTCACCTCTTGGACCTTATTTTTTTTAGTTTTCTTTCCATTTTTACCTATGTCTGCAGCATTTTAATTTTTCATCAGTTTACATAGTCAACTCCCCTTTGGTCCTGATCCTGCATGTATCTCCCAGTTTTTCTCCCTTCTGTGTCATATTTGAGCTTTGCAAGAGCATATACAGTGATCTCCATTTCCTTATTTCTGTTAATTTCTTTGCCTGCTCAAATCTGGCTTTCATCTCCTACTTTTACTGAAACTGTTACTATTAAGGTCAACTTCATTTTATTGACACAGTGCCCAATTGCTAAATCCGATGGAGTAAAAAAAACCTGTAAAATCATTTGTGGTATTTGGGGAAATTTGAACACTGATTATTTACTATCAAGGAATTAATTAGTAATAATTACTGTTTTAGTTAGAATAGTATTTTAGAGACGGATGGTAAATACTGAACAGACATGGACATGGTACTACCATGTCTGGGATTTGCTCTAAAATACTTGAAGTGGATTATAAATAAGATTTTTAATGTGTTAATGATTGAAACTGGGTGATGGGTATGTGAGATTCATTATGAGTCTCTCAATCTTTATATTTGTCTAAAGTTTCCTTTATATGTATTTTTTTAATTGAAAAAAAGTAGAAAATAACTGAGTAATATCAAGGAGAAATTACTATTTAAGTATAGATAAGTATGGCATGCAACACAACCAGCTTTAATAATAATAATAAGAGGTGGTTAAGCTCATTTTCACCACTGAAAGAATTGAGGTGTTGACAGTAGAAGTGGAAGTGGCATGGAGCAGATGCTGAATAAGTATCTGCTGACTGAATAAGCTAGTGCGAGCTCAGTGCTGGATTGTATAGACAGCTAGTCAGATAATTTTAAAGGCTGTATCTTTAGAAAAACCCAGTAGTTACCAGTCACTCCATGTGTTTTCATAAATAATGACAAATACTTGCATGGCATTTAACACATACCAGGCATTGATCTAAGCACATCACATAGATTTACTTTTTGACCTTTGCAGTAGTCTCATGAAAGAGGTGGTGTTACTTTTCCCATTGTATAGGTGAAAAAACAAGAGACCTCAGTAATTGACCTAAGATCACGCAGCAGCAGGTAAAATAACAAAGCTGTGATTTATATCAAGCAGTCATGTTCCAGAGTTTATCTTTAATCAGTACTGTACAGCCTCTCTTATAGTAACTCTTATCAGATTAATGTTTGTCTACATGAATGATTTTATGGAAAATTGGACTTGTCTAAGATATATTTAGGTATTCTGATTCTGTGTCTCTTAATTTAGTATTTGGTTTTTGTTGAATTCAATTATTCTTGGCCATTGTGACTTTGTTCTTTCTGTTGGCTAACCTGTCTGGAGAAGGAAATGTATACTCTGTTGGGGTGATTTGCTCAAAGACTGTGGTTGTAACTTGGCATGATAACTTGGAAAAATGGCTGAGTACAAGATACTAGATTAGATAGTTTAGCAGAGAGCTAGATTGGAGCACAGGTGGAAGTGAGTGGAAAGTCAGATTCAACTAATCTTTTTACTGTTGATAAAACCAGTATAACTCTGAATAATTTTAATAAAATTGGTAAATGTAGGGCCTGTTTTGTAGATTGAATGCAGATGAAAGACTAAAAAAAAAGTCTTTTATCTGAAGAGATTCCTCAATTTTCTTTTGTTAGAAAGTGACCCAAGAGGAGCTTGGCAGGCTCTGAAGGAACATTTCCCTTTGCATAATGAACTATCTGTAGAAACCTTGAAGACACCTTTAGCTACTAGGACATTGCTCTCGTTTTAAGTCAACAGTCTCATATTTAAGTGGTTTTGTTTCTGGTTTGAATATTTCTGCTCACAGTCAGATTGTCTCAGGGAGGTTTACATGTTCATATTCTTTACTTAGACTTGGATGTTTCTTTATTTTGAAAACAAAACTTTTTCACAGAAAAAGTTAATCTAAAGTGAATTTGATTTCCTCTTTCACTCCTGCATTCCTTTATGTTTCCTTTCTTATATGGACTAGTTAACTCACTATAATTTTTCAGTGTTGTATATTCTAAAGAGAAATACCTGGTTTACTCCCAAATCATTCATTGTCTCAAAATTCTTTGGAGGAAACGTTTAATATCAACAAAAATTTTGTCATTAACTTTGATAGACTTGTTACTTTAAATTAAAATCTTTATAAAGGTATTCCATAATTCATGCTTCTTAAAGACTCCACCAGCCTTGATTATCAGTTGCTTAGTGATCCTGAGCTCCACTATATTTCACTTGGTCCACTGAGAATTGCTTACATTCTCTCTTCTTTCAGTAAAGCTTTATTGCTGGGTAATACAGTGCATGAACTTGAACACCCAGGCTTGAATTTGCTACCTTGTTTTGTAGTTAGAGTATCTTAAAAAAGAAAAAAAAAAAATCCCTGGATGGTCTGCTATATTCTAAATACTTCAGATTTTTATGTGAATAGTCTTAAGAAAAATGAAGTGCTACCTCTGTTTTCTTTATCTGTACTGTCAGATTTTGGCATGGTGGTAGCACTTGCACATTTTTAGTCTTAGCAGTGAAAAGTCCATGGCATGTAGTAATTTGAGAGTCTACCACAAATTTGAATCGTTTCGTAGCTGGTATGTAGAAGACAGTTACATCAGCTGGTGAGAAAACCTATCTAGGCATTTAGCAAAAATTCTTGGATCTTTCTCAGAATATTAGAGCAAAAGATATGGAAAAATATGCAAGGAACTTGGGGAACAATACAGAATATAATAGCATCTGCCTAAAAGACATCTTGAAAGATGTAGTAGATAAAACAGAAGCAAAAATAACCAGTGCATTAGTAGGAGAAAATTTCTTCATCTGGAAAATCGTATCTTTTGATTGGAAAAGCATTCTGATACTTGGGAAGTTTAGATGCAAAGAGGTCTATATTTGGTGTTAACCTCTTTTGTAATTTTAGAAGTCCAAAAGCAAAAAAGAAAACCCTAGAAGCTGCTCGACAGGGAAAAGTTTGGCCTCAAAGAATGAGGGTCTGCTGACACTGGAATTCTTAGCAGCAGCAATAGGTATGAGAAAACAATAGGGCAGTTGATTCAATGTTCTGAGTTCCTAAATCCAGAATTTGATATCAGCCAAATGATTACTCAGGTGAGAGATCAAATTAAAGACATTTCCAGAAATTTAAGGACTTGCAAAATTTACCTTTCATGAGTTCTTGAATATGCACCCAGAAAAGTGAAATAGAAGTTAGAGAAAAAAGGAAGGAACAAGATCCAAGAAACTAAATCTCTAAGACACCAGTGAAAATCCCAGGATAACAGCTCTGCTAGGGGGCCTGGAAAGCAGGTGGTTCAAATTAGAGCAAGAAGCCACAACTGTCTGTGGAAGACATCATCAAGAAGAAAGTAAAAGCCATTACATAAATTGTATGCTGGAATTTCTTAGTGTTAAGATAAAAAGCAAGTCAATAAGGAAAAAAAAAAGAGACTGTGGTTGCAGTATGCAGTATTACATTGTTGGTGATAAACCAGATTGAGCTCTGGAGCAGCCACAAATAAGTCTTTTGACTAATTGGTCCTGAAAGTAAAAGACGACTCTTGAATATGCTTGATTTTGTGAAAATACCATATTTTGAGGGGAGTTGGTGGTGGGGAGTGATACAGTGCTAAAGAAAAGGGCAACTAGCATATTCAAGCACATACCATAGAAATAGATAAAAGGAAAGCTTGGAGAATGTGTTGTAATGAATTAGGGTTGGATTTGATTTACAAAACAATGGAAATCATTGAGAGCCACATCTTTTGAATAAGGTATGTTACTGACATACACAGTATTCTTAGGTTAAAAGAAAAAAAGAATATGACTAAAAAAAATTAATTATTTTTAATTGGAGGATAATTACCTTACACTGTTGTGTTGGTTTCTGCCATACATCAGCACGAAACAGCCATAGGTATATGTATGTCCTCTTCCCTCTTGAACCTCCCTCCTGAGAGTATGACTTATAAGCCAAGTTATTAATAACTTAGAAAATTTGAAGATGTGTTATCTGACCTTATAAATATATGCTTTTTCATTAACTTATTGCATATTTTGATTTGAACCACAGTGTAAATAAACCAAAAGGAGAAAAAACAATAGCAATACAAATACCTTCAGCAGGAAAACCAGTTGGAGAACATCTTAGAAATACATTTTTTGGTTTTTATCTACCTGCAGTGTGGAAATACTGTCATTATTCCCTTTTCTCCACACTTGGCCCAAGAGTACAGGTTGACTTGAAGAACAGCAATATTTAATATCTCTTAGCCCAGTATTCGTGTTAACTCTTCTGGTGGACCTAACAAGGAAAAGAAATTATAAAGTATTTCAAGAAATCCCTTTATCCAGCTTTTACCATCAAGCTTTTCAGGTTAAGCAGTTTTTCTTAACTCTCTGGGTCTTTATTTCTCATCTGGAGTTTTTCATTTCCAAGGTTTCTTCCAGCTTTTTGCATTACATGGCTTTTCTATGACAGATTTTCTTCTGAAACTCAGTGAGCTCTGAAAATTCTAAGAATGTTTTTTTTGGATTGAGTGGGTAGCTTCTTTTGTGACATCTTTGGACAGTATTCATTTGCCTTGTGAAATTTGGTGTGGATCATTTTTGTCTGTGTCTTTTATGTAAAGTAGAAGTTAGTGTTACATAGCGTTCACATTTTGAAGGAACATTCTAGAAGAATGGAAGGAAACAGTTTCCAGTATTAGTAATGAAAAAGCTGAAGTCACTTACAGTCCCTATACATGTTAAAAGAATAACAAGGCAATTTTATAAACAGTCTTATTCCAGTAAGTTCTACACCTTGGATGAAACAAATTCCTTGAAAAATGAACACAGGCAGACCTCTTTTCATTGTATTTCACTTTATCATGCTTGCAATATTGCATACTTTTTCATTATTATTGTTATATTTGTTATGGTGATTATGATCAGTGATCTTTGATATTTCTGTTATGACTTGGCAAAGGCTCAGATAATAGCACTTTTTAGCAATAAAGTATTTGTAGTTTTTTATTTTATGTAATGATATTGCATACATAATAGAATACAGAGTAGTATAAACATATTTATAACTTTTATATATGCATTGGAAAACCAAAAAATTATGTGACTGCTCTTTTTGCAGTAGTCTAGAACCAAATCTGTGATATCTTCAAGGTATACCTGTTCCTAAAACTGACACAAAAGGGAATAGAAAATCTTAATAGCATTATATCTATTAATGAAATTGAATTTTTTCCCACAAGGAAATCTCCAGGGCCAAGATGGCTTTACTGGTAAATTCTAGCAAACATTTAATGGGGGGTGGGATGAACAGTCATAATCTAGAATCCTTCAGAAAATAGAAGCTAGCATTACACCAATAGCAATACTAAAGATGAAGCACAAGCTGGAATCAAGATTGCTGGGAGAAATATCAATAACCTCAGATATGCAGATGACACCACCCTTATGGTAAAAAGTGAAGAAGAACTGAAGAGCCTCTTGATGAAAGTGAAAGCGGAGAGTAAAAAAGTTGGCTTAAAGTTCAACATTCAGAAAAGGAAGATCATGGCATCCAGTCCCATCACTTCATGGCAAATAGATGGGAAAACAGTGGAAACAGTGGCTGACTTTATTTTTCTGGGCTCCAAAATCACTGCAGATGGTGATTGCAGGCATGAAATTAAAAGATGCTTACTCCTTGGAAGAAAAGTTATGACCAACCTAGACAGCATATTGAAAAGCAGAGGTATTACTTTGTCAACAAAAGTCTGTCTAGTCAAGGCTATGGTTTTTCCAGTAGTCATGTATGGATGTGCGAGTTGGACTATAAAGAAAGCTGAGTGCTAAAGAATTGATGCGTTTGAACTGTGGTGTTGGAGAAGACTCTTGAGAGTCCTTTGGACTGCAAGGAGATCCAACCAGTCCATTCTGAAGGAGATCAGCCCTGGGTGTTCATTGGAAAGACTGATGTTGAAGCTGAAACTCCAATATTTTGGCTACCTGATACGAAGAGCTGACTCATTTGAAAAGACCCTGATGTTGGGAAAGATTGAGGGCAGGAGGAGAAGGGGACGACAGAAGTTGAAATGTTTAGATGGCATCAACGACTCAATGGACATGAGTTTGTGTAGACTCCAGGAGTTGGTGATGGACAGGGAGGCCTGGCGTGCTGCAGTTCATGGGGTCGCAAAGAGTCGGACACCACTGAGCGATTGAACTGAATACCAAAGATGCTATAGAAAACTATAGACCTGTGTTCACCGTGAACATAGATGCAAAAATCCTTAAATATTTTTAAGTCACATAAATAATATGTAAAAAGGACAATAAAGCATGATCCCAGGAGTATGATTTTAACTTAAAAAAAGAAAATCAATGTGATTCACTATATTGACGTAATAAAAGAGGGAAAAAATCTCAATAGGTATAGCATAATATTTGTTTGAAGAGTTCAGTACCCATTAATGATAAATACTTTTGGTAAATTAAGAACAGAAAGGAATTTTCTCAACCTGATAAAGGGCACCTACAAAAAACCCTACAGCTAGCGTCATACTTATTTAATGATAAAAGACTGAATGCTTTCCATGTAAGATGGGGGGGGGAAGCAGTTTTCCATTTTAATTGTAGTCAAACTTGTACTAGAAGTTCTAGCCAGTACATTAAGTCCAGAAGAAGAAATAAAATATGAACGTGAAAGTCACTCAGTCATGTCGGACTCTTTATGACCCTATGGGCTGTACAGTCCATAGAATTCTCCAGGCCAGAATATTGTAGTGGGTAGCCTTTCCCTTCTCCAGGGGATCTTCTTAACCCAAGGATCAAGCCTCGGTCTCATGCATTGCAGGCAGATTCTTTACCAGCAGAGCCACAAGGGAAGCCCGAAATAAAATGTATTCAGATTGAAAAGCCAGGAGTAAAATTGTCTTTATTCTTAGATGACATGGTTGTGTTTGTAGTAAATCCTGTTACCAGAAATAAGAAGTGAGTTTAGCAAGATTGTAGGCTACAAGGACAGTATACAAAAACCAGTGGAATTTCTATATAATAGCAGTGAGCAATTGAATGAAATTAATAAGAATACTATTTATAGTAGAATAAAAACATTGGGATATTCAAGTGTAAATTTAACCAACTAGATGTTAAGATCTGTGGATTGAACTATGAAACATCCCTGAAGCTTAAAAAGACCTAAATAAATGGAGGGAGGTACCATATTCCTAGATTGGAAGACTTTGATACTCTCAAGGTATTGGTTTGACTCAGATTGATCTATAGAGTTAAGACAATCTCAATCAAATTTTCAGCAGGGTTTTAATAAAAACTACCAAATAATTATTAATTCTATATAGAAAAATCACAGGTCTTAGAAGAGCCAGCACAGTTTTGGAAAGAGACAAAGTGTGAGGACAGTGTCCCCTGACTTTAGAGACTTACTATGAAACATAAGGCTGTGGTGTTCACATAAGATAGACCGGCAAATCTAGAGGGTATAAACCCCTGTATGTTTTTATTCACTTGAGTTTTTAAAACATTTTTTAATTGGATATTTTACATGTAACATTTTGTGAATTTAAGGTACAATTGTTCATTTGTATAGTTAATTGGTTTTTGACAAAAACATCAAAGATACCATTGTAAGGGGAGCCTTTTAAACAAATAGCCGAAATGAAAGTTTACCCTTAACTTACATACAGAAAACATTTGGTCATAAGTTTAAACCATAAAAGCTACAACTGTGGAACTTCTAGAAGAAAACATCAGCCAAAATCTTGTTATAGACAAGAGATTTTTAGTTGATCTGTGAAACATGAATCATTAAAGAAAAAAATGGATTCATCAAAATTGAAAGTTTTTGCTCTTTAAAGGCAGTTTATAAGCAGCATATAAAGCTGCCCTTGTAAAAAGTAAGATACTTGAAATACCTCCACCTGACAAAGGAGTTGCACCAACCAGTCTAAAAAGAGAATCCCACAACTTTTCAAAGACAACCAGACAGTGAAGAATCCGCCTGCCGTGCAGGAGACCCAGGTTCAGCCCCTGGGTTGGGAAGATCCCCTGGAAAAGGGAATGGCTACCCACTCCAGTATTCTTGCCTGGAGAATTCCATGGATGGAGGCCTGGCAGGCTCATGGGGTTGCAGAGTCAGACATGACTGAGCAACTAACATTTTCCCTTTCACATTTAAAGAGATAAAGGATTTGAAGTCACGTAACATATGAAGATATATGAGTTGCCAGTAATCACATGAAAAAGATCCTCAAGATCATTAATCCTCAGAGAAATGCAGGTTAAAACTATAATCACATACTTCTGCCATCCACCAGAATGGCTCAGCTTAAAAAGGCTCGTAATACCATGATCTGGCAAGGAGATAGAGCCCTTGGAATTCTCAGGTAGTGCTGATGGGAGTGTCAAATGGCACACCCACTTTGGAAAACTTCTTAACAGTTTCTGAAAATCAGACATGTGCTTATACTATGATCCAGCAGTTCCAGGAAAACATTTGTTTACACAAATGTTAAGTATAATATTCTTAGAAGCTTTATTCCTAATTTCAGATAGGAAATAATGGGAATGTCTATTAAAGATGAATGCTTAAACTGATTGGGAAGTATTCATACAATGGAATATATATACTACTGTGCTGTAAAAAAAAGAAGAAACTACTGACATATGAACCAACCCGATTAATGTCAGAAACTTGATGAGAAAAAGAAGACGTCAAAAACTTAATGAGAAAAAGAAGAGTACATATGTATGATTCCATTTACATAAAATTCTAGACAGAATTCAGTTACAGAAAGCAAATCAGTGGTTGCCTAGAGTTGTGG
The DNA here is from genome assembly GCA_006410935.1 of Redunca redunca. Taxonomy (NCBI): domain Eukaryota; kingdom Metazoa; phylum Chordata; class Mammalia; order Artiodactyla; family Bovidae; genus Redunca; species Redunca redunca. The sequence continues at coordinate 48,633 of SJYQ01001219.1, forward strand.
TGGGGAGGTAAGTGGGGTTTGTTTGTGACTGATTGAAAGGGACCCAAGGAAACACTTGGAATGACAGACATGCGCTTTTTGTCTCGATTGCAGCGCTACTTCCATAGGTGTATACATTTGTCAAAACCTGTGGAACTATATGATGATGTGTTTTGGGAATATCATTTATTTCCCAAAGTTGGTTTAAAATTTCTTTTTAACATTTTATTTACAACTTGATAATCCTTTTGTTGGTGCTGATGTCTTGTTTTTTTGTTTATTTGATAATTAATATTTTACAGTTGGCTTCGCTCATAGCTCAGTTGGTAAAGAATCTGCCTGCAATGCAGGAAACCCAGGTTTGATTCCTGGGTCGGGAAGATCCCCTAGAGAAGGAAATGGCAACCTAGTCCAGTCCTCTTTCCTGGAGAATTCCATGGACAGAGGAGCCTGGCAGGCTACAGTCCATGGGGTCACAAGAGTCGGACACGACTTAGGGACTAAACCACCACAACCACCATTTTAAAGTGTGTAATAATTTAATCTAGAAACACCAAAAGTGCAAATTTCATCTTGCTTTAGAAAATTTTAGGGGGTACATCTACCCCCTAAAATCTAAATATTTTAAAAGTGGTTGAAAGTTTTTCACTTGTAAGAAAAAGACACAGTACAAATGTCCATATTTCATAATATACCTTTTTGATTCTCTTTCAATATTAATAGGGAGTTTTCTTTGTTTTGTTTCATTGTCAAACTGTTCTGTGCAGAACATAAATATTAGACTGTTCGTCTATAGAAAAGGTCGTTATAAAATCAGGTGTGTATTTTGAAGCTGTTTCAGTTCAGTTCAGTTGCTCAGTTGTGTCCGACTCTTTGTGACCCTATGGACTGCAGCACACCAGGCTTCCCTGTCCATCACCACCTCCCGGAGCTTACTCAAACTCATATCCGTTGAGTCAGTGATGCCATCTAACCATCTCATCTTCTGTCATCCCCTTCTCCTCCTGCCTTCAATCTTTCTCAGCATCGGGTCTTTTCAAATGAGTCAGTTCCTTGCATCAGGTGGCCAAAATATTGGAGTTGCAGCTTCATCATCAAGTCTTTCCAATGAATTTTCAGGACTGATTTCCTTTAGGATGGACTGGTTGGATCTCCTTGCAGTCCAAGGAACTATCAGTAGTCTTTTCCAACACAACAGTTCAAAAACATCAATTTTTGGGTGCTCAGCTTTCTTTATAGTCCATGGAGCTGCTTAATGAAGGTTTTTAATCTGTGATGGTCTCTTCTGCGCCCCCTGGTGGTTTTGATTTCTTATTTGGGATAACATTGGAAATACAGTCATTACTTTTGTAGATTGAATTTTACAGAAGACTTTAAAACTTTTAACCTAGTCTTTATGTTGAAAACCTATGCAATAGCTTCTGTTGACAGTAGTGTAAGGCTTTAATCATTGTTGTAAAGACAATAATTACTTTAAAAAAAAGGTTTTTTTTTTGACAGTAACAACCTAGTTAATAATGAGGGAAAAAATTATTAGGCAATACCACAGAAATAAAATTTTACAAACAAGACCTACCTAAGATGATGCTAAATTTAGATCAGAGTTTGAGGAGAAAATAGGATATTTGAATAATCTCAGATACTCCTCCCCCTATTTTTCAATGAAAAGGAAAGATAGTAGACTTATAGTGGAGAAATCTGACAGAAACCACTTTGGCCTTGACAATGATGAAGTGGGAAGGGCACATTACTTCTATGGTATTCTTGCCCCAAATGAATTCTTATCATAAAATAAAACATCAGCAATTCATGCTGGAGGGCATTATAAAAAAAACTGGATCAAAAGTTTCAAAGTCATGAGAGACAAGATAAAAATCAAATTGTCACAAATTGGAGGAGACTTAAGGAAAAATTACCAAGAAGTTGCAAAAATAATAGAAGTCTCAGTTATCACACACCCAGCTTCTTCTGATGTTAACATTTCACAGGCTTGAAATGCAATTATTGTTATCAAAATCAAGAAATTAATCATTGTTACAACATTGTAAGCTCTATCAGTTCAGTTCAGTTGCTCAGTCGTGTCCGAATCTGTGACCCCATGAATTGCAGCACGCTAGGCTTCCCTGTCCATCACCAACTCTCAGTTCACTCAGACTCACGTCCATCGAGTCCGTGATGCCATCCAGCCATCTCGTCCTCTGTCGTCCCCTTCTCCTGCCCCCAATCCCTCCCAGCACCAGAGTCTTTTCCACTGAGTCAACTCTTCGCATGAGGTAGCCAAAGTACTGGAGTTTCAGCTTTAGCATCATTCCTTCCAAAGAAATCCTAGGGCTAATCTCCTTCAGAATGGATTGGTTGGATCTCCTTGCAGTCCAAGGGACTCCTCAAGAGTCTTCTCCAACAGCACAGTTCAAAAGCATCAATTCTTCGGCACTCACCTTTCTTCACAGTCCNATTTGTTGGCATATTGAGTGCAGCACTTTCACAGCATCATCTTCCAGGATTTGAAATAGCTCCACTGGAATTCCATCACCTCCACTAGCTTTGTTCGTAGTGATGCTTTCTAAGGCCCACTGGACTTCACATCCCAGGATGTCTGGCTCTAGGTGAGTGATCATACCGTCGTGATTATCTTGGTCATGAAGATCTTTTTTGTACAGTTCTTCTGTGTATTCTCCTCTTAATATCTTTTGCTTCTGTTAGGTCCATACCATTTCTGTCTTTTATTGGGCCCATCTTTGCATGAAATGTTTTCTTGGTATCTCTGATTTTCTTGAAGAGAACTCTAGTCTTTCCTCTTCTGTTGTTTTCCTCTATTTCTTTGCATTGATTGCTGTAAGCTCTATATTTTAGTGGGAAAAAAAGGTGACTTTTCCAAGATTCTGTTCGGGATACCACATCACATTTAGTTGTTTCTTTGAAAATATTATTGCTCGAAGGATTTGATAGACTTGCTTTATTTTTAAATCATTAACAAACCAATAGGTAATAAACTATTTATAAAGTGGCTGTTAGAATTTTTTGAAGTAGTTTTTTGTTCTTTATTACTATTATACAAATTTGGGGAATTGGCTAAAATTTGAGGAAAGCTTATTTTTCTACTATTTTACTTATTTCTTTTCCTTTACATTCTGAGAAACCTCAGAACCACCTAACAGTGGAGTAGCAGCTTAGTGTGTTTGTATGTGTGTGTTTAGTAATAACAGTGCTTGAAGGCCTACATCTCTTTGCTACTGTTGGCAATCTCATATTATTTTTTCTAAATGAGAAAATATATATATAATAAATTGTTGGTGTTTATCTGAGATGATGATGAATAGATAAGCAGACTTGTATATATTATATATTATTTAGTGTTATTATGCTCAAGTAGAAATACTTAAACTTCTTAAACATAGCATCATGAGATCTGTGAAAGCAACTTCTTAATTATTTTATGTGTTAATACTAATAAGATTCTTGAAATCACTTTAAATAAGTAACCATCTAGATCGCACCTTTATTCCTGAGTATATTCAAGGGTTCATTGATCTGGGTAAGGTCTCAATAATTTAATTTGGTTGGTTTCTATGTTAACATTCCATAGTAATAGCTGTATTTTAGAAACAGACTAAAAGATCTATTTTTAATATCTTAATTTTTAGAGGCATATGTATATGTATGATTATAAGATTATCTGTTATAATACTTTGTATAGTGTAGTTTAAATTGAATATGTAGGAACTTTCAACTGCTAGAAAAGATAGTCCCTCCCAGAGGTATCCTTGCAAAAAGTGGAGAAATAGTATGAGTCTCAAGCTGAGACTTGGCAACACATGAAAAACAGTATCTCTGAGTCACAGGATGAGTCAAAAGGGTGAGGTTTGTTTGTTTTTCCTTGTTCATCTGTTTTAAAGGGAGTGTGATTCCAAGTAGCTGAAAAATATCTTCGATGAAAGATGGTGCCAAAAGTTGGAATTCTTTATATTTAGAAGTACAGATCTGAAACATTCAGTGGTGTTGCCAGGATGGATTTGATCTGTGCCTAATTTTTAGGAGATTGGTAATAATTGTAAATGAAAAGTAACCTTTAAAAATATTTAACTTTTATGAAAGTTTTTCCTTAAAATTTAATTAAAAACTTAAAGGTACTGGGTTTTATTTGTTCATACTTGCCAAGAATGATCTTTAGACGAATATTCAAGAAGCTGGCAGCATTGGAGGGAGACTTTGAATATTGAACTGTATTCAAACCTTGTTCAGATTTTGAACCATGAACTGTTAGAAATAAACTAAATTAAAATTTTAAAAGAGAAATGAAAATCAGAGTGCCTGGTGTACATAGCAGAGGTTGATTTAGTTCGCCTGATATGAACCACCTGACTTTCATGATCAGCTTAGCATTGTCAATCCTGTAATATCTTGGTACTCAGCATATAGTTGATTGTATGTTATGGCGGGTGCAGACAGGCAAAGAGGTAACGAAAAAAATTTCATGATATATTTTCTTTGCCATAAGAAGTTATTCCATAGTGTGTTCAACTCTAAATTAAACTGAAAACTAAACTATTGGATAGCTGATGACTTTTTTTCTTGTAGTTATCGTACAATCATTTGGTAAACCGTGCTGCCTCTTTTTTTTGCTTTTAGTTGATGCTGATGAAATTAAAAGGCTAGGAAAGAGATTTAAGAAGCTCGATTTGGACAATTCTGGTTCTTTGAGTGTGGAAGAGTTCATGTCTCTGCCTGAATTACAACAGAATCCCTTAGTACAGCGAGTAATAGATATATTCGACACAGATGGGAATGGAGAAGTAGACTTTAAAGGTAAGAAAGTAGTTTTAGTTAAACTGCAAGTTAGGCAGTCTATCAGTAGTCTTACATTTCTTTGTACAAAAATGTCTGAAAAGTTGATTTTTTTCTTGAATGTCCTTGAGTACTGGTTTTCTTATAATAATAGACTGTTAAAACTCAAAAGTCTGTGATATATGAAATTTAATAAACTAATAAGACCTTGTACTTTTGGGACATAAATGATCGAAGTACCCTTTTAGGTAATCTAAAAAATGGGATTTAGTATTTCTTTTGTTGTTAGAAAATTTCACAGAAACTTAAAATATTAGAAGCCACATTTTTTAAAAACTGTTTTTATTAAAGAATGAGACTTGAACAATAAGTCAGTAATAAAAAAAAAGCTGAAGTCAGAAGGATAGGAGTATTATCATAGAAGGGATTAATTTAGTTAATCTAGATTTTACAAAGACAGTAGTGCTTTTGCTAGTGTCAGCCATTAGGTTCTGCACTTTAAATAAACCTTTCATTTCATCAGGAAGTCAAAGAGTTTTTGTTATTTTCATTTGAATAATTGAATTGTCCAAGTGAAGGACTCTAAACTGGTTGTGATTTACTGTTCAGCAGCAGTGAAGAAAAATGACCATTTGTTATGAAACTTGAAACAGTTTGTGTAAATGGTTTTGAATTTTGGAACCAGAAACCTCCCAATTTTTTCTGCCAAACAATGTAAATATTTTTTTAAAGCCCTCTTGTATAGTCCTGTTCTAAGGATATAGAGTTAAATAGCTTAAAGAATGTGTTTTTTGAGTGTTATGCTCTGTAGCAACTAATTTTTAATAATAATAAAAAATAAATCAACTTGTTCAAGTTGATTTGATTTTCGAGAGTTCCAGGTTCAAATTATATATAGAACCTTGTTTGTTGAAGTTTCAAATTTGGCTTTTTCTGTTGTAAATGCCACTAGTAATATTTTCTTTTGGAACAGGAAAATATTCTGTTGTGAGCATGTAGGGTTTGTGTCTATGCACGTGTGTGTATTGTTCTTCTTTGTAAAAAATGGAAACTTCTGATTTGTAAATGTTTTTTATTCTTATTCAGAGTTCATTGAGGGAGTCTCTCAGTTCAGTGTCAAAGGAGATAAGGAACAGAAGTTGAGGTGTAAGTATTTTTCTTCACTGAGTTCATTCTTTCTCTTAGACCATTACCCCATACTGCATTATAACCTCCTTTTAAAATACTCTAAAAGGTGTCTTTTATTCTAGATCCTTAGTAGACATAACAGAAATTTTATATTCCGGAGAAAATCCTTCTGGACATTTGCAATTTGTATTTTTTAATGATGTGTCATTGTTGCTTATAAGTTACAGGTGTACAGTACACAAAATTGATTCATAGTTTTTAAGCATTATATTCCATTTGTGGTTAAGTAATATAAAATACTGGCATGGAAGGGAGAAGAAATACTTTAATATGATTAGCCTAAGTTCGTTTACACTTGTATTCAGAATTATTTAGCAGGAAGTTTACTATTTTGGTTTATGTAGGCTTGCCTCTCTTTCAGGGAACATCTCGTATCTTTTAAAAATATTCAGCTCTTAACTGGAGAGACATTATATTCAATAACAGTTCTCTGAGGCACAGGCTATATGCTAACTTCCTTTGCAAATGAACTCTTGATATAAATGAGAATAATATTAATAGTAATAACAGTTACTGTCTTTGATTGTATATTATCTCACTCAGTACTGTAAAGCAGCAGTCCCCAACCTTTTCAGCACCAAGAACCAGTTTTATCAAAGGCAGTTCTTCCATGGACTGGGGTTAGGGAGTGGTTCTGGGATGATTCAACTGCATTATATTTATTGGGCACTTTATTTCTATTATTATTACATCAGCTCCACCTCAGATCATCAGGCATTAGATCCTGGAGGCTGGGGACGCCTGCTGTAAAGAACCTGGGAGGTTAGAACTGTTATTAGCCCCCATTTTATATGTGCAGAAACTGAAGCTTAGGAAAGGGTAAATGACTTAAACTCTAGGCTATATTAATTGTCCCAAGCAGTCTTAACTCCATAGCTCATATACTTGTAACCACCTAGTTTCACCTAAAAACAACATCTCTACGTAGGAAGGAGCTGTCTTCAGAGTAGAATTCTAAATACTGGGCAACTTACTATCTTCTCTCTCTTTGAAAGTGTTCGTGATTACCATGCAATTGCCATTGATTTTTCCTTACTCTTTTTTTAGTTGCTTTCCGTATCTATGACATGGATAAAGACGGCTATATTTCCAATGGGGAACTCTTCCAGGTGCTAAAGATGATGGTGGGGAACAATCTGAAAGATACACAGTTACAGCAAATCGTAGACAAAACCATAATAAATGCAGATAAGGATGGGGATGGAAGAATATCCTTTGAAGAATTCTGTGCTGTAAGTACAAAAAAGTTAGTTCTTCATTAGTTACATTTCATAAAAACATTTTTAATATCACTTAGTAGAGAATTCCTTATAGTTATATTTTGCCCTAGAAATTTGTTTGATTTTGCCCAATAGCCCAGATTCAAAGTTTTGAAATGTTCTTTGTTGTAACTGTTACTAATTTCTAATTATTCTCAAGAACTAATATTCTCAGTGATTGTCTGATAAAATGCCACAATAATGGTACTAGTCACTTTTACTTATTATTGGTAGCCTCCCAAGTGAACAGCTAGGTTATTTGAAAATACTTCTGTAGGAAATAAGAGTTCATGAATTTCAGCTAGGAATTCAGAAGCTTGGACACAAGGATGACAGAAATGGAGTCCCCCATCTGTCAAACTCAGCATCGAGGCAGTGTTGAAAGGTGATTTGTTTTCCCCTCTCCTTTTTTTCTAAGCTACTGACGGGTAGTTTCTGTGATCTGGGGCAAGGGCTCCACAGAGGCATAGCCTAGAGTTGTGAGAAGTCCTGGAGGACTTGCTCTCAGTGGGAACTGGGGCACTGGCCCCGCTTCCTGTTTACTGCTTCTCTTCTGTGGCTGCTGCCCCTCAAACAGAGATAGTAACTTTCTGATGTGTCATAAGCAGTTCTAACGGTAAATCGAAGATCCTGGACAATCCCCAGGAATGCAAAGAAAATAAAACGTTTTGAAAACTTTCAGTCATTACTGGATGCTCCTATAGAAGGTTTCCCTCCTCTTCATTTTTTACTTAGACGACACCAGGGAAAACAGATTAGTTTGTCATGTGTTACATAAGGACTTAAGTAGCTGCTTTGGCTTTTAAGGAGAAGTTCACATTATACTTCAAGGATCTTTTTTCATCTCAAGGGAATGAGATCTTTGCATTTTGTTTCAAAAAAGTAGGGTGGTGCTCTAGTTTAAAGAACAGGCTGGCTCTTCTTGGAAGAGAGTTCAAGAGGCTGAACTGCTGAGATGGGGCCCAGTGCCGGGGGTGCTGCTGCCAGTGAGTCCTCTCCTCCGCCACGCCTCCTCCACCGTTGCCAGAACGTGCTGAAGGCCTCCCGTGGGTGGGCATCGGATTGTGCGCGACGTGAGACTCCCCTGGCAGTGGCATCATAGATAGCAGCCAGTTTTCAAAAGTAGGAAAAAAAACATTCCAAGACTTGAGGGAACAAGACAAAAATGAGGAACTTGGCTGGAGTGACGTGAAGGGACGTGTATAAGTAAAGACTACTTGCATTTAGTAAATACAAACTGTAACTTAAAACTACATTAAATCACTTTACTGGTGGAAGGAAATACATCCCTAGGTATAGAAATTATGCTCTGTACACTGAAGGCGTAAGCTAAGCTTTGAGTTTATTTTTCAGCCTTTGTGATAAATGGCCCTTACTTGTAGTTTTGGAGGGCATAGTTCAGGAATGAACAAAAATGTTTGTATATTAAGCCAACTTTTGGGAACATTTATCAGGCTCATAACCTGGGCTTTATTGAGTTCTCTTTATTCTGTTTTCTTAAGCTGTAACAGAGAGAAGAGAGAGTTATCTCAAAAGATCACATACTACGTATCTATTTTAACATTTTTGGAATACTTTACCGTACACAAATCTTATAAATGATCAGTGACAGGATTAACGTTGATGGATTGAACGCATGTATTTACTTTTGTTCCCTTTGAAAACTTCACTGAAATTACATGGGTTAAAAAGAAAAGGTTATAAACCCACAAGGACCCGTGAAGAGCGGAGAGGATGGTAACTCAGTTTGGTAATTTATAAAGTTGACTGGCTAGCAGACAGGAGGGAAAATTCTAAGCTGTCAACTAGGAAAGTGGAAAAGCAGCTTGGTTTATACTGTGGAACCCCTGAAAGGCTCAGAAAGTGGAGACATGACTGAAAGTGAGTGCGAAGGTGGGGCTAACAGGAGAATGGCTTAAGTCTGTTTAAGAAGCACGTGGAACACAGGATCTCCTTCCTGACTCTGTTCAGTCTCTCCTGCACTGTAGTGGGGGATTGGCAAGAGTGAAATAGGGCTCTCTGTGTGTGTGTGTGTGTGTGTGTGTGTGTGTGTGTGTGTGTGTGTGTATGGTGGGGGTGAGGGGGGGTTGAGGAAATTAAGTCAAGAACAGCATATTTGCATTTTGACACCTGCAGCCTTTGTCTCTTACTTGATTCCCTGGCAGCTACACTTGTACCCTCTAGGCAAGCGGTGGGAAAAGCCCTGTTTGGGAAAGCTGACCTCTAGAAATGGTGTTTACCCAGTTCAAAGCGCAGCACGCAGTCAACAGCCATGCCCTATGCATGGAGGCTCTGCGGCATGAGGAGAGAGCCTAGGATCGCCAGACATTCAAGAAAAACCTGTGATATGGATTACAGAGATGAAATCAAACCTGAAAAAGAAGCATGCTGAAGCAGGCTGTGCAAAGCCAATAAACACTTTAAAAGTAGAATAGAAATCTGTCATTATTATCCTCAGGGATATAATGTATTAGATCTTTGAAACAAAAATTAGACAATGTATAAAAGAGCTCTAGGAAATTTAATAAATGTGGGGATTCATTCTAGGAGGTGTAACATCTGAATGTTAGGTCCCAGAAAGAAATTGGAGGGAAGGAAATCATCAAAAATGAATCAGAAAATTATCTCAGAATCAAAAGTAATGAGTTTCCTTGACTGAAAGGACTTACCAAGTACCCAGCATAGTATATTGGAGAAGGAAATGGCAACCCACTCCAGTGTTCTTGCCTTGAGAATCCCAGGGACAGGGGAGCGTGGTGGGCTGCTGTCTGTGGGGTCGCACAGAGTCGGACACGACTGAAGCGACTTAGCAGCAGCAGCAGCAGCATAGTATATAAAAATAATCTGGGCCTTGGTATATTGTCATGAAATTTTAAAACAAAGAGATGGTTTACAGGCTTCCAAAGAGCTAAGGTAGAGGCATAGGGGAAGGGCTTCATACAAAGAGTCAAGAATCGTAATGGTGACAAATTTCTCACTTAGCAACTTGGAAAATAGAAGACAAAACAAGAATTCTCAGTAAACTCAAACTGGATGGTAGAATCAGACATTTTCAGGTATGAAAGTCCTCCTCCCTTTTTTGGAAAGTACTAGAAGATGTGCTCCCACTATGAAAAGGTTATAAATCAAAAAAAGAAGAAGTCAGTGTGGGATTAGGAAGCTCAGAGGGTCAGGCAGGAGAGGAAGCCATCTCTAGGAGGACCCATGGATGATGCCAAGCCTGGATGGGAATAAGCCCAAGGCCCTGGGAGTGATTCGAAGATGATAAAACTGATAGCTTGATAGAATACATCTGAGTGCCTGTAGAGCAAAGTTTAGTGTTGAATTAATGATAGATGCATAGAACAGCCAGTGAAGAAAAAGATCAGTTATTAACTGTAGCAAAGCAAATATGCAGGGAAGCAAAAGTAATCATAGTACACAGTTCTCTTCTGCTGTAAGTAGTATTTTGTGTAGTCATAAATAAAATGCTGAATTTCTAATAAAAAAATGCAGCTCTTTGAAGCATGGGAGAGGTGGGAAGTGTGTGGGGTAGGAGAGGATGTAGGATAGGAGATGAAAGGGAAGAGCTGTGTGTGTGGAGGGGAAAGCTGCATCTCCTGTGATGGGAAGTTGGTGAATAATGCCTAAAACTTTAAATCCAAGAAGAAGCAATGTGGGGATGTTATTTAGAGTCTTGTAGGCAAATACTGAACGTCAGCTGAAAATTCTAAATGATTGCTGCTAATTAAAAAAAAATTTGAGGACAGGATAGCAAATGGCTGTTTTCATGACAGGAGTTGTAGAACTAGCTGGCTGTTTAAGCTTTTTTTTCAAATAAAAATTAAAAAGTTCAAAAATAGTAGCAGATGCAACTATGTACAACATGGATGAATCTCACAAACATAATGTTGAGTGAAACAAGACAGACATGAAAGATTTCATTTGTAAAGTGTGTAAAAACAGATCAAACTAATCCATGGTGTTAAGTCGTAGTGACTAGTTCTGTGGTGTCTTGGGAGGAGGGAGGTAGTGGTGGGAGGGGGGTCGCAGAAGAGCCGTGGTGATGCTCTGGGTGCTGGTTACTTGGGTCATCACTCTGCAAATTCACCAAGCTGTTTACCTTTATGGTTTGCTTATTTTATGTAGGTTTTGCTTAATAAAAGTTATCCCCAAATAATACTACAGGTAATCTCACTTCGACATTGCCATGTCAGTATTGACAGAGGTGTATGTAACAACTCTACATGTATTTGACGCCTTGGAAGAGCAATGTGCAGAAAATTTTATTCATTACTTTTTGATGCATTCTAGAATAGAGTGACAGTGAAACCTGTATTTGATTTATAATAGTTTTTATGGTAACACCCAATTTACCATTTGATATTAAACTACTGAAGTCCATGTCGAAATGCAAAGAAAAGAGTGGGCCAAATCCTACCAGTAGCCTATTTTTTATATTTTTGAGCTAAAAAAAGTTTTTTTTACACTTGAAATTGTTTAAAAAAAAAATGGAAGAAGAAAATTTAAGAGAAACTATACATGGCCTACAAAGCTTAAAATATTTCCCGCCTAGTCTTTTACAGAAAAATTTGCCATCTCTTGTGTTAGAGCACAAGAAAATGCTTGTTATCCTGGGAGCAAGAAGCCCTGAAAATTCTAACAAAAGGCAGTGCGAGTTTTAAAAAAAGAAGAGCAGCTTCTGGAAATGGCTAAAGTAGTGTGCTTTTTTAAACTGCGGTTTTGGTAGGGTGGTTAGACTGGTACAGCGGAGGCCCTCAAACCTGCTCAAGTGTGGTCTGTTCTGTCTGTTGCAGGTTGTAGGCGGCCTAGATATCCACAAAAAGATGGTGGTAGACGTGTGACTCTTGTGTGAAGAGTACCACCCAACACTTTTGCTTTCTTCTCCATCTCTGAAGATCTGCTCAAGACGTCCAGCAATGCTCTCTGTGTATTTAAATGGAAGTATTTTTCTCTGTGAAGCCACATTTTCCAACATGAGCCTCATGAAGCCCAACTAAGTGTTATTGAACTCTTACTCTCTCAATAACTCAGTGTAGCACTTTAAAGCTGAAGGACAGCAGCATGAAAAGAGCATATCAATGTGGCGAAGAAAGGGAAGGGGTTGGCTTTTTAATTTATTTTTCTTCATCTTTTATAACAAGAAAGTATCTATATATACATATGTAAATATTTATATATAGATATAATGTAGCTTTCTATATGTGTAGTAGGTTGGCTTTAATTTAATAGACTTGATTCAGAAACAAAAATGATAAAGAGTACAAAAGTGCCAAGCAGAACATTCAACATCCTTACTTTTATTTCACACAGTTTTATATATAGATCGAAGATTGTACAGTTTGAGCCGGGTGTTAGGCCAGCTGTTTTCCTTTGCCTGCTCTTTCTCCTTTGAGAGATTGACAAAGCATTTGTTAACATCTTATTATTTACCTTGATTACATTTTTGTAACAAAGGAGTTTGTAACTTAATTTATACCTATGATATATTTCCAGGGACTGTGTCTCATTGCGGAGCAGCTCTGCTGACGCCTCTGCTTGAGGAGGAAGCAGAGTCGCGGGCTGCCGCCATGAGCCCGTTCTTGTGCTCATGCAGCCACTGCACAGAGCTTACGCCTCATGCTGTTACTGCGTCACTGGGCGCCCTTGCGTTCATTAGGTGTCCCTGAGTCAGTGTCGGTTCGTCGTGATTTTATTCGTAGAGGACAGAAGCTATGTGAGGCAATCCTGATTTGATCTCAGACATGACTTAATGAAGAGTTCCGGAAATAATCATGTAATAGCTCAGGATATCCGTTTATGTTTCATTACATGGGTGGTAAACTGTCATTAAACTTAACCTTTAAACCATAAATTTTCCCGTCTCTGTTTCAGAAGACTTGCAGCTAATCTAAAAACTGGTGATGTTTTTAATGTGCATGTGTGTGTCTACACACCCACATATACTCATATGTGACTTACCTGGGAGAAACCTTACTAAACTGTTTGCCACAGAAGAGCAAAATCATATCCAAATTTATACCTCTTAAATTTCTTTACCACAAGGCATAGAGAGTGCATGATGGTGTTCTTCCTTTGCCCGAAAATGTCTCGGGTAACTTAATACTTTGTGTGATTTAAAAGTAGTGTACCATGCTCCGCCAATTGATGTTATTATCCCTTCCCTTTTCTGCAAAGGTACTATTGGCTGGAAGAAAACATTCTGGTTAGCTTTGTAGGACTGTAGTCTTTCCCTATAATAGATTTTGTAGAAAATTGGTTTTATACTCTTGAGTGGGGAAGGGCAGGTTGAATCAAGGTTGAAAGCATCTTAATCTGGGCACACCCGCCTGCCACCGCTGTTCCTTCAACTGAGTGCTGCACGCCATGGGCTCTGTCTGTGAGAGAAATCCCGGTGCTTGGTGTCCTTGCATGACATGGAGTTTTGCATGTAGATCAATTTAAAATGTACCTCTTGTTTACATAATTTGCATAATTTTAAAACATAATGTTGCCAAACTTTGGAAATGTTAATGTTCAAACTGAAAATCTCCACATGTAACTTTCTCCTCTGGATCAGTGCGTGGCTCACAACCCCAGCCAGTGGCTTGATCTGTTCCAGTGTCAACTGCCATGTGCTCTGCTTCAAGAGGGGAACTCGTCTTTTGTGAATTTTTTGTACATAAGTATTTGTTACAGATATTTTAGCAAATGCTTTCTATTTCTCTTGCTTGTGCATATCTTGGCTGGCGTTACAGAAAAAAATAGTGCAAACATTATTTCCTTACTGGGGAATGAGGGTTTTTTCTTTTTCTTTTTTTTTTTTTTT
>SJYQ01001219.1:62681-93687 GCA_006410935.1 Redunca redunca
TGGGTGGGTGGGGGATGGTTTATGTTGAATGTTTAGTTTTTCTTCTGCATGAAACATCATGTTGTGGGATCTTTAGGAAACTTCATACTGTATGAATAAGAAAATAAAATATTTGAAACTTGATTGAGTGTATCTGCAGTGGTCTTTAGGCTTCCCCAGCCCGTTGTGTGTGCGTGCATGTGCTCAGGTACATCTGACTCTCTTGCTACCCCATGGACTGTTTGTTTGCCCACCAGGCTCCTCTGTCCATGGAATTTTCCAGGCAGGAATACTGGAGTGGGCTGCCATTTCATCCTCCAGGGGGATCTTCCTGCCCCAGGGATCAAACCTGCTTCTCTTGCATCTCCCGCGTTTGTAGGTGGATTCTTTACCGCTAGCACCATTTGATAGGCTTTCTTTGTTCTTTCAGATTTTTAAAGAAACGTCGGTAGGTTGATGTTTGATCTTTGACTATAAACCATAAGTAAGTCTGCTTTGTCACTGTGAAAACACAGCTCAATATGACCTGGAGAACCCAGTCTGTCACCCTTCCTCTACTTCCAGCCTCCCTGCTTCCTCTGTAGGCCTTTACACCTTTCCCGACAAGGAATGCTTCTAAGGGGCTTGGCCATATCATGGTTCAACCTCCTGGCCACCATTTAAACACACTAACACCTGATTCTCCTTTTACCCCAGTCTTCTTTCATAACATTTAACCTTGTCTTACCTGATTCATTTTATTTTTTATCTTCCCTGGTTATTCAAATAACATGAATGAAAGCTCCCTAAGGGCAGGGATTTCTGTCCCTTGTTCACTGATAGACCTGATTGTCTAGATTTGCCTAGCTCTTAGTGTTTACTCAGTAAATACTTAATGAAGTAGGAAATACCTCGTTTCTACAGGTTGTGATATTACGTTTCTATTCAGTACTTTGGTTACTCTTCATAACTTAGTATTGGGACTTTTATTCATTCAGCAACTTGGTAGGGTTCCTAAGCCATGCCCGCACTGTAATGAGCACCTGAGAGTCTTGTGACAGGTAGATGATGTACCTGGCCCAGATGAAATGTAGGCTCTTGGTGTTTTATACCCAGAACTCCTATACTGTCAGGCATGCACTAGTTATGAGATACTAAACACTGGGTTCCTGACTCTTCATGGGTTAGGTAAGCTAAAATCAATAGGTAACATTTAAGCTCTAGGTCTCCCTCTCTTTCCTTAGTTCTGATGGTCTTAAGAGTAGAAAAGAGACTTAAAGTGAAACAGCAATCCACAGAATGGGAGAAAATACTTGTAAATCACATATCAGCTAAGAGATTGTTAGCTGGACTATGCAAAGAGCTACACTCAGAAACAAAGAACCTGATTAGAAGATGGGCAAATTACTTGGATACTTCTCCAGAGGAGGTAACATAAATAGCCAGTGCCACAAGAAGAGATGTTTAGTATCACTAGTCATTATGGAAATGCAAGTAAAAACAAGATACGACTTCATTAGAATTGCCATTCGCAAAATAAAGGTATTGGTAAGGATATGGAGTAGCTGGAATGCTTGTGCATTGCTGGTGTGGATATCAAATGGTGAAGTCACTGAGGAAAATGGTATAATGGTTCAAAAAAAAAACAGCCGTGTGTGTTTAGTCGATCAGTCATGTCTGACCTTGCGACCCCATGGACTGTACCTTGCCAGGTTCCTCTGTCCAGGCAAGACTACTGGAGTGATTTGCCATTCCCTTCTCTAGGAGATCTCAACTCAGGGATTGAACCTGGCATGACCCGGCAATACCACTTCTAGATACTTAACCAAGAAGTTCTAGGGACCTGCAGAGGTATTTGTGCACCCACATTCATAGCAGTATTAGTCTCAATAGCCAAAACTTGAATGCAACCAAAACATCAATGACGGATTGATAAGAAAAATGTGGGATATTATTCAGTTATAAAGGGAACGAAATTTTGACACATGCTATGTAACATGGATGAACTTTGAAGACATGCTAAGATAAAAGAGCCAGTTCCCAAAGAACAAATACTATTTATGCAAGTTCCTGGAGTTATCAAATTCATGAAGACAGAAGGTACAACGGTGGTTGCCAAGGGCTGGGAGGAGGTGAAAATAGTTGGGTGTTGAATGGGTACAGTGTTAGATGGGAAGATAAATGTTCTGGAAAGGTGGTTGATGGTTGGAGGAGAATGAACTTAAATGTCACAGCTGTACAAATGGTTAATGGTGAATCATGTATAATTTACCACAGTTTAAAATTTAGAGTAGACAAGATGGTAGAAAATCTCGGTTTTTCTGGATGCTATCCAGGACTTAGAAAGAAGTGGTGTTCAAGCTCATCATATATGTCTTGAAACAATTCTAAGTCTTCAGAGATTCCCTTATGCTCAAAAATCTCTCATTACGTTTGCTCACATTTTAAGCTAAGGCCCACTGCCACTTCAACCTTTCACTAACCCTGTTGGTTTAGTCACTTGAGGTGTGTCTGAGTCTTGTGACCCCATGAACTGTTTCCCTTTCCATGGGATTTCCCAGGCAAGAATACTAGAGTGGTTGCTATTTCCTTCTCTGGGGGATCTTCCTGACCCGGGGATTGAACCCACATCTGCATCGCAAGCAGATTCTTTCCTGTTGAGCCACCAGGGAAGCCCTTGGGCATCATAAATCTGACAGCTAAGCGGATCAAAATAGTGAATCCTTGCTCTCCCAAACCTCAAGATTATTGGTGTCCCTGAATAATACTAGTTTCTTTCACCAAATTAAGTCATTGACACTTGTAGAATACAAGCATTTTACAAGTTACAGGATGGTTATGTTCATCATCACTGTATACTCAATATTATCTAATGTTAAGCATGCTGTCCCATGGCTCTGGAATCAGGAAAGTTACCTCTTCCCCAGGGCTCAGTGAACATAGCTTTCTTCTGTAAATAGGATGAGAACTGGAGTCCAAATCTGGAACAATAGGAAGAAACACCAAGGTCTCTTCCCTTATCAGCCAGTGAGTAAGAAAATACTCCTAGCCAATGCAGCAGTTATTATGTTAATAAACTGTTAATGATGTCATCAGAAATTGTACTACATACTGAGAATTGAAAGATCAGAGGCTTTAGGGTGGGAGGCAGACAATAGCAGGATAGATGCCATAGAAATATGGATCAGCATGGCTAAGGTTTTCAGTATTAGTCTCCAGGCCTCAGAGAATTTCAAGAAATGATTTGAACTACCAGATCAATTACCACTGTCATGTAGTCAAATTGATTACATTTCTTTACTGTTCCATTCTAAGAATGGGTAAGGTGGTGATGGTGGTGCAGAGGTAAAGAATCCGCCTGCCAGTGCAGGAGACGTGGATTGGGAAAAGGCCGTGGCAGAAAGTGAAGAACTAAAGAGCCTCTTGATTAAAGTGAAAGAGAGTGAAAAAGTTGGCTTAAAGCTCGACATTCAGAAAACTAAGATCATGGCATCCGGTCCCATCACTTCATGGCAGATAGATGGGGAAACAGTGGCTGACTTTATTTTTCTGGCCTCCAAAATTACTGCAGATGGTGATTGCAGCCATGAAATTAAGACGCTTACTCCTTGGAAGGAAAGTTATGACCAATCTAGACAGCATATTAAAAAGCAGGGACATTACTTTGCCAACAAAGGTCCATCTAGTCAAGAGTATGGTTTTTCCAGTGGTCATATATGGATGTGAGAGTTGGACTATAAAGAAAGCTGAGTGGTAAAGAATTGATCTTTTTGAACTGTGGTGTTGGAGAAGACTTGAGAGTCCCTTGGACTGCAAGGAGATCCAACCAGTCCATCCTAAAGGAGATCAGTCCTGGGTGTTCACTGGAAGAACTGATGTTGAAGCTGAAACTCCAATACTTTGGCCACCTGATGCGAAGAGCTGACTCATCTGGGAAGACCCTGAGGCTGGGAAAGATTAGGGCAGGAGAAGGGGACATCAGAGGATGCGATGGTTTGGATGGCATCACTGACTCAATGGACACGGGTTTGGGTGGACTCTCAAGAGTTGGTGATGGATGGACAGGGAGGCCTGGCGTGCCTGTGGCTCATGGGGTCGCCAAGAGTTGGACACAACTGAGCGACTGAATTGAACTGAACTTAGGAAATAGCAACCTGCTCCAGTATTCTTGCCTGGAAAATTCCATGGACAGAGGAGTCTGGCGGGCTATAGTCCACAGGGTCACAGAGTCCAATGCAACTTTGAGCACACACGCCTCTTTAAAGTCCCAAGCAGTACTAATTCCCTATTGGGCGGGGATGCTTGATCAGGGAGAGACTCAACAGTATCCCAGATTTTAGCAACTGCCAGAGAAATACATTTGCTCTGTTACTGATAATTCTAACTATGTAAGAAAACTTAAAAAGGAAATGCAAATAATACCAAAAGATAACTTCAGTTTAGCATAGAGAACCTGTGTTTTCCCAATCAAAATTATGCTTTAAAAAAAAAATTCAACATAAAATGTTTATGGTTACCGAGCAATGGTTCATTTCAGTCCAAGTGCTCTGAAAACTGTGGACCCATGCCTCAGAAAAGTACACACCCTCAGTGGTCACAGTTTTGTATCTGATTTCCTAGTCAAGGCATGGGGAGTAGGCAAGTATGTGCTGAAGCCTGTGCAGACTAACAAAGTGCCAACAAATTCCAACTTTCTGAAAAGATAGGAGTAAAATGGTAGCATACACTTACTCTCTCCATGCTGCTGTGCTGCCAAAGCCATTTCCCACTGGATTTCCACTGTAACACTAAGTACATCTAATACCAATGCAGTGTACAGGCTAGTTCAGGACAGTGGCGTATGTAACACACAGAACTCTTAATAGCAATGCTTACTACTTGGTCTAGTTCTTACATGTACTTTCTAATTAAAAGTTTAAAGTTTTGGTCAAGGGTTGTGGAAATAATATACAAGAGAATACTATCATCACAGTCACAATTTAATGAAGTGAGTTCATTAAAAAAATGCATAATATGAATCAGAACATGTAGGCAGATGCTTATTAAAACAATCTATTATATTTGCAGAATACAGTGGTTTTCTTAGGGGTAAAAATTCTTTTATTACATTTCACCCTACTACTTAGAAGAAATACACCCCATACTAGTAAGGTCTGACTGCTTTTATTGAACACTTATTTTTACAAACTGCAAAAATAGGTACAAAGATTAGTCTTTCTTATTTCACAGAGTATATTCAAACTGCTGTTTATGACCTGGGTCTAAAATATTCACACACCACTCACAATTAAGGGTCATAATTCAGAGAGATTTTCTGAGCTAATTCTTTTAATTAAAATTGACAGAGAAGAAATGTTTATAAATTTAGAAAACATAAATTTATAAATAAAAAATTCAGAAAATAAAGAACTGTTACTTAAAATAAGAGGTTTTCCCCCAAATGAGAGGATTATAAACTAAGCAAACCTGCTACATGTGATTTAAAATGGAAACAATGATAAATTATACTTAATGTGCTAGTATAATAATGGTACCCATGACTGAAAAGTTCTTCATATGGTGTTGGGTGACCACGTGTAGAAGTAAAGTCTTTTTCTCTATAGAGGTCAAAGGTTAAAAGTCCTTGATGTGAAATCAGAATCGTTCTGCCACTCTGCTAGCCACAGCTCGAATATTGCCATAAACCTTCGATGGAGGATTTCCTGCAGGAGAAAATAAAAACGCTTTATCTTCACAGATATTTGTATAGATGCTACACGGACAACAGCCAGCAACACTGCCTAGAAATTTTTCCCACTGAATCCTCCTTAAATCAACAAAAGAGCCATAAAGGAAACCATACAAATACTCTCCCAAAACTTTTACAATCCTAAGTGCCCAGACACCAGGTTGTCAAAGTACTTCAAAAAGCAGCTGGTCCAGTCAGACCTGGGCATGCGTACTAAGTCACTTCAGTTGTGTCTGCCTCTGTGACTCCATGGACTGTAGCCCACCAGGCTCCTCTGTCCATGGGGTTCTCCAGGCTAGAATATTGGAGTGGGCTACCATGCCCTCCTCCAGGGGATCCTCCAAACCCAGGGACTGAACCCACATCTCTTATATCTCTTGCACTGGAAGGCAGGTGCTTTACCACTAGCTCCACCTGGGAAGCCCCAGCCTTGGACACCAAAGCAAATTCCATGTGTTTCCCCAGCAAGCACTATAGCCTGCATCTCTGACCACACTGCTCCCTGCTACTCTAGAAGGGGTCCCAGTGCGTCTCCTCGGGGACACAGCCATGATGTAAGCAACGTGATCCAATAAGCCCTTTGTCTTGGGCTCGCAGATGGAATCCAAGCAAAAATATTCCAGCTTCCTCTCTGGGCCAATACTTGCCAACTTTCTGCCTGCTACCTTTATCAACTGGGCCCTAAAGTGAGATGCAATGTGATCTGAGTTCCTAAATTCTCTATTCCTTTAGAGAAAACAGCAGAGGAAGAGACTGCGGTTACCCAGAATGAGGTTGCAAATGGCAGTTCTTGCCATCTTGATGTTTTGAAAAGAACCAAGGATGTGAACTTTCCTGCAAGAGATAAAGTGAGACAAGTTAGCCACAAAAAGCATTTCCTTAACTAAGTCCCATGATCCAGAAACTCTGGAAAGATGACAGATGGATTCCTAAATAAAGGTGGTGGTGATAGCCCAACACTGTTATATACTACCATCTACTCTGAAAGGAAGGATTTTATGGTAAGTGAATTAAAACCTAATTTCTTCAAGATTCTTGGTGAATAATGGCTTTCCTCCATTCAGTACTCTGCATACGCTAGGGCTTTATATACATGTTCTCATCATTTAATCCTCACACAAGCTTTATTAGACAAGTTATTCCCACATTACAGATGAGAAAGAAGTTTGGGAGAAATCAAAACACCGGTCCAAGATGACACACTGGCAGAACTGAGATTAGATGCAAATTAGATGCATTAACTATACTTAGTTAAAATATATTTGGATTTCAAATGAAAATATTTCTAAAAATGATCTAGCGGTGGTGCGAGCGTNCTAAATTTCTTCACCACTGAGGATTATCCAGACCCCTTTTACTGTGCATTCCTTGCTGAATGGCTCCAATTAGACTAATATTATAGCATTTTACTTTTTTGAGCTCATCTTCCAAAATATCAGTAAACTTAGGAAACTGAAGCCAAAATCTACAGGGGAAGAACCCTCTCCCAAAGTAGAACCCTCTTCACACCACAGGCTCAGACATTTGTGAAACTGGAGTACAACTGAGGCTAAAAACAAGAGAACAAGTTAAAGTCATTCAAGATGATCCCCAGGTTTTCTTCCCCTCTCTAGGCCACAGGCAACCATCCAACTACCCTTTCTTTTACTCCAGTAAAATGAAGGCGGTAAGCGGCTCACTGGAGAAGGTGAAAGACTTGGGGTCTCGACCAGGGGCACCAGGCACAGCAGAAGTAGGAAGACCATGACCAGAACGGAGGCGATGTCATGTGAACGTCCACACAGTGAAAAGCAACTGGCTTCCAGACGTCTGTCAGCAGAAGGACTGGAGAATACGTCTCAGGGGAAACTGGCCTCAATGGGAAAGACTCAAGATACTGACCTCAGGGCTTCCCCAAAGGAACAGCCTGGCAATCACCCAAGTGAAGCCCAACAGTCCACCAGTCTCCCCCACCCCCACCCCCAAGCACCCTGAGCCCAGGGTTTCTATTCTACTCTTTATGGTCCCACTTTTACACAGGACGCTCTTACTATAAGGAATCAGAACCCGAGGAAAGCATCTAATACAAAAGAGTAGGCAGCGTGACCAGCAGGCGAAGAAAGCAGTACAGAAACTTCTGCAGGGAGAAAAGAAAACAAAGCTAATGAGATGAGAAAAGCAGTTTTCACTCACTCATGAATCAAGGACAGGATATTAAGAAAACTGAAGACAAAGATTAGAAGATGAAGTTACTAGAAGCAGCTATGAATGAAAATCATTTACAAAAGAGTGGAAGACATCTTCAAAACCAGGTCTCAACAAATGTCCTTCCTATTCTAAGCCAGCTCCAGGACCATCTGTGCCACCAAAACAAAGCAGGACAAAGAATCCAAGAACCGAGGGGCTCAAACACCAAAGGCACCAAAGGGCACTGGGGAAAGAAGCCAGGATGGCAGCTGTGGGCCAGGTAGAAGGGAATAGTGCTTTGGGAACAGACACTTCCAGCAGAGACTTCAAAAATGTCTGATATGTCTGAGCCCGCCAAGTGGAGATACAGGTATAGCTTTCTAGTCACTGCAACACTGAGAAGGCACAGAGATACATTAAGAATGATTTCTTCATGTGACAACAAAGGTGCAAAGGACAGACAAGCCCAGGATACTATCTGGCTCAGCTGGTAATACTCCAGTACCAACTTCATACTCAACAATACTGAGCATGAAGTGAGCAAAACCCACAGGGTACAGGGAGAGGCAAGCAAACTGGCCTGCTAAAAGGCTGACTGAGGGTGGAGACGGAGGTAGGGGATGAAAAAGTACAAGTCTTCCTCTTTCACAGGAGAAAATCAAGAGTGAATCTGAAAAAAAAAAAAAGGAGCTGGTATATAGAGATATTTGGAAATAAAGAGATAAATAACGTTTAAAATTTAGCTAGAAGAGCTCAATTTGAAGACTTGAAATTTCCTCCCTCGGAGGTGGAAATGGAAGTAGACAGTGGCAAGTTTAAGCATGTGTGTATATAACTTTGATAAAAATAAAACTGTAAAAGTCAGGCACAAAAGATGAGGAAATAGAGAAGCAAAAACACATACAGGGTGAGTAGTTTAGCTACTAAAACCAACAAAGCTTCAGGGCAGTAGTTGGAATGGGATGTATGTAGGTCTCCAGACACAGGCAGCATTCTTTCCCATTTGATATGCTGAATGTATCTGGAACAAACGGATGTTAGTTTTATATTGTGTTCACATTCTTCTCTGCCAGCTTTTCAGCAACTCATCAAAAAGAACATTTATGGCTGCATAGCAGTCCATCTTATGGCTATGTCATAATTAACATGAGTTGCTGAACACATGGATTTCCAATTAGCCTACCTACAGTAAAAACTGCAGGACAGTATATCTCTTTGCTGGTACGTGGCACTGGAAAAAAACCTACTGCTAACCACCAACAAACTGGAGAAACTTGAAGCCACATGCTATCTAAAAGAAGTCATGCACTAAAGACTACATACTGGGTATTTTTACCTACATGAATTTCAAGAAAAGGCAAAACCCTAGTGATAGAAAGGAGATGAGTGACTGCCTGGGAATCGGGAGGGGCTGCAAAGATGCACAGGGAACTTTTGGGGTGACAGAGCTGAGTGTGGAGGGATCACAGGACTATATAGACTATTTGCCAGAATCTCACTGACTTACATACTTAAAACAGGTGACTTTAACTGAATGAAAATCATACTGTAATACAGCTATTTAAAAAATGAATTTGACGAGGAAATTTTAAGCCAAGACTTAGAAATAATTCTTGGTGGTGGTTTAGTCTCTAAGTCGTGTCTGACTCTTGTGACCCCATGGACTAGCCTGCCCGGTTCCTGTCCATGGGATTCTCCAGGCAAGAATAATGGAGTGGGTTGCCACTTCCTTCTCCAGGGGATCTTCCTGGCCCAGGAAGCAAACCCAGGTCTCCTGCATTGCAGGCAAATTCTCTACCAACTAAGTTATGAGGTAAGCTTTTATAAATTATAAACTTAATATAATGTCCTAACAATAATTAGAATTACAGCAAATCAGTTACATTTTTAAACTTCTAAATTAAAAAAAACTATTAGGACTGTATATGACATTTTAAAGTATGGTACACATTTCAAAATTATTGAAATTTCTCGTTCAAGAGAGCTTTTCCCAGGACTCTGGAGCCCCATCTCCAGGCTCAAGTCATGAAAGGTCAACGCTGTAACACACTTACCTGCAGGTAAACAGGGCCACCAATGCAGTGTTAACAGTTTTCTACTTAAGTATAAAAAATAGTCTAAAATTTAGATCTGAAAATAATAGTGAGCCCCTCAGCTCAGAGCAAAGATGAGATGACTTTAAATAAAATTATTTCTGGATTTAGTAGCAGGCAGATCCCTCCTCCTCACAGTCAACTGCTTCGTTTCCCAACTTCTCGGCACTGTATAATCTCTGCGCCATCTGCCAGTAACCCCAAACTGGTAACGGAGCGGCTTTACCCGCAGGCAGAGAAGGGTAATCCCAGCTTGACTTCCTGCACCCTTATTTTAAGCTCATATCATCTTATTGATGTTCATATATAACTGCTCTGTAGTTTTCCCAACAATGTGCAACACTCATCTTCCCTTTATGAAAGGCCTTTATATACTGTGCATGCACATCTGTATATATACATTTACGTTTTTAGTTTTTTATTGAAGGATAATTGCTTTACAGAATTTTCTTGTTTTCTGTCAAACCTCAACATCAGCCAGCCATAGGTATACATATATCTCCTCCTTTTTGAACCTCCCTCCCATTTGCCTCCCCATTCCACCCCTCTAGCTTGCCATTCCACCCTTCTAGGTTGCTACAGAGCCCCTGTTAAGAGTCTCCTGAGCCATACAGCAAATTCCCACTGACTATCTATTTTACACATGGTAATGTCAGTTTCCATGTTACTCTTTCCATACATCTCACCTTGTCCTCCCCTCTCCCCATGTCCATAAGCCTATTCTCTTTTTAAAGTAAAGACTCATGATGGCATTGAACACGCATACTTCTTGCTCCCATAAGAAGTATTTAATCGGCGCCCGTAATACTATTTAAATATTCCCCTGTCATGTAATTTAACAGTGATTCTCAACATTTCCTTCATTGCAAACTGAGAAAAAAGCTATAACATCTAAGATTTTTCTCAACTAAATCTGCTCTCAGTGTAGGTAACTGTTCAGCCAAAAGCATATCCTCACAAGGATTTAGAGGTTACATCATGCATAAATACAATCTAAATCACTTCTTGAACCCATCAAAAGACCAAATGTAAATTATGACAATAGTTTTCTCAAGATCACATACTTACACGTCAGCTAAAACTATCCGAGTCCGGGTCACGTTCTCGATGGTGAATTTGGTTTTTCCTCCTTTGCCAGCAATTCTGCCTATTGCCCTGGACAGGTGGTCTCCCTTTAAAGGTTTAACTAAATGAGAAAAGCAAGACCTCAGGAAGGAAGCCATTCCAGCATTACCCACTTCCACAGGAGTTTAATCATTAGCCAAATTTCCCTCCTAAAAGACACAAAACATGCATTTTTTTAAAAGTTGCTAAAAATACGGCTCAACTGATGCTACCGGAAAGCTGAGAGTCATGCAGAATACAAAGTCAGCAGTAAAAAAGTACCATCCAGGACTTCATACAAAAAGACCACCATACACTCACCATCTGTAATTTCAAAAGACTCTAGAAAGAGGTCATCCAGTCTAATAAGGGCAAGTGCGTCCTACAATACAGAAATACATACTGTGAAGTGCTTCCATTCAAGTACCTGTGTGAGTGAGTGAGTGTTAAGCTAACTCATAAATTTGTAAAACTAGAACACTCAAATTAGAAAACAAAAAAATGCCCAAATCTATCAAAGCATTCATGTGGAGTGTTTTCTGAGCTCCCCATTTCGGCTATCATGAAATCACTCACCTCCACCTGAAACCCAAGAATGAAGGCTTTCACAAAATCAGCTGCTTTTGTCAGAGCGCTAACATCTTTAGTTTCTTTACAAGTCTGTTTTAAAAAAAAAAAAANATCTTTCTAAATTCCGTATATATGCGTTAGTATACTGTATTGGTGTTTTTCTTTCTGGCTTACTTCACTCTATAATAGGCTCCAGTTTCATCCACCTCATCAGAACCGATTCAAATGTATTCTTTTTAATGGCTGAGTAATACTCCATTGTGTATATGTACCACAGCTTTCTTATCAATTCGTCTGCTGATGGACATCTAGGTTGTTTCCATGTCCTGGCTCTTATAAGCAGTGCTACAATGAACATTGGGGTACACGTGTTTCTTTCAATTCTGGTTTCCTCGGTGTGTATGCCCAGCAGTGGGATTGCTGGGTCATAAGGCAGTTCTATTTCCAGTTTTTTAAGGAATCTCCACACTGTTCTCCATAGTGGCTGTACTAGTTTGCATTCCCACCAACAGTGTAAGAGGGTTCCCTTTTCTCCACACCCTCTCCAGCATTTATTGCTTATAGACTTTTGGATCGCAGCCATTCTGACTGGTGTGAAATGGTACTTCATTGTGGTTTTGATTTGCATTTCTCTGATAATGAGTGATGTTGAGCATCTTTTCATGTGTTTGTTAGCCATCTGTATGTCTTCTTTGGAGAAATGTCTGTTTAGTTCTTTGGCCCATTTTTTGATTGGGTTGTTTATTTTTCTAGAATTGAGCTGCATGAATTGCTTGTATATTTTTGAGATTAGTTCTTTGTCTGTGGAGAGTCTTTTAATAGGTCCAAGATAGTAAAATACATGGTCATACAAGCAGAGCCAAAGCAGGCACTAGGATGCCTGCTATGTAATTGGAGGAGACAATCCAAAACAATTATTCTTTCAACAAGTGTCAGTTGATTGCCTGGTATTCTCCAGCTAGTAAATGACAGACAATGTCCCTGATTATTATGGAGTTTTTTTTTCCTAGTGGGAGAGAGAATCAATTAAATAATCAAACTAACAATGCATAAAACACAAACTGAGATGAATTCTCGAATGTAAAGGCACGTGGTTCTATGAGAGTAAAAACAAAACCAGAAAACCAGATTTGCATTGAGTAAAAGCTAAGTAGGTCAAATTAGGAGTTGAGATTTCCAAGAGGAAACAGTTTAGCAGGAAGAGAGATTATCTCCTTTTGGAACAAAACAGCAGAGAGGAGGCCTTGCAAATGCTGTAGATCATTTAAAAGATTTATGCCTGTTTTTGTAAGAAAAATGGGACTTCAATGAAGGGCTTTAAGCAGGGTGTGGCAAGGTTGGGTTTACAGGTTTTGTAAAGATTACACTAATGGAAGAATTGGAGAATAACGATATTAATTAACATTTTTATATCTGTTTACCAGTTTTTAAATGCCTTTATTTGGGTTGCCTAGAAAAAAAAAGGATTGGTTGTACTCAGATATTAGCATTGTCATAGACTACGGGGAAGTTTGTAACTCCAGGGACCAAAAACTATGGAGAGAATCTGCTTGGAGGAGTTAGGGCCTCAACTGATAGGCAAAGGATGCATACACTTTCTCTAGGAAAGCTTAGATTAGAAAGTATGTAAAGCCTCATCCCATTTTAAATTTCTATGAATGCTACTTTTCCTGTTCAGATTGTCTTTGCTGGCCAGGCACTCTGCTCCTAAACATGGCATGTTCTTTCCTACCTTTCCTTATGTTTTTCATCACTTAGCCCCTAGTCACCTGTTGCTATTCTAAGATCCAGTTCAGATTATTTGACTATTGACATCTCATTCCTGATCCCCACATAAAGTAACTTTTCTTTATTGCTTTCCTATGGTACATAAGTACCATTATTATTATTTGTGCTAGAAATAATGTCCTTCTGTCCCATGTATCTCTAATTAGATTATAAACTCCCAGAGAGTAGGGACAGTTCTTTCTTTAGTGTGGTATAAAAGGAGCAGCCACTCAATAAGTGACTTGTTAAAAGAATGAGTAAATTTATGTCTGTAAAAGGATATAACTTGGAACATTTAAATATTGATTTATTAATCACTAATTGATTGAGGCCAGGAGTTTGAACACGTAGGAAAGATTGAAATTGGAGAAAGAAAATGGTGAACTATTAGGAATAAATACTTGTCAAAACTCAACCAGAGTTGTTTTGTGACATTTTTTTAGTAGGGCTTTATGACTTGTGTACATTTCATGAATACACTTGTTTTGTAAAGAGAAATCGTGTTCTTTGTCTCTTCTAGAGTTCTGGAAGATTCTAGCAGTATTTTTTTTGGAATAATTTTGCTTTTTAACTTAAGTAATGTATGTTCATGATAGAATACACCAAAAATATAGATAGGGAAAAGAAGTAAATTGATGTCACCCACCTCAACACTAGGAGTATCCACTTTTTATATCTTCACCTATATCTTTTGACTCTTCTCTTTTTCTACCATAAATTTTCCATTGAGAACCTATCGTTTCAAGGTACTGTGATAAAGAAGGACCAAAGATATTTGAAAGAGGAGTCCTTCTTCCTAAACAGCCTACTGCCTAAAGTGAGGGTAAAACAAAGGCACAAACAGATTTGAGAGTTTACATTGTGTTTAGCTGTGATGCCATTGAAAAGAATATAGGTTAAGAACAATCCCAGTGATTCTCAGCTCTTACTGTGCTCCAGGAGCATCTGAATGTGTATCGTTACTATTGTTTTGGGAGTACTTGAGTGTTCGTGTTTTAAAATATTCATGCCTTGCTTCCACCCCTGGAAACTGATGCACTGGGACTCTTTCTTGCCTCTAGACTAGTTTGCGGAGAAGGCAATGGCACCCCACTCCAGTATTCTTGCCTGGGAAATCCCATGGGTGGAGGAGCCTGGTAGGCTACAGTCCATGGGGTCGAGAAGAGTCGGACACAACTAAGTGACTTCCCTTTCACTTTTCACTTTCATGCATTGGAGAAGGAAATGGCAACCCACTCCAGTGTTCTTGCCTGGAGAATCCCAGGGATGGCGGAGCCTGGTGGGCTGCCGTCTATGGGGTCGCACAAAGTCGGAGACGACTGAAGTGACTTAGCAGCAGCAGCAGACTAGTTTGAGTCCCAGACATCAGTAGTTTTTAAACTTCCAACAGATGATTCTAATGAGTAGTAGAGTTGACTATCTTCATTGTTTAGTCACTAAGTTGTGTCTTATCCTTTTGCGACTCCATGAACTGCAGCCTGCCAGGCTCCTTCTGTCCATGGGGTTTCCCAGGCAAGAATACTGGAGTGGATTGCCGTTTCCTCCTCCAGGGGCTCTTCCTCACCCAGGGATCAAACCTGAGCTTCCTGCATTGGCAGGCAGGTTCGTTACCAGTGAGCCGCTTAGGTACCTTTGGAGCTTCCCAAAAGCTTTTCTTTCTTTTCCTTCTTTTTCCCTCTTCTAAAGCTAAGTATTTTTGGGCTCCAAAATCACTGCAGATGGTGACCGCAGCCATGAAATTAAAAGACGCTTACTCCTTGGAAGAAAAGTTATGACCAACCTAGATAGCATATTCAAAAGCAGAGACATTACTTTGCCGACTAAGGTCCGTCTAGTCAAGGCTATGGTTTTTCCTGTGGTCATGTATGGATATGAGAGTTGGACTGTGAAGAAGGCTGAGCGCCGAAGAATTGATGCTTCTGAACTGTGGTGTTGGAGAAGACTCTTGAGAGTCCCTTGGACTGCAAGGAGATCCAACCAGTCCATTCTGAAGGAGATCAGCCCTGGGATTTCTTTGGAAGGAATGATGCTGAAGCTGAAACTCCGGTACTTTGGCCACCTCATGTGAAGAGTTGACTCATTGGAAAAGACTCTGATGCTGGGAGGGATTGGGGGCAGGAGGAGAAGGGGACGACCAAGGATGAGATGGCTGGATGGCATCACAGATTCGATGGATGTGAGTCTGCGTGAACTCCGGGAGATGGTGATGGACGGGGAGGCCTGGCGTGCCGCGATTCATGGGGTTGCAAAGAGTCGGACACGACTGAGCGACTGAACTGAATTGAACTGAAAGCTAAGTTAGTTTCTAGCTATCATTGTGCTAGTTGAATTATTGGTTAAAAAATTAGGAAACATAAAATATTAGGAAACTTGATTTTATCCTTGTAGAGCTACCTCAAGCCTTGTGCTCCAGAGTCTGTGGGTGCAAGGTAAAAAGGAAGGAAGAAAATGGGTCTTTGTTGGTGCCTCCTCGTTACTAATCAGATAGATAGGGAATGAAGGCAGGGTCTTCCTATACAGTTGAGTAGTTTGTTAAATTGCACACAGGTATCTGGCCAAGGGTTCAAGTGAAGGCTGAAATCCATCTCTCTCCAGCTTTCCCTTCCCATGTGAAACTTCCATCAGCCTGTAGAGGGCGCCCTCCCCCCCACCACTTGGCCCAAAGGACTAGGGGTGGCCCTGAAAAGTGCCACATTTGGGGATGTTTACACTTTAAAAATTAGTAATAATCTAATAAAGTTCTGCTTTCTTAGCCCCTGTGCCACTGAATTCACTGCTTGTTAACATTTGGTTGACTAAACCTTTTAATGTTAATTAAGTAGTGCCAGGATGTGGAGGAGGAAATACTGACAAGCTGTACTAGACCCACCCACAGATAGAACAAAAATAGCTCTGCTGGGAATTATCCATCATGGGCTTCCTTAATCACCTTAACTTAGAGCAAAGAGAACCAACAACTGGGGGTCAAATATGTCTGTCATCCACAGTCATTTTCAGTGTCATAGCAAAAGTTAATACATTCTAATTTACTTTGTGGAACACATTTTGCAAAATAGATCTCTTTTTTTTTAACCAGTTTTCTAGCAGGAAAACTTAAGTGTCCTCTGAATTCTTTTTGTCTTTTCTTTTCCAAAGGTAAAACATTTAACAGGGACAAGGAGGGGTCCCTTTTATGAACTATTAAAAAGAAAAATTAACTTTACTCCAATGTCCTTCCTTAATTTAGCTCATTAACCTAGCTCAGCCTTTCTGAGCAAAGTGCAGCCCTCCCTGGTGTGCAGCTAACAAGATGTTTACACATTTGAGTTTATTTTTCAATATGGTTCTGTATTTTGAGTTTAATTTGATTCTTGATCTTTAACTTGATTCTTTAAACATCATTTGCAACAGACCACTAGTTAAATCTTTGATATAAGAATATATGTCTATCCTTTGATAAAAGGATGCAAGAATAAAAAAATAACAGGAAGCATGAATATCATGTTTACATTTTATGAAGACATAAAATGAAGGTAAAAACCAAAGGACACAAATCTGAAAGTAGGTTTAAGTCAGGCCTTACTTACCTCACCAGTCTAATTCAGGATTGGAGCATTTCTTTAGGACTTCTAAGGGCTCGGTTTTACAGAATGGGGGCTACATAGGAAATGTTTATTTAACTGATTTACATACAGTCCTGGAGACAGCCTAGTGTAGTAGAAAGAGGTTGGAATCTACCTGACTGTAGGAATCTTTTGAACCTGCTTGTCATATGGAAAGGGGTGTCCCAGACACTTAGTTTGCAGTGGCATGTGTTAGAAAGGGAAGGGATGGACTAGTACAGAGGGACACATAGAACAGTATCTGATACATTGGTGCTCCATATGTGGATGCTGTTGTTATTATTGCATATAAAATGACACCGAAAACTATGGTCTGTCAGGTGCAAATATGACGGAGAAAAGGGAACATGACCTCCAGCAGTGGTTTCCCTCTCTCCAGCACTGGGACTGAGAAGTTAACCCATGTTCATTTATACTTTCATTTAACAAATGCTGGTGGTGCAGACGGTAAAGCATCTGTCTATGATGCGGGAGACCCGGGTTCGATCCCTGGGTTGGGAAGATCCCTTGGAGAAGGAAATGGCAATCCACTCCAGTACTATTGCCTGGAAAATCCCATGGACAGAGGAGCCTGGTAGGCTACAGTCCACGGGGTCGCAAAGAGTCGGACACGACTGAGCGACTT
The DNA here is from genome assembly GCA_006410935.1 of Redunca redunca. Lineage (NCBI taxonomy): Eukaryota > Metazoa > Chordata > Mammalia > Artiodactyla > Bovidae > Redunca > Redunca redunca. Next base: position 80,295 of record SJYQ01001219.1, read on the forward strand.
TATGCTCATGAGCACCAATTAAGTGTTGTACAAGTTGCTGAGGGCCCCATTCCTGTGGTATTCATTTTAGGAAGGGAGGAAATAGATAATTGAGTGAATAAAAGAATTTTGCTGATAAGTGAAATAAGATGAAGCAGGGCAAGTGATTGGGATTTGGGGGTTTCACTTAAGATTAGAGGGGTAGGGAGGATCTCTTAGAGGTGTTGGTTGACATTTAAGCTGAAATCGTTGGTAAAAGACATGAGAGGAGGGAAGACCAGTCCAGGCAGTGGGAACGGCAAATACAAATACCCTGAGGCAGCATGACTGGTGAGTCTGAAGAACAAAAATGCAGCCGCAGGTATGGCTGGAGTGTGAAAGGAGAGAAGCAGGAAATGAGGTTAGAGACCCGCAAGGTCAGCCTTCAAAGGGCTTTGTACATTTATATACCACAGGCCTGGTGCCACTCCTGTGGGTCTGTGCCTCTAAATGTAGATACATTTTTATCTCATTCCAGTCATTATTTACAATCTTTTAGAATCAATGTGATGACACACATTAAATTATCTAGTATAGGCCCTACCATGTACTAATATGAGAGTAGTTCCCAGGTGGTTTTCTCCTAAGGTAGGATTCTCAGATGTGTTCAGGTGTCATACATCTGGCCATTGTGGTGTGGTTTTTAGAACAACATGAAATATTGTAATAATCAGTTCCACCTCTGCACAAGCACATGTTTTCCCAGTAGAAAAAAATGCATATACTCTGAGTATATATATATTATATATACTTTTATATTTGTATCACAAGAAGTAACCATACATACAAATTTTAATCCTCATTTCCAGGTTTTCTTATTGGTGTTTATTAACTGGTATTTCCTAGCAGACAAACTAAAAAAATTATTGAAGAAAACGTAAACCTGAGAAAAAATATCCATTAGCTCTGTGTGTGTGTGTGTGTGTGTGTATCTGTGAATTTATGTTGGTACTGGAAGATCAGTGGTTGCAGTTTTCTGGTTTCTCTATTCCACAGGGTCTAAAGGCAAAAGTTAGGTAAAGCCATAACAGAGGAAAACTTTGGCTTCCCAATTTTTTAGTAGCAGCAGTAGAACTGGTGCTTCCTACAGGGACTGAAAAGTAGAGGTCAACTTTTTTCTCTTCCATGACCTAGGAGGAAGAGAGACCCCATCAGAGACTCCTGGGGAAAGCAGTGGAATTATGGGAAACAGAATCTTTAGCTGGTGGAAGAGAAGACAGTGGGTGACCAGTCTTCCCAAGGCTACTTGGGGAAGAATTTTCCCAGAGAGTTATATCAATATATGGTGCAAGCCCTCCTGTAGTGGTGAAGTCCTTTAATGGACCGGAACCTGGTGGTCTGGAGTCGACCGACAAGAAACTAAAGGAGAGAGAAAGAGGCTGATATTCCTTGGTTTACGTAGAAAGCCAGTAAAGCCCCTGCACATGGCTTGGCTCTGTTCACGGAGGCCTCAGGCGCCCTCTTGGTGGGGTGAAGGCGCAGAGCACCTTCTCGAGAGTCTTAGAAGCCCGGGCAGGAAAGTGAACTCAGAGAGCCTCTGCGCTCCAGGGGATCAGCCTTAAAAAGAGGGAGAGGGACAGAGAAAGATACGGGGACCAGAGCTCTGATGGAGTAAAGGTGTTTTAATCAACATGGTGTGGGCATCTATACTGTCTTACAAGGTAGTTATTCTCAGCAAAGATTAAAGTTCCAGACTTACAAAACATAGGCGATCCATATTAAGGAGAGAGAGAGTTGTAAACAATCACTTTTACCTATGGTTCACAAGAAGGAAGAGGGTGCTTATCACCGTATAGAAAAACTCACGAAGGAAATGCCTAGATTCCTCAGTCCCAGGAGAGGCTTGCCTCTCCTCTTAATTCCTGAATATTCAGGAATTAATAAGGAACAGAGAATTCCTGACAGATCCAAAACAGCACACAGGAAGCCTCCTGTTAAAAGCTTCCTGACACTGTAGTTCTTAATATCCAAGTCCCTGGAAGCATATTCCTGTCCCTCAGGGCCCACCTGTTTCTTACCTGAGAGGCCTGTTCACATCCTCTGCCTTAGACTGAGGGGGTCATTAGCAGTGACCTGGAGCTGGGGGAAACCCAGGCCCTGTGTGAGACAAGTGGAAGGAAGGAGTGGGGAGCTGTTTCTTCAGTTGGTCCGAGTTGGAAGTCTGAATTAGTTTAGCTATAGAAATTGTGTTCTAATAGTGTGATTAGATGATTAGCTACAATGATTAATTAGTTATTTGAGTGATTAACTATATCCATATTAACATACTGTTTCAGGTATTTTATTTGGGGGAAGAGGATGGTGGGGAGGATGTAAATGATTTGGAATTGGAAACTGCTTTATTAAATTCACCAAATTTTGATCCTCCATGGTGTCCCATTGTAAGATACGTTTTCCATAAAATTGGAAAAATAGCTGAAATAGATGAATATCAGTTTTCTGATGTCAGATATAACTGATGCTATCTCAGATCACCAGGGTATTAAAAAGGAGAAAAAATTGACATTCTGTGTTCTTTTCTCATCAATACAGTATTTTACCACCGTGTTATTGTAAAGTGAAAGGAAAGTGAAGTCGCTCAGTCGTGTCTGACGCTTTGCGACCCCATGGACTGTAGCCCACCAGGCTTCTCTGTCCATGGGATTTTCCAGGCAGTAGTACTGGAGTGGATTGCCATTTCCTTCTCCACATGTTATTGTAGGTGTCTGATTAAACAAAATTTAATCAAAAGGTCCTGGACAGTTCCAAAGAGTCCCAGCTTTATTTTAGGCCAGGCTACCTAGTAACTGCTGGTTCGTCCAGATCCCAAGCAGAAAGCTCAGCAGGCTGGGAGTTTCCAAAGCCCTGAAGCATATGATGATTTCTTTGGAATCATGAGAGAGAAGTTCAGTTATACTTTGTGTTAAATGAATTTTATTTTCTTCTTTGAAAATTGCTACATATACCCTATGTGGAAATACCCAACCAAACATTGAAAGTGGTAGGAAAATTGTTTTCACAAAGTATACGAAACAGGCCAACCCTAGTGGTAGGGTTGAAGATTGGCCCAGCAGCTCAAAGATTACAGGGGAAGTGCCCTAGAAACTGGGGAACTCCTGTGGAGGGAAAAAATTCATCCAGATATTTCTCTAAGTGAAAAAAATCAAGTCAATGGACAATATATTGATATTATGATGCTCTCTGTATTAAACCAAATCTATATGTAGTTGTAAATAGGGAGCAAAGGGTCTAAGAGAATGGTGATTACTTCTGGGGAGTGTCAAAGGGAAACTTAACTTTTCACCCTTCAGGTCTTTGGTTTGGTTTGCATCTTTATAGGGAACATGTACTATTTTTATTGAAAATAAAAGAAAAAAAAATGGAACTTCCCTGGCAGTCCCATGGTTAAGACTCCACTCTCCAGTGCAGCAGGTGCGGGTTTGATCCGTGGTCTGGGAACTGGGATGCCACATGCTGCAGGGTATGGCCAAAAATTAAAAATGAATAAGTAAACATAACATTGTAAATCAACTACAGTGAAAATTCAAAAAAGAAAAAAGTTAAAGCTTGCAAGAGACTAAATAAAAGAAATAGTTTTGCCCTGTTGAGCTGACAGTAAATGGAAGGTGCTGTTCTGCAGTCAAAGTGTGATGTGTGGATGTGTGTATATATATGTGTGCACTCAGACACTCAGTCATGTCCAACTGTTTGTGACACATAGAACCTCAATTCCATGTCCTCTAGAGTTTCCAGGGGCCAAGGCAGCCGGACATGTAGACTCTAAGATGGACTTCAGTGACATGCGCAGGTGGAGTTTGCATGTGGCTGTTTTACTGATGTGACTGCAATTGACCTTTGTATAGCATAGGTTTGAATTTCATGGGTCACTTATACCCGGGTATTTTTCAAGAGTTAATACTGCATTACTACATGGCCCATGGTTGGTTGAATCCACGGATGCAGAGGAATCTTGGATATAGAGAGCTGACTGTAAGTTACATGTGGATTAACTCCTGTGCTGTTCAAGGATCAACTGTTATTAAAATTAGAACAGTAGTCTTTTACTTTTACTTATGTTTATTTATTTGGCCGAGTGGCTATGGAGTTTTAGTTCCCCAAGCAGGGATCGAACCCAGGCCTTTGGCAGTGAAAGCTCTGAGTCCTAATCACTGGACTTCCATGGAATTCCCAACAGTCTTTTAAATTAAAGAAATATCAAAACATTGGCTAATCCATGCTAACAGCTGTGCCTTTGGTGCACACAGGTATACACATCTCTTTGCACTGAAACTGTCTCAGAGAGAATCAGACATAACCATTCTCAGTTTATAGGATTCTGCAGGGAAAACTATATAAGACACATAAGTGTTTTGTTTTTTTTTTTCCTGTTGTCACCTGGAAGAATAATATCTTTATTATATCCTGTTTCTTTGAGGCTCTTAAAGAAGAAAACCACATTAAAAGCTAAAATCTGCGTATTTGCAAACCAGTGGAGATATTAGAGGTATCAGCATTTTAATGTCTTATTAGCGAGATGAGAAGAAAGGCAAAACTCATTCATTTGACATACAGGCATACCTCCTTTTATTGTGCTTCTCTTTATTGAAATCTCAGAGACTAAATCTTTTACAAATTGAAGGATTTTGGTAACCCTGTGCTGACCAAGTCTATCAGCACTGTTTTTCCACCAGCACTTGCTTGCTTTGTGTCTCTGTATCATGTTTTGGTAATTCTTGTAGTATATTTGTTTTGGTGATCTCTGGTCAGTGACCTTTGATGATGATGTTTAGTTGTTTTGGGATGCCATCAACCACACCCTGACAAGACTGCAGACTTAATTGGTAAATGTATGTGTTCTGACTGCTTCACTTGCTGACTTTTCTCCAACCCTCTTCCTCTCCTCAGGGCTCCCTGTTCCCTGAGACAAAACAGAATGGAAATTAGCCCTACAGTGGCCTCTAAGGAAGAGTCACAGGTCTCTCACTTTAAATAAAAAACCAAGAATGTTTATGTTTAACGAGGAAGGCATGTTGAAAGCCTAGATGGGCCAAAAGTTAGGCATCTTGCATCAAATAGTAGCCAAGGTGTGAATGTTCTTGTTCTAGCCAAGGTGTGAATGTTGTAATCCAGAGCAAAGGCCCTAACTCTCTTCAATTCTTTGAAGGCTGAGAGAGGTGAGGAAGCAGCAGAAGGTAAGTTGGAAGTTAGCAGAGGTTGGTTCATATGGTTTAAGGAAAGAAGCTGTCTCCTTAACATAAAAGTGCAAGATGCTGTAGCAGGTGCTGATAGAAGATGCTGTGGCAGGTGCTGCAGAAGCTGCAGCAAGTTATGCAGACCTACTAAGGTACTTCATGAAGGAGGCTACACTGCACAACAGATTTTTGGTGCAGATGAAACAGCCTCCTATTGGAAGAAGGTGCCATTTAGGACTTGCATAGCGAGAGAGGAGAAGCCAATACCACAAGTCAAAGGACAGGCTGACTTTCTTGTTAGGGGCCAATATAGCTGGTGACATTAATTTTAAACCAGTGCTCATTGACCATTCTGAAAATCATGGTTCCTTTAAGAGTTATGCTAAGTATTCTGGCTGTGTTCTATAAATGGGACAATAAAGCTTTGATAACAGCACATCTGTTTTACAACAAACTGTTGAATATTTTAGGCCCACTGTTGAGAGCTACTAGTCAGGAGAAAAAAGCCCTTTCAAAATATTGCTGCTCACTGACAATATACCTGCTCACCCAAGAGCTCTGATGAAGATGTACCCATAAGATTCACATTGATTTCATGCTTGCTAGCACAAGCATCCATTCTGCAGCCCATGGATCAAGGAGTAATGTCAACTTTCAAGTCTTGTTATTTAAGAAATACATTTCTTAAGGCTATAGCTGCCAAAGAAAGTGATTCCTCTGATGGATCTGGACAAAGTAAATTGAAAACTTTCTGGAAAGGATTCACCATTCTAGATGCTATGAAGAACGTTGGTGATTCATGGAAGAAGGTCAAAATATCAACATGAATAGGAGTTTGGAAGAAGTTGATCCAGACCTCATGGATGACCTGAGGGGTTCAGGATTTCAGTGGAGGAAGTGACTGAAGTTGTGGTGGACACAGCAAGAAAACTACAATTAGAAGTGGAGCCTGAAGATGTGATTGAATTGCCGCAGTCTCAGGAGAAAACAGTAATGGATAAGGAGTTTCTTTTCATGGATGATCAAAGCAGTTAGCAATTTTTTGGCCATAGTATATTTCTTAATTAAAGTATGTACATTGTCTTTTAGACATAATGATTTGCATACTTAATAGGCTACAGGATAGTATAAACATAACTTTTACATTCACCGAGAAACAAAAATTCACCTGACTCAGTTTATTGCAAATATTTGCTTTATTTTGGTCGTCTAGAACCAAACTTGCAAAATCTCCCAAGATCTGCCTGTACTTTTCAGTGCAGCTCAGCTCTGTCACTTAGGTGTGTCCGACTCTTTGCAACCCCATGACTGCAGCACGCCAGGCTTCCCTGTCCATCAGCAACTTGTAGAGCTTGCTCAGACTCCTGTCCGTTGAGTCAGTGATGCACCATCTCATCCTCTGTCATCCCCTTCTCCTCCCAACTTCAGTCTTTCCCAGCATCAGGATCTTTTCCAATGAGTCAGTTCTTCACATTAGGTGGCTAGAGTACTGGAGCTTCAGCTTCAGCATCGGTCCTTCCAGTGAATATTCAAGACTGATTTCCTTTAGGATGGACTGGTTGGATCTCTTTGCAGTCCAAGGGACTCTCAAGAGTCTTTTCCAATACCACAGTTCAAAAGCATCAATTTGGAGTTAAGCTTTCTTCATAGTCCAATTCTCATATCCATACATGACTACTGGAAAAACCATAGCCTCGACTAGATGGACCTTTGTTGGCAAAGTAATGTCTCTGCTTTTTAATATGCTCTCTAGGTTTGTCATAGCTTTTCTTCCAAGGAGCAACTGTCTTTTAATTTCATGGCTGCATTACAGGCGGATTCTTTATCAGCTAAGTCACCAGGGAAGCCCGCCTGTGCTTTTAGACTATACAAAAATTACTGAAGGAAAAGCATGATAATTTTTTATCAGAAAACATTTTAATTGCTTTTTAAAATTGTGTGCCTTATTTAATTCCCATAATAGAGCCATAAATATGGATTACAAAGCTTACCTAAAAATCGTATCCTCTCTCCCTATCTTCTATCAAGATTGAAAAGGCCAAACCTATTAAATGTGGAACATTTGGTGCAACATCTTTACAGCAGAGATATCTAGCCACTGGAGATTTTGCTGGAAACCTTCATATATGGTAAGATTATTTCATCAGTGTGAAGACATAAGCATAAGCAGTTTCTTCGATAGTTGTGTTAAACGCTTCCACTGAAAGAATTCTAAGATGTTTTTTGTTAAATTTTAACTATTTATAAGAATATTGCAATTACCTTTTAATATATATTTTTAGATTTCACGTTTCAAATCTATTTTAAAATACTAACATTTTTCTTTAGCTTTTTCAAATAACATTAATATTTATTTCCACACATGCTGTTTAGTGCTAGCATTTAATACCCATATTTGTAATAAATGGCTATTCCCTCCACCATGAAGGATACAGTATATAACAATGCTCATGTATAATACTGAAGAATTAGATGTTTACATTTTAAGAAGGTATTTGGCATTACACAATAATATATTTTTGTATGTTTTAATTTGTTTAACATAGAACTCCCAGTTCATTAAACATTTTTCTTTTTATGCTTTAAATTATATCTGAGCACAACTTTTCGGGAACACATCTGTTGAGTAAATCAAGACAAACCTGTTTTGAATAAGCAAAATCTCAATAGTACCAAATGCTTTTAATTTTCATGTTTTACCTAGAGTTATTTCCTTATATTTAGAGTTGAATGAATCGAAATTCCTCTGTGAAAACTTTTTTTAAGACTCTCTCTTAATCATGTAAAGTATACAATAATGTTCTAGAGGAACTGTCTTCCCTACCTTGTGATCTTTTTTGATTCTAAGTTAGAATCTGCTATTTTGTAACTGAATTACTTTGGCATATTTATTTGTCTTAGAATCATAATATAACGTAGAATGAAGCTATTTTAATTCCATTTGCTTTAACTTGTTAATAATTAGCAGGCTTTCCCAGGTGGAGCAGTGGTAAAGAATCTGCTTGCCAGTGCAGGAGGTGCAAGAGATGCAGGTTCGATCCCCGGGTCGAGAAGATCCCCTAGAGTAGGAAATGGCAACCCCCTCCAGTTTTCTTGCCTAGAAAATTCCACGGACAGAGGAGCCTGGCCAGCTAGAGCCCACAGGGTGGCAAAGAGTTGGACACGCCTGAGCAATTGAGCACACATGCAATTAAGTTGGCATTTACTAGAATGCAGAATGCATTAATTTTTACCTGCTTTGTCATACACTTTCAAAGAACTTGAGAGAGAGACCAGTCTGAGTGTTATTTTTTTAAATAGATACATTTCAGCACAAAAGTGTGCAACAAATATAACAGTTGACTATCTTCCTAACAGAGCTTCCTAGTATAGGTATTACTGTTTTATTTTAATTGGTAAGTCATAATTTCATGTTAAAAGAACTGATGTTTCAAAGTCTCTGAAAAGAGTAAACCAGTTCTTTTAAACAGAACCTCAGTCCTCTTTAGTCTCTTGACACTTTCACAATTAGTGCACAAAGATAAACATCACCTCTGAACCAGGTGAACTTCTCAAATTTTATTTGCAAGATTTTACTTATAAATCTAGGCCTAGTAGTAAGTTGAGGTTACATGTCATGAAGAGCTAAGTTCATTAAAGAGAAAAAGTGTAAGTATTGTTGAAAACTGACTTGCTGAAAAGAAATGTGGATAGAGGCTCCAATACAAAAGCAGAAGGATGGGTGTGGAATGGAGAGAGACAAGAGAAAGGTGTGTTAGCATAACCTATTTCAGCCACTCACCCAGCCATAGATTCAGACACACATGAGTAGGTGTTTTCCAGTACTCCCTTCACTTCGCAGAATTAGAGACTTCAGCTAGTTTGCCTGTAATATTTATTGTGATCAGCATGACGACAAACTGAACGATGTAACTAGATGAAAATCAGTGTGGAACTCAGAAAATAATATTAAGGAAGAAATGTATACAAAGCAAACGCTACTCATGTTTTATCTCTCAAAAGAACTCAAGATCAAACTACCAAGGCCCACTTTGGAAACATTCTAAATCACTTTGAATTTACTCTGTATTTAAAGCAGTATTATCAGCCTCCCTGTACTAGAGAGTCAACAGGTTTGGGGCCCCACCCCAGAGATACTTGTTCATTATGTCTGGGGAGGAGCCTGCGAATTTGTATTTTTTTAAGAAACATCCCTGGTAGACTCATGTGCAGAGGTCCTAGATCACTCGTCTTTGAGGATCATTGAGTAAAGTGGGCTTAGGAGTTAGAGTTCCAAGTTGAATGATGACAGCTCTCACAGAGGCCTTGAAAGAAGCTAAAGTGTGGAGGAAAATTTGGAAGTAAATGTATAAATCACCTTAATTGAAAAACCCTTATTTTTTTAATCCAAAATCTCAATATGGCCTGCATTCTTAGATTTGAGTAGTGAACTAAACATTTGGGGTGTGTGTAAGTAAGAAGCTGTGTTCTGTTGTTCAGGAATTTGGAAGCTCCAGAGGTCCCAGTGTATTCTGTAAAGGGCCATAAAGAAATTATAAACACTATAGATGGTGTTGGTGGACTTGGAATCGGGGAAGGAGCACCTGAAATTGTGACTGGCAGCCGAGATGGTAAGTCAGAATATTCTGTGTACATTAATTTTTTTTTTATAGTTAAGTCTCTGTGCAACAATATGTTCTATGTGGAAGTCTTCCTCAATCCTTGACCCCCTAAATCTAACTCTCTATTTTTTTTGATGGGTAAGTTTGATTGTATATCCCTCAATTGTTTCAAGCACTTGGGAGATTTCGAGATAGAGGCATAGCACTTACTATTTCAGTCTTGCTCTAGTTCAGCTATTAACAACCATAGTTTCCTCTGAACCTTGAGGATTTAAAAAGTCTCTAGAAATTTTTGAGGTAGCTGACGATATACTGTGGGTGGCAGCTTTTCATTTTCTTTTTTTAAAAAGCAGATTTAGTACTTGTGAAAATTGTCATATTGACAGCTGGTGAACACTGCAGTCTGTGGTCTTTCCGCTGAGCTTTGCAGGAAGCTTCCGGAGCTCCAACTCTGCTTTTCCCCCGCAGTGACTAACAAGCAACAGGCCTTTTGGGGTCCTGAGCTGTTGTGAATATAACAGAGTCAGAATTTTTGTTGCTGCAGAAGGGGGACCTAAGTGGTTGGTATCTTTATTGGTTTGGCTAGTTTTTCTTAATGCTCAAGACCATGAAGAAATTGTTTTCACAGAAAAGTGGAATTTAATTTTCTAACAGTTTCTTAAGAGCAGCTGTGTTTTAGAAATCAAATTATTTTTTCCAATCTTAGAAGCAATATGGAATATAGAAGGAAAAATTACAGTCTACCACCCTAGTATAAATATCAGGTTGGTTTTCCTCTCCAGTCTAAGATACAATTTATTAATTAACACTGTATTATCAGGGTTAAAATGATTTAGTTTTGTTCTTTCTTAGTCTGTTTATTTTTTTGGCTTCACCAGGGCATGCGGAATCTTAGTTCCCAGACTAGAAATTGAACCTGTGTCTTTAGTAGTGGAAGTAGGGGGTGCTAACCACTGGGCCGACAGGGAATTCACAGTTTTCTCAATTTTGTATCTTAATCTTTTTATATTTAATGTTTTGTCATATGATATTGCTGTTTTGGTGTGGTCTTCATAATTATCATTTTGATGCTTTATAGTATTCCATCCTATGAATGTATCACAGTTCCTTAGCAATGCCCCTATTAATGAGCATTTGATTTGCATGAAGGTTTTATTTGTTGTTTTGGGAGAGGGACAATGAAATGAGTTTCACCATGTATGTAACTCTTCTGGAATAATCATATTTTATCACTTAAGAAACTTGTCAAACTTCCCAAAGTACCTATTTACCATATCATGGTAGATTGCCAGTCTACCCCCCAGCATTGATTCCTCTCTCCCCCTAATTTTAGAGATAAAAATGCTATCCTGTCCTGACTTGCATTAACATTTCTCTGTATTTGTTTTTTTCGTTAATTTTGCTTTGCAGATTGTGTGTTTATGTCCTTTGTTCATTTAACTGTTACAAACTTAATGTTACCAATTTTTATGAGTTCTGTCATGTATAACATGCGTGCTCAGGCATGTCCGACTCTTTGTGACCTCCATGGACTGTGGCCCACCAGACTCCTCAGTCCATGAGATTCTTCAGGCAAAAATGCTGGAGTGAGTTGCCATTTCCTATTCCAGGGCATCTTCCCAACCCAGGTGTTTCCTGCACTGGCAGACAGATTCTTTACCACTGAGACACCAGGGAAGTGCATAGAGAAATTATAACTTGTCACATTTATAGGAAATTTATTTTTCCTTGAAGCAGCCTTTATAATGACCAACTTTATCCTTGGCCATAAACTAGTGAAATATCTCCCCGTTTCCTGCATTTATTACCCTTTTCATGGATTTTTTTTGCCCTTTTTCTGTTCTCACTTGGGTAGTTGCCTTTTAACCATTTTATTACATGTCTTTGTGTTTCTCAAAATCAGTGACACCAGTTAGTTTTCCCATAATTTGCATTAAAATGAGGGAGTTAAATTGAGAAGAATTATTGGTTACTTTTATTAACTTCTTCCCTCTTCTTTACTGCCATGGGGAAATTAAACTGAATTGTATATGAAATGGTATTCTAAAGCCTCATATAAGAAATCATAGATGTAAAAAATAGTTTATTTATATGTATGAGATGTGAAAGTTGGACTGTGAAGAAAACTGAGCGCCGAAGAACTGATGCTTTTGAACTGTGGTGTTGGAGAAGACTCTTGAGAGTCCCCTGGACTGCAAGGAGATCCAACCGGTCCATTCTGAAGGAGATCAATCCTGGGATTTCTTTGGAAGGAATGATGCTAAAGCTGAAACTCCAGTACTTTGGCCACCTCATGAGAAGAGTTGACTCATTGGAAAAGACTCTGATGCTGGGAGGGATTGGGGGCAGGAGGAGAAGGGGACGACAGAGGATGAGATGGCTGGATGGCATCACTGACTCAATGGATGTGAGTCTGAGTGAACTCCAGGAGATGATGATGGACAGGGAGGCCTGGTGTGCTGCGATTCATGGGGTCGCAAAGAGTCAAGCATGACTGAGCGACTAAACTGAACTGAACTGATATGTATAAGAAAAATGCCAATGATTATATGGGCACTAAGGAGGAAACATTAAAATGATACTTGCTTTGTTCTAAATAAATAGTACATTTGTTTTAGACTTAAATCAAGAAAGTAAGGCATGGTTTAAATTATGTAACATTTGTGTTTGCCTTATCAGTCATACCTTGTTGATGGCTTAAGAAAGGTTGTTGCCTTTGTTGTGTATCTTCTAGTTGGAAATCAAGTCAGATGGTATAACATGTGGGTTATAGCCCTTATATTAAGTACAACTTGCCCAATAACAAGTCAGAAAAACGTGACTGTTTTTCAGATATGGTAACATCTATAATATCTCCATGTACATAGGAAGCCATGTGAAGAGAATGCAGAAAGAAATGCCATCATTCACTTTTAAATTTTGCCAACTCCTTTTTGTTTTCTGTCAGGAACCGTAAAGGTGTGGGACCCAAGGCAGAAAGATGATCCTGTTGCTAATATGGAACCCGTGCAGGGAGAAAACAAGAGAGACTGTTGGACTGTGGCATTTGGTAAATTACTGACGGACTCTTACACCTGAAATACCAGATTATAAAAAGCACAGTGCTTCAGGAAAGTCCTGATAGTCGGTTTAGAATCTCTTCTGTATATTATTCTGGCAGTTTATCGAGGCAAATAGACATGGTGATTGGGCCTGGGTTTGAATTCTCACTGTGCTACTTACTGGCTTTGTAATCTGGGGCAAGTTATTAGGCTTCTCTGATTTTTGCTTGCTTCATTTATAAAATGAAAGTCATAATAGAATTTACTTAAGAGTTTTGTTATGAGGAATCAGAGTTAATACACGTAAAATGCTTAGAATTGTGCTTAGATATCAAGTGTCCAAAAATATGGACTATTATTATTTATTTTTGTTTAACTTGGTAATATTGACCTAGTTTAGAACCCAGTGCCATTAGTGAAATTAAGTAGAGCCTTAGATGGTAACCTAACCAATCTTACATTATGTTCTACACAGTGTGTGTTTATTTTCTAAAACACTATTACAAAAGCACTATTTTCTAAAACACTATTACTATTACAAAATTATATCTTATAAATTTTA
>SJYQ01001219.1:93825-184654 GCA_006410935.1 Redunca redunca
AAAAACATGTACACTTGGGAAGAAATTTCAGAATTAGTGTTTAGAATCATCATGTAAAATTTATGTAATAATTAAAAAATAATTAACTTCGGGTCCATTAAAGGCTTTTTAATCATTGTTCTAAGGGATGTAAGCGCAATTTTAAATATAGGACATTAAATTTAAAGAAAGGACATTTATCCAAAGCAGACTCTTATTTTAACTTAAAGAAGCTGGTAACTTTAATAAAAAGTGCTACAAGTATAAAAGGTGCCATAATGTATAAAAAGTGATACATTAATTGTATCACTCGTACAAGGTCAGAGTGACAAAAGGTCACAGAGGCATGGGTCAGCACAGAAGGAATCCCAAGGGAGCCAAAAGAACATACTGACCTCAGTCCAAGGAAATGTAGGATTTGAAACACTGAAATTGGGAGATTTCAAGCACTGGAAGAAGAATATGTAGAAGGAATGGAGGTAGGACTAGCCTTAAAGGTGGCACATGGCCACAGCCAGAGGCATTTAGATGGTCTGGAGGTAGCAGTAAACGTTTGAAGGCTTCTGCAAGGATGAGATATGATCAGAGCTTTAGCTTTATACTGTGGTTATGTAGGCAGGGGGAGTGGAAGAGGAAATGTGAGTTCTGAAGCTCTTTGCAGTATTCCAGGAAATATGTAGGTTTAAGAAGCAATGAGAATGGAACAGAGGAGTAAATTCAGAAATAATGTGGCAAAATTAAAAAAAAAAAAAAGAAAAAATAATGTGGCAAAATAAATAGTTTGGCAATTTTTTTGGAGATGAGGAACAAGGGAAAGGATTATGTCCACAGTGACTGAATTTTGAGGTTGACTATGAAGTGAATGATGTATATTGAAGAAGTTCCACAGAGTACATGATAGTTTTTAAAGGAGGACGATGACATCAGTTTTAGACATCTGGAGTTTCAGCTGCTGTCATGTCATCTCGGTGAACCCTCCAGTGGAAATGCAGGGCCGGAGTTTATAAGAAAAGGGAGTAATCCAAAAAATTCCTGGATCTGAGCAAGGTGAATTCAACTGCAGGATGTAGATTTACTTCAACTGTGAGCATCTGATAACATCAGAACAACATTTTGCAAAATAAATAAGTTTAAAGTAGTTTCCATTTGCATTCAAAGAAAGCACTGGAAGTGTTTAACTGTATTTATTCTACCAAACCCTGCTATGTTTAAATTGTTAGTCTTTGCAAATAGAGTATAGAAAGAATATTTGGTTTCAATTTAAAATCCAGTAAACACTTTCATATATCTCTTGAGCACAGAATCTCAATAAAGAGCTTTTTTGGTAAACAATATCAGATACTAAATTAATAATCTTGGTGTCCTGTAGGATTAGTAAAATGAGGTTCTATCCAGTGTGACTTCTTCACTTGATTTGGTACAAGTTACCTGTGTAGTTTTGTAAGATTATTGTTTTGTTTTGTTTTTTATTGGAGTATAGTTGATTTACAATGTTTTTCGTTTCAGATGTCCATAAGTTTTTTAAGTAGCCTTTAAAAAGATCTGAAATGTCATGTCCTGATTTCCAGGCAATGCTTATAATCAAGAGGAACGTGTCGTGTGTGCTGGGTATGACAACGGAGACATCAAGCTGTTTGATCTCAGAAATATGTCTTTACGGTGGGAGACAAATATAAAAAATGGGGTAAGGTGCATCTGCATTCTTTGCAGTTTCTCTGAATGTCTTTTCCACGTACCTCTCAACTACAAAAGGAAAGCACCCCTAAAAACTCATCTCAGTAAAACCCCTTTATGGATGGATGGTTCTTAACCTTTAGGGTCTGTGAAGTCCTTTGAGGATCTGATTAAAAATCAGGGACACTCTCTTCAAAAGGAGAACACACAGCCAGGTGTGGTGTAACAGTGCCTGGTGGGTCACCGCCCCTGTAGCCCATCTCTAGACGCCTGTGGGCTACGCAGTGTGATGTTAAAGTGAGCTGGTACCAGGCCCTTTTCTGGTAATATCAGGAAGACCGAGACTGTAATTGACTCCCAGGTACTTGCAGGTTTTTTGGTTCCCGGGTTGTACATCTTTAGTGAAGATTGTGGTTCTTTCCTGTTTCCTCTAGTCAGCCTTGACTTAACTTTATAAAATCATTATGTAATAATGGTAAAATGTTAAAGTATGGCTTTCCAAATGCACCTCAGTGCCTTAGATGATTTTGGGACCTTACTAACCGAGAAGAAAATTTTCTAGTTACGAGTATTTGTTATACAGATTCAAAAGATAAAATGATTTTTTTTTAAGTGCTTTCACATGAGCCAATAATGTTAAAGTTGTTTTACTTGGTTTGAAAGAAACTCTTAGATATAATGATTGGAGCGTCACTCATAAATATTCTCTGTTTTCAGGTGTGTAGCTTGGAGTTTGACAGAAAAGACATAAGTATGAATAAGTTAGTAGCTACATCTCTGGAAGGAAAGTTCCATGTTTTTGACATGAGAACACAGCATCCAACCAAAGGTTTTGCTTCTGTTTCAGAAAAGGTAAAGATGAGGGAAATACTTTCTATGAAGAGGAATGTTCATATTAATAGCTTGCTTTAGACTAATAAATAGAATGAGTCACCAGGTTCCTTCCAGGCTTTTTTGCATGAAGGGAGCTATTTTTAATATATTCTTATAGGATCTTGATAAGTTATTCTGTGCAAAGAATACTTTCCTAAAGTTTGTCAGTTTCATATTTCTTGATTATATTAATAATAAAGGCCTTCATTGGTAATGACTATTATTTTGTAGTTTAAGAGCAATCACAAGAAAACTAGCTGGTTTAAGAAATTAGTCAACAATAAATGGGAAGGAAATCCAAGAAAGAGAGTATATATTTATATGTGTGGCTGATTCACATTGTGCAGCAGAAACCAACACAACATTGTAAAGCAACTATCAGAATTTTTTTTTTAATTAAGAAAAAAAAGAATTTGGTTAACAAAACTTAGTCTGGTGTTTCCTAATAAATATACTTGTATTAATACCCAGTTATATACTTTTAGGTATATGCCAGTATCCCAATCCAGGGATCAAGCCCAGTCTCCTGCATTGCAGGCAAATTGCTTACCATCTGAGCCACCATGGAAGCCCAATACATACCTTAACATAATACTAACTATATACTTTTCAAAAATGTATCGACACATATACATGTGTGCACAGTCGTGTCCAACTCTTTGCGACCCTACAGACTGTAGCCCACCAGGCTCCTCCAGGGGATCTTCCCAACCCAGAGATCAAACCCGCGTCTCCTGCGTTACAGGTGGATTCTTTACCGCTGAGCCATCAGAGAAGCCTTATATATATACTTCGTCTTGTTCTAAATAGTATTTGAGGTAACTTAGAGGGAAACATTTGGTATTACAACATTAGAAAAATCGATGAAGAAAGCATAGCAAGTGGAAAGCACTGGTTTAAAAAAATGAAATTGCCATCTGGAGTAAGGGGATGGCATAAAGTTCCTGCTGAAACATCCCGTCATTTGCCAGAGATGAGTTGGAAATGTGACTCTGAGCTTCCTCGAGTATAAAAGAAAAGAAAAATCAGTCTCAGATTTGTAGTTTCCATAATATTAAATTATGTAAGTTGCTCAGGAAATAAAAATTCACTCCCTTGCTCCTTTTCGCTCTATCATGGAGTCAGTGGTACTTCTTAGACCTTCACATTTTGTCTTAATATTATTAAATTAATTATTATTGCATACAAATTACTGTTACTGCTCAATGAACTGTAATCTTAACTAGCTATCCACTGTAATTTTGTTTTGCCTTTGTCATTCCAGGATATATTAAGTATCTATTGCAACATAAGCGAAGTAAAAGTCACTCAGTCGTGTCTGACTCTTTGCCACCCCATGGACTATACAGTCCATAAAATTCTCTAGGCCAGAATACTGGAGTGGGTAGCCTTTCCCTTCTGCAGGGGATCTTCCCCACACAGGGATGGGACCCAGGTCTCCCTCAGTGCAGGTGGTTTCTTTACCAGCTGAGCCACAAGGGAAGCCCATCTGCAACATAAAGCACTTACTAAATTGTTCCAAATACAATCCTTAACACATTTCTCCTTAACTGGAAGTTACAATGTGTCTCCAAAAAAAATTTTTTTTGTTACATTTAGTTAATCCAGTAATTGCTAAATCTGTCAAATAAAACACTGGTGTATTTTAGTCATTTCCCCTCTTACTTTTTGCTTTTTATCAGCTTCCAGGAGAAAAAAGAGAAGTTTAAGCTACAAAACAAATTAAGGTTTAACAGCTTGAACCTAGTCACTTGAGGACTCTCACATACTTAAAGTGTGTATTTAGAGATAGGTGTTTTTCTCTGCTAATGGTAATTCTCTTAAAAGGCTATTAAAATCATATGTCAAGACTGATCATCAACTGAAATGCAGATGTCTTATGTGTGGCTTAAATCAAGTTAGCTGGTCTCACTACTTCTACGAAGCAACAGTCTTCCCCTCCCCCATCCTCCTGTCTCCCCCCGNGAAATTATTTTATTGAAGTATAGTTGATTTATAATGTTGTATAAATTTCTGCTCTACAGCAAAATGTTTCAGTTGTATGCAGATATCCATTCTTTTTCATATGCTTTTCCAATATGGTTTGTCACAGGATATTGAATATAGTTGCCAGTGTTAGAGAAGGAGCTTGTTTATCCATTCTGTATATAATAGTTTGCATCTGCTAATCCAAAACTACCAGTCCTTCCCACCCCCACCCCTCCTCTCCCTTGGCAACCAGAAGTCTGTTCTCTACGTAGGGTAGTCTTTCTTTATCCTAAAAACTTACACACCGCTTGTGTGCCTCTTGTTCTGTTCAGGCTCATAAATCTACTGTGTGGCAGGTCCGACACCTGCCACAGAACCGAGAGGTCTTCCTGACAGCGGGAGGCGCCGGCAGCCTGCACCTCTGGAAGTAGTGAGTCTCTCCCAGTGCTCAGTGCTCCGTTTTAGGTTACTTGTGGGCGTAAAGTAGGATTCGATTAAACTGTTTTTCCTCCTTTAACTTAGTTCATTTTAATATGATTTTAAATTTCATGGTATTACATAAGAACTGCTTTTCTAAACATTTTTTTTTACTAATATACTTATTTATATTTTATTTTATAAATATCAATATAAACCTTTTAACACAACAAATTATTTTTTAGTGGTATGTTCCATACATTAGAGTAGCTCATGAACACTTCATTTCATAAATTTGAAATTGTGGTTTTTGCTAGTTTTGTTTTTTTAGTAGGAAGACTTTGACTGAAGGTTTTTGTGAAATATTATTCGGTCATCAGAACAGTACCTCTAGAGGAAATGAAAAGGGCTGAAATTCTTAGTTTTAGATCCTGATAATTGACTTGCCAAGTTTAGGTGACGTCACTATGATGGGACAGAAACAGAGCTTGAAGATGCCGACCGACCTCCAGGAAAAACCTTGTTGTTGTGTTTGCACGTCTGCTCTTACTGTATATTTGCCTTTCCAAGTGGACTTTGCCTTTCCTGTAGATTCTTCTTTTCCACATGGAGAAGACCCTTTAACATTTCTTTTAGGGTAGGGTTTAGTATTGATGAGTGCTTTTAGTTTCTGCTTGTCTGAGAAGTTGTTTTCTGTCTCCTTCTATTCTAAATGATAATCTTTCCAGGCAACACGTCCTGGGTTGCAGATTTTTCCCTTTCAGCATTCTGAGTGTATTGTGCTACTCCCTTCCGGCCTGCAAAGTTTCTGCAGGAAAATGAGCTGATGATAGCCTTCTGTAGATTCCTTCGTATGTGACTTTCTGTTTTTCTCTTACTTCCTTTAAAATATTTGTATACTTAATGTCATCCCAGAGATCTCTTGAACTGTTTTCATTTTTTAATATTTGTTTTTCTTTTTGCTCCTCTGATTGGGTGATTTTCATCATCCTGTATTCCAGGTCATTTATATATTCTTCGGTATCACTGTCTGTTATTTGTTCCTTTTAGTATTTTTTTTCCCACCTATTGAGTTCTTAATGGTCTTTATATATTTTCTAGTTCTTTGTTAAAATTTTCACTGTGTACATCTGGATTTTCCACTAATTCAGTTAACATTTTTCTTACCAGTGCTTTAAATTATTTATCTTGTAAATTGTTTATTTCTGTTTCATTATTCTTTTTCAGAGATTTTCTCTGGCTCTTTCAACTGAGTACAGTTTTGTTTTGCTTAAGTTTCTCTGCCTCTGTACCTATGTAAGTCTTAAAGGGGGTTCTGATGTGGGAGACTGCGTGTGCCCAGTGCCTTTGGTGAGAGAGCGGGGTCTGGCATGGACACAAGTGCATCTTCCAGGTAGCTGGCAGCCGTCACTCTGGTAGGGGGTGTGGCTGGAGATGGAGGGGCTCGAGCTGGAGCCAGGGATGTGGTGGGACCTCCCCTCTGTTCAGTGGCCATTATTGATTAGAGTAGGGGTCTGATCCCAAGTTGCTGAACAGAAGCCAGGGAGGAGGTGGGCCCAGGCTACAGCCTTCCTCTGAGTCCCAGTGGCCCTCCAAGCAGCCAAGGGGACTTGTCTCCCCAACATAGGACCTGGAGGCACCCACTCTGTAGCTCTCCTCACCTGCTCCCCAGGATGGGTATCTGCCTATGTATCTTCCCTTTTCCTCTGAGTCCCTTCCCAGGGGCCCAGGTCCTGACCGGATCACTTTTCTTTTCTTCCCTTCCCAATTCCATGTGTTTCTCCTCACAGCCTTGGTTGTATAGAAATCCTTGTGCCAATTTCCAATTAGTTTTCAGTGAGAATTTTCCTGTTTTTGATGTGTTTATGCGGAGAGGTGAGCTCCATATCCTATTCTCAGCCATCTTGATCAGTTTCCACTGTAAAACTTGAATAGGTGTTATGGGGGATTTAGAAAAAAAAAAGATCTTTATTATATTTTAAATATTAAACAACTGCAGCCTTTGCCAAGAGACATGGAAAATGTTCTGTAATCTGTCTTATTCATCTGAATGTTGTATTCTTTTTAGAAATCAAAAGGAGGTGTAGGGTCTGAGAGGAAGAAAGGATAGGCGGTTGTCTGCTTATCATTTCTTTGTTTCTGTTCGGCTTCTGAGTTGCTTCATGCCTCTTAAAGTCTTGGCCTTTATTACTACTTTTGAAATAAAGGTAGTCATAGTTGATACCTAACAGGGTTTAAAAGACCTTTGGAGGAGTACCCCTGTGTTTCACTAGGAACACATCTCCATGGGGGACAGGTGTTTCATTTTTCACTTTCTCAAATCTAGACCGAATCATATTTATGAGTTGTTAACCTTCATCTCTTTTAATGTTATAATTTTATATTCTTAGCTGATAGAAGATCAAATGTTCTAGAACTCACTGTTCTTTTTTGAGGCAGTGATGTCCAGATCTAAAATCTCCTCCCAGTAGTACTTTCCCTTAGAAATGGTACATAGAAGGTCCTTCAGCTTGGAGGAGCGTGGGGCTTAGAAACCAGCATCAGTTTCCCTTTCTGAAAGTGTTAAGATGAGGTTCTGCAAATGTTACTTGTAAGGCAAAAGGTTACTTGTGGCATCTAACAATCCACATCTAGAGGAGAGTTATAGTAAAAGATGATCAAGAGCACCAGGTCAGTTTATTAAAGATGCTAGATCAATCTAGAACTTTCATAGTGAAGTAAAAAATATTCATGCTGAACAGAAATGATGTTTCAACATTTTTAGTAGAAATAATGGCTTTTTATGAGATTTGTGGGGTTTGGACTTGAGGTTGAAATACCGTCTCCTTATTGCGCTACAACTCAACATTAGAAAGATGCCTGGTATTAGTCAGACAGTCTTTGCAACCCCGTGGACGATAGACCGCCAGGCTCCCCCGTCCATGGAATTCTCCAGGGAAGAATACCAGAGTGTGTATCCACTTCATTCTCCAAGAAAGATGCCTCAGTATTTATTTATCAGTTCCAGTAGTCAGGTGAGAAGTAGAAATAGCTGTTGGAGCACATGTGTAAGAATAAAATGACAAATTCTAAGGTTTATCTCCTCTTACACTTTGATCTTATTTTCAGCGAATACCCGATTCAGCGATCAAAGAAAGATTCCGAGGGTGTAGAGATGGGAGTTGCAGGTTCCGTCAGCCTTCTGCAGAATGTTACGTTGTCTACTCAGCCCATTTCAAGTTTGGACTGGAGTCCAGATAAGAGGGGTCTGTGCATCTGTAGTTCATTTGACCAAATGGTGAGAGTACTGATCGTTACAAAACTCCACAAAATTTGATCTTTGGACTTGAAACCCTCCAAAGCCAGTACTCAGAGAATGTAGAATACGTTCTGGGATCCTCTGACCCTCACTGAACAAAGTGCGATTTGACTGATGGGAAAAAGCCCCAGACGCAAACCTCTGGGCCAGCCTCTCTCTGGCTATGAAAGGTCACATGGCCTGACCAGCGTCCTGACTGCGTGGTGGTTTGCTGTTGCACATGGGGCACCAAGGTCTCCAGAGCCAATTCTGTTCCTCTCCTTTCCATTTTCTAATAAAAAGTTGAAACTTTTCTATAATTAATTATTTTAAATTTGTTTTATGTCCTGAGAGTTTCGTATTCTGTAATTACACTTGTATTGCATTTTAGTCTTTACAGGTTTGTAGCAGTGATTTAATTTGCTTTAAAATAGTTTACCTTGGTAGGACTATTGTGAATTAACCTTCATAAATAAATATACTTTGAGATATTTCAGTGTCAATAAATCTCCATAAAGAACATTACTCTATAAAATACCAAAGTGACATGTCATCAGTTTTCAGCTATTTAACTCAGAATGAAATGCTGTGATTGACAAAGACTTTTCTTTTTGACATTTTTTTAATCTTAAAAAACAAGTTGAATACTG
Organism: Redunca redunca; assembly: GCA_006410935.1. NCBI lineage: Eukaryota > Metazoa > Chordata > Mammalia > Artiodactyla > Bovidae > Redunca > Redunca redunca. The sequence continues at coordinate 102,664 of SJYQ01001219.1, forward strand.
GAGACTTTTCAGCTGCTAACTGTGATGATGTTGAGATGTGTAAGACTGTGGGGCTTTTGTAGTCTTGTTTTTTGTCAAACTTTTTAATATATTTTGTGAATAAATTTTGTTTTTGAAGTCTGTAGAAGTTTTGATTCTTTTAATGGGAATAATAAAACCAACATCATCCCTTCTTTTGCTTTGTAAATGCATATTAATAAGTATCTCTTAAGTCACTTTGTTTCCCCAGTGCCCATGTCTGCAACTAAGCTCAGAGACATTGAATTCATCACCCTTTCAGTAACCACTCCCCCTCCTTCAAGAGACAGAACCACCTAAAACACTCATAAAATTCTTGTGATTTCAGGGGTTCTTAGAAAGTCACTTGTTTGCATAATATTAAATTCAGAAAATTAAACTTTAAAAAATTCCCTAAATGTTTATAGAACCAAGCTATGGACATAATTATTAAAGTAAAAATTAAATTGAACTTTAAAAAAGCCTATCTTTGATGTGTTTTGTTTTTGTTTTTAATTTTCAAAGAAAAAAAATGAAAAATGTGTGCAATTTCTTAGAACACTTATGTTTGGTGATATAATTAGATTTAAGTCAAGAATGATAAAACATTTTTTTAAATTTCATTTATTCACTTTTGACTGTGCTAGGTCTTGACTGCTCATGGGCTTTTCTCTAGTGGCGAGCGAGGGCTGATCTGTAGTTGCAGTGTGCGGGCTTCTCATTGTGGTGACTGCTCTTGTTGCAGAGTATGGGCTCCAGGGCACGTGGGCTTCAGTAGTTCTGGTTCCTGGGCTCTAGAGCACAGGCTAAATAGTTGTGGCTCATGGGCTTGGTTGCTCCACGCCATGTGGGATCTTCCTGGACCAGGGATCAAACCCGTGTCTCCTGCACTGGCAGATGGATTCCTTACTACTGAGCCACCAAGGACGCCCTAAGATGTCCTTGATTGTAAGATTATCTTATACCACTGAGAAAGAAAAATGTTGCCAATGAAACTGATACAATGCATCCTTATCACTTAGTATTTCTTTCATATTCATTGAATGCTTTTTCAAACTTATTTATAGTTTTTTTCATTATATGTCACTCTTGTATGTCCTTTGAAAATATATTCAAAATAAATTTGGTGTGATGTTCCTCAGATTTCTTCCTATTCAGAGTCTGATCCTTCTGAGTCACTTTTTGAACTGAGTCACTACTATTCTTTTTCTCCTTAGAATATTGTCCTTTGTAAGGATACCATCATGAACATCGTTGATGATGCAACGTTTCTTTAAAACATGCTCTCTGTCGTCTTCAAGGTTTTCCTTCAGTTAACTGACACTTATCCTACAAGTTTTGGTGTACACATACGGGCCATGACAACTGTTACCATTGCTGTCTGGCTTACTGCTGTGTAACAAACCACTGCTAACCTTAGTATCTTAAACAGCAACATCATTTACTGTGTTTAAGGTCAGTTGTTTGGGCAGGGCTTAGCAGGAAGGTTCATCTGTGCTCCACACACAGTCTGTCAGGCAGTCTTGCTCAAGGCTGGAGGACCTGCTTCCAAGGCAGCACTCAGGTGGCTTGCAGGGTGGTGCTGACTGTCCCCTGGGACTTCAGCTAGGCCTGAGAACCAGGGGGCCTCTCCCTATGACATGGGCTTCCTCAGAGCATAGTGGCTGGTTTCTAAGAATGAGCATCCCCAAAGAGAAGGCCTGGTAGAAGCTATAACATTTTTAATGGCCCAACTTTGTAATTCACTCAGCATCACTTTTACCTCACTATTATATCAGCTAAGGCAGTCATACCCACTCCCTCCAACCATCCCACCAGTGCATGGGGAGGGGACATACATTCCACTTTCTGATGGGAGCTTGGCTAGGTTCTGGAAGAACATGTGAGAGACTGAAATATCGTGTTCATTTTTGGAAATACAATCTGGCACAGTGATTAAAAGAGGCATCCCAATTTCAAAGATGGAAGAATGGAGGGAGGGGATGATGTGCTTGTTAAAAGTGATGAAACACATTACTTGTTATGTGGGTACCCCACCCCGCTCATCTGTCTACACCCCTCCTTGCCCCTGATGTATTGCAGACATTTCTACTCAATCATGGTACTTGTTTTCTCTTGAGCTTCACGAGTTTTATCACACTCTATTAGTAGCCATTCCCTACTGTTGGCAGGTGAGCCCAAACTTACTATCCTGAGTCTAGAGAGTGTTGTCCCATGGAGCCAGCTAGCCTCCTGGACCAGCATCATTAACTTAGTGTGGACCCCACCTTGATTCTCAGCTTTGTCAGTACCCCCACCTGAAATGATGAGGCTCTCCTGCACTAGACAGTAGAAACATCATGCAAAAAACAGGATGGCACTTCCCTAACGATACAGTGAGGGTTGAGTCTCAAGTACCACAGTGCTTAAGCTTGCCAATTGGTGCTCCTTCCTCTTTTCGTGTCAACTTCTCTGAGGTGCTGTGTTGTTCTGGAGGCTTCCTATGAGTGTGGAATTAGACAGTCTTTAAAACATTTAGAAAGAATTCATCCAGGCCTTGTTCGGTCACTCAGTTGTGTCTGAATTTTTTTAACCCCCTGGATTGCAGCATACTAGGCTTCCCTGTCCTTCACTGTCTCTTGAAGTTAGCTCATTGAGTCAGTGATGCCATCCATCTCGTCCTCTGTCATGCACTTCTCCTCTTGCCTTCAGTCTTTCTCAATATCAGAGTCTTTTTCCAATGAGTTGGCTCTTCACATCAGCAGGTGGCCAAAGTATTAGAGCTTCAGCATCATCCTTCAAATGGTATTCAGAGTTGATTTCCTTTTGGATTGACTGGTTTGACCTCCTTGCAGTCCAAGGGACTCTTGAGTCTTCTCCAGCACCACAGTTCAAAAGCATCAATTCTTGGCCTCAGTGAAGCCTAAAATAATCAGAGCATCACAGAGCAGTGAGTCCCTGAATACTGGGCACATTTTGACTGCCAGTTCCTCTCTGCTTTTGTGTTAACATATGGCTCTTTGCTAGGTGTGGTGGTAAATTGTGGACTGTTTTGATAAGGGATCCAGGAATAGTTCTCACCATGGGGCCTAGGCCTTTCCAGGCAAGGGCTGCTTCATAGAGAGAGATGCTTTCCTTTTGGTCACCAGATGGTCCCCTGAAGTAGGTGACGCCCGTAGGCTTTGCATTGTACAAAACTGGCTTGTGCAACATGAGTAGAATATCACCATCTGTATCAGATGCTATGTCTAATTTGGAAAATAAATTGGCCATTGGCTTTTAGTTATGTTTCTAAAAAGGATCAGCTTTGCCCAGAAAGCCCCCGTCACTGAAGGCCTTGCTACCCTCATCGTGTTGTGTAGCTGCCCTCCTTACTCTGGATGAGATTAGGTTGCCGGGCTTCTCTTTCCACAGAACTCTTCCTTAGAGCTGGGCTCTACCCTGCAGGCATTATAGGCTATATAAGAAGTCCCTAGAAGGGCCTGATGCTGCTCCTGAGAGAACCTGGGGCATTGGGCACATGCTACTCTCAGATCCGTTGGGACCTGCTGACAGCAATCCTGTCCCTCATCCATCCAGGTGAGGACTCAGAGCTGCCAGAAAATGTCCCCTACCCCTCGGCCCCACACCTTCAATGCTGCCTGGAGTGTTGAGAAATCCTCTGGCCTGTGGACTCCCCCCTCTATCTTCCCTTTGGGACTGGGTGGACAAGGGGTGGTGTGAAAACTTTTTTTCTAGAATCTGTGACACTGTGTAGGGATCTAGAGGGAAAGGAGCCTGCCTCTGCTCAACCTGGAACCAGAAAGGTGGTGGGTTGTTTTTTTTTTTCTGCATCACACAGGTTTCAGGATCTTCGTTCCCTGGGACTGAACCTGGGCAACGCCAGTGAAAGGCGCCAAGTGCTAACTGCTGGACTGCCTGGGAACTCCCACTAAAGAGTTCCTTATCAGAACAGCACAGAGGGAGCAGACGCAGGTGAGCCTCACGATACTGTGGCCATCAACACGGGGTCCACGGGTTTTGCATCAAACTTCAGGTTTGAAGGGAGGAATAGGATTTTGACTTTGTGTTCTTGCATCACAAAAGGAAATCCAAGATAAACACAACCTCTGCTCCCAGCAGGGAAAGCATGCATGTCAGAAGCAGCTATGACTCTGGTCAAATACTGCTGCACTTTACAGTAGTGCTGGAGCAATTCTCCTGAAGGATTTTTTTTAACAATTGAACTTGGCTTATGGTGTCTTGCTCCAACTCTGTCCTTAAGGATAATACCAGATCACCCAGCGCTGTCCTTCATACAGCATTCAGTTAATGTTGATTGTTGATTTAAAAAATATGAAACAATGACAAAATGAGTAAAAATTCCATCTTAATTATGTCTCATCTGTTTCCTCAAGATACCTCTATTGATACACAGATTCGGCTGCGGATAACTGAAATCACAAAATATTTGTATTTTTCTTTCTTATAGCAATCCAGGGAGGTATTCCAGGCTGCTATGATGGCTCATAATAATGAGAGACCTGGCTCTCTCTGTCTTGTTTCTCCACCCTCTGCATGATCCATCTTTCTCCACAACACCCAGTGTGGCTGCTCCAGCTCCAACCATCACATCTACATTTTAGCCATCAGGAAAGTAAAACCCTGCCACTTCAAAGAACACCACTTTTGCTTTCATTCCATTGAAAGGAGATCTTTATAGGCCATGGTTTGGTCATACCTAAATGTAAGTCTGAGCAACGTAGACTTTATTCTGTGCAGTGATATGCTCAGCTGACAGCTGGCAGCTTTGGTACAAAGGACGACAGGGAAATAAGTATCAGAAGACATACGTGGATCTCCCACATAGTCAAGCGTAAACTCCCTCTGGCTAAGTTTTCCCATGAGGGGAAAACTATGGAGTGATCAATTCATGTGCTGCTTTTGGCGAGAAAGCATCTGGGACTTGGATGTTTCCAGGTTCCAAACCAAGAGGACCATTGGTTTGTCCTTCAGCTGGTATAGACAAGACATAGTAGAATCACTTGGTTTCCTGACATGTTTAATCACTTTTATAATATTTCAATACATTCTGTGGAAATCTAGTCCATTACAAAAATATGAAAGGAAAATATTCCCTTAGACAAAAACACCTCTACTTTTCTATTATTTTCTTGGGAACTTATTTTACTCAGTAATTGCAGGCAGATTCTTTACTGTCTAAGCCAGCAGGGAAACCCTTACTCAATGATAATTTACCATAAATCCTAAGCACTATTTCCATCCAGAGCCAGTCCAAAGACATGATCAGTAGAACATGAATGAATTATTTTACTTCATGCATTTCCCTGCTGGCTCAGCGGTAAAGAAACCACCTGCAATGCAGGAGACACGTGTTCAATCCCTGGGTCGGGAAGATCCCCTGGAGGAGGAAATGGCACCCCACTCCAGTATTCTGGTCTGAAAAGTCCCCTGAACCGAAGAGCCCGGTGGGCTGCAGTCCAAAGGGTCACAAAGAGTCAGACACGACTGAGTGACAGCTGAGTGAGAGAGCATGCACTTCTATAAGCTCGTGAAAGAAACTTGAAGGGAAAACAGTATGTTTACGAATCAGTGTGTACTGGTACCTGCTTAAAATCGCATTTGTTGATGATGTCGGTGGGCAAATTTTGTATTTATATAGGAAACATTGTCTCTGTCAATGTTTAAGTTTTGTTCATCACACAAAATGATTTCATCCTTTTTCTGCAGGAGAACAGCTAAGAGGTTTCTGGCAAATACTTAGGGCTTTCGGTTGTGCCAAGGCACCATCAGATCTGCCTCTTCACAACTGTAAATGAATTGTCCCCCGACCCCCGGTCCCGGGAAGGAGGCAGTCTTGCCCAGGGCTGTGCATTCCCGATTGCGCGTTTTGCTGTTCACTACCCTGTGGTGCGCTGCCCCCTTGTGGTAAAATGTTAGTATTACAGACCTTTCATTTGGATGAAAATGGATTTCACCTTCAAAGGCAACAAGTCTTCTCTATCCACTTCACAGTAGGCACACGCGTTACATTGGACCTTGAGAAAGACATTATCTTTCTCAAGACAGAATTTTTTTAACCTAACTTTATTTTCTTTTTTAAATTAATTTTTATTGGAGTATGATTGCTTTGGGTTTTTTTTGTTCAGTTGCTAAGTCATGTCCCACTCTTTGTGACCCCATGAACTGCAGCACGCTAGTCTTCCCTGTATTTCACTATCTCCCGAAGTTTGCTCAAACTCATGTCCATTGTGTCAGTGATGCCATCCAACCATATCACCCTCTGTTGCCCCTTCTCCTCCTGCCCTCAGTCTTTCCCAGCATCAGGGTCTTTTCCAATGAGTCGGCTCTTTGCATCAGGTGGCCAAAGTATTGGAGCTTCAGCTGCAGCATCAGCATCAGTCCTTCCAATGAATATTCAGAGTTGATTTCCTTTAGGATTGACTGGGTCATCTCTTTGCTATCCAGCACCACAATTCAAAAGCATCCATTCTTCAAAGCTCAGCTTTTCTTTATGGTCCAGCTCTCACATCCATACATGACTACTGGAAAAAACATAGCTTTGACTATACAGAACTTTGTCGGCAAATGTTTCTGCTGTACAACACTTAATGGAAATTTATCCCCAAATGTGTGTTTATTAAAATATAAAACAAAACACTTTATCTATAACACTGCAGAGCTATGTTTATTTTACTATGTTTATTTTACAGCCCAGCTATGTTTATTATGCTTATTAAACAGTAGGTTTATTAGTCAAAAGTTGTCTAATTAGCTTTATTACATGCATCAACTTTACATTTAGTACACCATGAGTGCTGACTTCCGAGAAGAAATATCTGGCTTTTTATAAGTGAGGAAATCATCTTGTAGAGTAAATAAATAATATGTGCTTCCCCTGCCCAGCACTAGTTCATTCTGTAAGTGCTGATTGTAATGTGAAGTATTTCTTAAGTAAGGACGACTTTATGTCATTACTTAACTTTCTGCAAATATTCTAAAATTTTCCCCCACCTTTCTTGCTCAGGATTTGCATGGGATAGTCATTAATAAACTGTGGATAATTCTGAAAGAGATGGGAATACCAAACCACCTGACCTGCATCTTAAGAAACCTGTATGCAGGTCAGGAAGCAACAGTTAGAACTGGATATGGAGCAACAGACTGGTTCCAAATAGGAAAAGGAGTACGTCAAGGTTGTATATTGCCACCCTGCTTATTTAACTTCTATGCAGAGTACATCATGAGAAACGCTGGGCTGGAAGAAACACAAGCTGGAATCAAGATTGCCGGGAGAAAGATCAATAACCTCAGATATGCAGATGACACCACCCTTATGGCAGAAGGTGAAGAGGGACTGAAAACCTCTTGATGAAAGTGAAAGAGGAGAGTGAAAAAGTTGGCCTAAAGCTCAACATTCAGAAAACGAAGATCATGGCATCCGGTCCCATCACTTCATGGGAAATAGATGGGGAAACAGTAGAAACAGTGTCAGACTTTATTTTGGGGGGCTCCAAAATCACTGCAGATGGTGACTGCAGTCATGAAATTAAAAGACGCTTACTCCTTGGAAGAAAAGTTATGACCAACCTAGATAGCATATTCAAAAGCAGAGACCTTACTTTGCCAACAAAGGTCCGTCTAGTCAAGGCTATAGTTTTTCCAGTGGTCAATGTATGGACATGAGATTTGGACTGTGAAGAAAGCTGAACACCGAAGAATTGATGCTTTTGAACTGTCGTGTTGGAGAAGACTCTTGAGAGTCCCTTGGACTGCAAGGAGATCCAACCGGTCCATTCTGAAGGAGATCAGCCCTGGGATTTCTTTGGAAGGAATGATGCTAAAGCTGAAACTCCAGTACTTTGGCCACCTCATGCGAACAGTTGACTCATTGGAAAAGACTCTGATGCTGGGAGGGATTGGGGGCAGGAGGAGAAGGGGACGGCAGAGGATGAGATGGCTGGATGGCATCACTGACTCGATGGACATGAGTCTAAGTGAACTCCGGGAGTTGGTGATGGACAGGGAGGCCTGGCATGCTGTGATTCCCAAAGAGTCAGGGTCGCAGAGTCGGACATGACTGAGTGACTGAGCTGAACTGAACTGAACTGAGTCATTGCTTTTACAAGCTCTTTCTGCATGAACAAGCTGATGAGCAAGAGGCCTCCACCCGCCCACTATGGGCACCGTGGACCACATAGCCACACAAGCAACATCAAATCCACAGTGCAGTCAAGAGAGACTCACGGTTCTTCTTCACCAGAAGGCTGAAGACATACTTCCTGCTCCTCATTTTAAATCTTCTTCAGCTTCTCTGGTTGGTCTGTAGACTGAAAAAAAAAAATACACAGTTGAGAATTGTGTTTTATTTGGTGGATTGCAGCGGACTCAAGCCCCCAGGTGGATGGCAGCCTCTGAGATAGCTCTGAGGGACTGCTCTGAAGAAGTAGTAAGGGAGGAGCCAGGATACCTAGGAGTTTTGCAACAAAAACCAGGTTGTCAAACTTCCCTGGTGATCTAGTGGTTAAGAATTCTCCTGCCAATGCGTGGGATGTGGTATCGATCCTTGGTCTGGGAAGATCCCACTTGCTGTGTAGCCACTAGGCTGGGGCACCATGACTGCTGAGCCTTTGCTCTTGTGCCCTCCAGCTGCAATTGCGCCCTCCAGCTGCACCTGCTGAAGCCCATGTGCTCTAGCACCCGAGTGCTGCATTTGAGTCCACTCACAACTACCGCGCCCGAGCGCTGCAGCTGCTGAAGCTCACGTGCCTAAAGCCTGTGCTCTGCAACAAGAGAAGCCACGGCAATGAGAAGCCTGCACACAACCAGGGGGTAGTCCCTGCTTGCCGCAACTAGAGAAAGTCTCTGGGCAACCAAGACCTAGCTCAGCCAAGGATTAAAAAAACAAAACAAACAAAAAACCGGTTGTTGGAGCATCAAAAGATTGCTGTTAATTAAAGAAAACCAGACATCTTAAATTAATGAATTTAGCACTTTTTTTTGTATGAGAGGATGCAGTAGTCACTGAAATCATCCCTTGGATAAGCACCTTAACTATCGAGGGCCAGTATTCTGTTTTCTCTATCCTGAACTCCCTCAGGGTGAACTCTAGGGGCAGCCGCAGTAGTTGATGGCCACAACACCCTTTGTTTCCGGATATGGCAGGCGACTTTCTTCATCCACAGGCCCCAAGAATGCTCACTCAGGGGTGAGCAAATCAGAATTGTCAGCTCTGGAAGAGGCGTCAGAAACACCTGAGACCCATGGTTCATTTGGAAACAGGCTGCGTTCTGCATCCCCTGACCCTGGCCCAGAGCTCTTCTCCGTGCACTGCCCAAGGAAGCCACTCTACACTCCAGTCCCCTGGAACCAGGACACCTCTTGGGCCTCAAGCCAGAAGCTGAGATCAGGTGAGTGAACCACACCATGCTCAGAAGCGATAAGAGTGAGCAAAGAAGTGACTGGAGGAAGAAAGGCAGAGGCTTGGTGCTTAGCACCTGCAGATAAGTGAGTGTTTGACCTGGGCTGAACACACTGCTTATCTGGTGAGAGATAACGGTCACACTCCTGTGCTGTGGGAAGAAGCTGGCCTGGTCCTCACGGCCACTGAATAGCAGACTTGGAAGGATAGACAAGGGGAGACTGTTAGCAACCACCCAGGGGGGCCCTGAACTCCTGGGAGGACTCAGGAGGGGAGTCCTGGCAGCTAGGCTCCTTATCTGTGAAGGGCCATCGTGGGTGCACTGGACTTCCCAAATCTGCTCAGTAAAGCTTCTTAGGAGAAATGTCCTAAGCCTCATCCTATTTCTCACTGTTCAGGCCCCCGAAGCTGAATAAAGCTGTGAAGAATGAACCCAGGGGGGAAAAACACCATGAGTTTGTCTCTGGAGAGACGTGACCAAGGTAACATAAAAATAATCACACTGACAATAGTCACAGCTAATATTTACTGCTCAGTAACTATGTGGCAGGCACTATACTGTCTCCCCGTCTGCAGTGACTTGTTCACTCTTCACCACGAAACTTTGAGGTCAGCACTATTGTTGTGGACATTTGCAACTGAACAACAGGCTTCAAGAGGTTAGGAGGTTTACCCAAAGCCCCGCGGCCAGGAAGCAGGAGATCCAGAAGTCCAGAACCTTGGTTTGGGTTGGGGGTGGGATGAACTGGGAGACTGGGATCAACACGTATACACTATTGACGCTATGTATAAAATAGATAACTGATGAGAATATACTGGAACTCTGCTCAATGGTCTGTGGTGACCTAAATGGGAAGGAAATCTGAAAAGAGGGGAATTATGTATATGCATAACTGATCCCCTGGTGGCTCAGTGGCAAAGAATCCACAGGCAATGTGGGATACCTGGGTTTGATTCCTGGGTTGAGAAGATCCCCTGGAGAAGGAAACAGCTACCCACTCCAGTATTCTTGCTTGGGAGAATTCCATGGACAGAGGAGCCTGTCAGTCCCCAGTCCATGGGGTCGCAAAGAGTCAGACACTACTGAACAACTTTCACTTTCACAGCTGATTCACTTTGCTGTACAACAGAAAGTAACACGACATTGTAAAGCAATTATACTCCAATACAAAGTGATTTAACAAATTACGATGTAATTTACCTACTTTTAAAGAGGCTCCCTCTACACTACAATGGAAATGAATCAGACAAAAAAAGAATATAGACATATACATATATATAATTGAATCACTTTTCTGTCCAGTTGAAACTAACACAATATTGTAAATCAACTATCCTTCAATTTTAAAAAATGATTTAAAAAAGAAATAAATGTAGCTTGTCCATCTCTGGAACCCAGACTCTGAACTTCATCTTTTTGATGCATCCGTGGAAGCTGCTGATGCATTTGGGAGGAGTTCGGTGGGGGGAGGAGCGGGCAAGGAGCACTGTAAGGGGAGGAGGGGAGAGGGAAAAGCACCGCTCATAGGTGGGCAGGGCAGCACTTTCCAGGGTTACCTCCTTCATTAGTGAGAGAAGCCCATTCTTTATCACAGCCCATAATGAAGGTTACATTTGCCAGCCTCCCCTTCAGATAGGTGCAGCCACCACAGGGCAGAGGTGGGGCACCCTGAGGAAGAGGGTAGAGCCTAGAGGCTGAGGAGCCTGGGTCCTGAGGACCTCGGAGCCCCCAGGTCCACACAGTCTGTTTACCTCGACTGCTTCTACCTGAAGACTAATGAATGTGTTTCTTATTTAAGCCAGTGACAGCTTGAGATTCTCTTGCATGCATGGATACTAGCACTAACTGCTAACTTTCACCCACTTTTTACAAAGGGGGACTCAGGCTCAGAATGAGTAAGTATCTTAATCCAAAGTTGTATGGGTATTACCTGGCAGAGATCAGATTTGACTCTGTCCATCTGACCCCAGAATTTCTTTCTTTCTAGCACAGTCTATACTAGCAAAAGGAACAGTAACATGGATGATTTAGTGCTTTATAATTTGAAAACATTTTTTTCAATATCTTGAAAACATTTAAAAATACACTAGGCAATGTGTACGGTTTGGGATTTAGGATCTGCAAGCAACAGAAATGGATTCTCCATCAGAAGTCCCCAGCCTCTGGGGTCTGAGATGCCTGATGATCTGAGGTGGATCTGATGTAATAATAATAGAAATAAAGTGCACAATAAATGTAATGTGTTTGAATCACCCCAAAACTACCCACCACCCACCCCCTGGACCTCCCGGCTGTGGTCTTCCGTGAAACTGGTCCAAAACATTTGGGGACTGCTGCTCTAGATAACTTATACTAAAGAGCACTCTGTTGGGAGGATTTGGGGGTGGGTATCAGTTAGTGTTCAACCAGAGAAGCAGAGTGACTGCGGGCTTATTACGGGGGTTTGACATGCAATTGTGGGAACTGGTTAAGCTGGTTAAGTAGAGTCTGTAAGGCTGCTGTCCTTAGGTCTGATGCTGGAGCTTGGTGTCCACAGGGCAGACGGGGACCAAAAAACCTGTCTACACACATCTTGGTTGCCCAGCCACTGGCCTGCTTCTCTGCCAACATAGCCTGACTTCAATGTGGGAACTACTGCAACCTTCATCTGGGTTGGAATTTTGGGCCTTGTTGATGAAAATAATTAATAAATCAATAAATAAGAATTCTATAATAGAAATGTGAGAGTTTTATTTGAGCTAACTGAGGACTATGTGCTTGTGCTCAGTTGTGTCCGACTCTTTGTGACCCTTTGGACTGTGGCTCACTGGGCTCCTCTGTCCATGGGACTTTTCAGGTAAGAATACCACAGTGGGTCGCTATTTTCTGCTCCAGAGGATCTTCCCAACCCAGGGACTGAACCTGCACCTCCTTTATCTCCTAGATTGCAGGCAGATTCTTTACCAGCTGAGCCATCAGGGAGGGCCAAGGATTATAGCCTGGAGACAGCTCTCAGATGACTGAGGAACTCCTCCGGAGAAGCACGATTTCCAGCATGGCTCTATATCTGTCAGAACAAAGAACATTAAATAAATCAGGTACACATTCCATCAAGATGTCAAAAAAGCCAGATCAGCACATACACAGTGGACATTCTTTACTTTTGGTCAATGTGCCCTTTTCTCTAATAATTGAGGCAGATGGATAGTGCATGCTTCAGGTCAGTTCAGTCGTTCAGTCATGTCCGACTCTTGGCGACCCCATGGACTGCAGCTCACCAGGCTTCTCTGTTCATCGCCAACTCCCAGAGCTTGCTCAAACTCATGTCCATTGCATCAGTGATGCCTTCCAACCATCTCGTCCTCTGTCATCTCCTTCTCCTGCCTCCAATCTTTCCCAGCTTCAGGGTCTTTTCCAGTGAGTCCGTTTTTCGCATCAGGTGGCCAAAGTATTGGAGTTTCAGCTTCAGCATCAGTCCTTCCAATGAATATTCAGGACTGATTTCCTTGAGGATTGGCTGGTTGGATCTCCTTGCAGTCCAAGGGACTCTCAAGAGTCTTCTCCAACATCACAGTTCAAAAGCATCAATTCTTTGGCGCTCAGCTTTCTTTATAGTCCAACTCTCACATCCATTCATGACTACTGGAAAAACCATAGCTCTGACTAGACAGACCTTTGTTGGCAAAGTAATGTCTCTGCTTTTTAATATGCTGTCTAGGTTTGTGATAGCTTTTCCTCGAAGGAGCAAGGGTCTTTTAATTTCATGGCTGCAGTCACCATCTGCAGTGATTTTGGAGCTCCCCCAAAACAAAGTCTGTTTCCACTGTTTCTCCATCTATTTGCCATGAAGTGATGGGAATGAATGCTATGATCTTAGTTTTCTGAATGTTGAGCTTTAAGCCAACTTTTTCACCCTCCTCTTTTGCTTTCATCAAGAGGCTCTTTAGTTCTTCTTTCCTTTCTGACATAAGGGTGATGTTATCTGCATATCTGAGGTTATTGATATTTCTCCCAGCAATCTTGATTCCAGCCCAGCATTTCGAATGATGTACTCTGCATATAAGTTAAATAAGCAGAGTGACAACATACAGCCGTGACATACTCCTTTCCCTATTTGGAACCAGTCTGTGTTTCCATGTCCGATGCTAACTGTTGCTTCTTGACCTGCATACAGATTCCCATCTCTTTAAGAATTTTTCACACTTTGTTGCTTGAAAGGCCACAAACAGACTGTTTTAGTTGACATGAAATTGAAGTGAGCTCATTGATAAGCCAGAATAACTTTCTCAGACCTCAGTATGTGAACTTTTCTTTTATCAGCCTGAGTGCTAAGATGGGAGCCCTCCTGCTCCCTGATCGTTCTGGTTAGCTCAGGAGCGGCTGGGCCCAGCCAGGCCAGTGAGCCTTGGTCCCCAAATATCTGGCTCCATATCCCATGTTCCTTCTCCTACAAGCAGGCTAAATGACTCAGGTGATAATGAATCATTACTTAGAGCAGAGAGATCCCCTGGGTTTAACTGAGCTTTTGCCACACTTGATTCCCAATTGACAGGTTCTACAGGTCCCCATGGATATTAAAAAGGAATTTTATTTGCTGTCCTCATTTACTAGGAAAAGTGGGATTTGGTTGGGGACTCAGCTTACTTGTCAGATACTTTATATAACATTTGTCACCAGAAGGGCTCAAGCCCCTGCCAGGATCCCTCCAGGAAATGTGAAGAGAGTCACTCCTAGTTTGATATTGAAAGTCTAACTAAAAACCTTAATTTATCTACTTAAAAAATAATTGTAATATATGGTGGAACTATATGTAACCTTGTCCTGTATTTTCCAAGTCTCCTGTAAATATGTTATCATATTGTCATAATTTAAAAAAATTTTTAAAAGGGAAGAAAAGAAAGTCACTCCTGCTTGATCCTCACCAGGGATGGGAGAGGCTTAGCTGCTGATAAAGGTCTATCAATCTTCAGAGGGCTACAAGCACCACATTTATTCAAGAGCAAATATGGATCGTTAGGCAAAGCTGACCATAAGTTAGAACAGTGGTCTCTTGATTGTGCTGTTGATATTCATCACTGTAATAAAATTGTCTAATTGAAAAAGTCCATATTGACAAACCAAAAAGAAGTACATTGATTTAATAGTAGTTTTGAATTATTAACTCTACAAATTTTTATTCCATGGAGCTGTCACATTTTTCATCAGGCAGGTCATCTCTTAAAGGGGGCCAAAGTTTTATCCTGGAAAATTCCTAAGACTGGAAAATGAGGAAGTTTTGTGGTTCCCAAGAAAAGCTGTTTTGTTTTTTGTATGCACTGGTGTGTGTGTGTGTGTGTGTGTGTATGTGTCCACAGACTGATCTCCTTAGACGATCTGAGCCAAAGAGATGGGAATGTCAAGTTTGCTCAGTCAGTCCTGTGGACTGAGATCACTTATGGGCAAGAAAGGATGGGGATTCAGTGTATTAATACAAGCTCACATACCTGGTGGCCCTGACCCCTGTAAGAAGGACAGCCCAGTTTGGGAATGGGCAAGGGCATTGAGGTGATTATCCATAGCACTTGATTGGACTCATCATAGTAAGTACTCAGTAAAGACTGGCTTATTGGTTAAATGTTTGGAAGCAATGGTGTCCTTTAGAGATTGCATTCAGTTGCACGTAACAAAGACCAAGAAAGTCCTGGGTTTGTTCTCAGCACGATGGCAGTCAAGATGAAGGCAGCCTAGGACTGCAGGGCAGAGCTCCACGATGCTGCCTGCCTTCTTCTCCACGGTGCCTGTACGTGGCTTCTCTTCTAACCACTTCATGGTCCAAGACAGCTACTGGAATGCTAGCCATCTAACCACTATGCGGGTTGGAGGGAGAAATAAAGGCAGAAGACCCAAAAGACGCGTGACTTCCAGGAAGCAGTATTTCAGAACGCTCCACACAACACTTGCATTCACAGTTCTGTGGCCAGAAGGTAGCCCTGTGATCACATTTAACTGAAAGTGGGGCTGTGAAATGCCGTTTTTCGTTAGGTATACCAACGCTCTGAAACTAAAAAGAGAATCCCTTACTAAGGAATCAGAGGGAAATGGATATTGTGCTGGGGTTAGTATCAAGTTTCTGTCACAAACACTGTTACATTAGCATGGTTTTGGGGAAGACGAATTGGTGACATCCATTAAAATTTGAAATATTCATACTCTTTAAACCCCCAAATTTATTTTGTAAATCTTTTCTATAGGTTATTCTCACATACGTACACACATATACACATGATTATTATATCACTATACTATTTATATAAGCAAATTGGAAATAATGTAAATGTCCATTGACTACTAAATTGTTAAAAAACACTGTGATACTATTATGGAGTAGTATGCAGCTATGAGAAAGAAGGAGGCAGTTGTAAGTATTGAGATGGATTGTGTGTGTGCTAAATTGCTTCAGCTGTGTCTGACTCTACGCTCCTATGGACCATAGTCCACCAGGCTCCTCTGTCAATGGGATGCTCCAGGCAAGAATACTGGAGTGGGTTGTCATGCCCTCCTCCAGGGGATCTTCCAGACCCAGGGATTAAACCCACGTCTCTCCTGTCTCCTGCACTGGCGGGTGAGTTCTTTACCACTAGCGCCACCTGGGAGGCTCCCTGGGATGGACTATGATATGCTCTTAAACCAAAAAGCAAGCTGCAGGATACTATACATCCTGTAATAAGTATAATATGATTCCATTAGTAACACTGTATTATATATGTTCCTGGAAATGTATCAGAGTCTTTGTAGACAGAGAAATGAGCCTGTGTAATTTGAAAGAGCTGCCAGAAATGCTAAAAATCAGTTAATGACTGTGAGCTGAACTCCTGATTAAAATAAAAGAATCAAATCTGTGGTCAGAGAAAGTGGAACCAATCTGGTTTCCAGAAGAATTCTGCTGGGACCAAGTCTGCACCAAACTGTTGGATGGGCCAATCAGATGTGAAGTCTTTGTAGCATATTTTAAGGGTGAAACTGGAATGCTGCTGGCAGAATGGTGAACAGATGCCCTGATGTGATATTCTGATGGCATTAGTGTGGGATAATAACAGGCTTTGTAATATACTGAACTCTCACAAGAAACAGAGGGAGGGAATTCCCTGGCAGTCCAGTGATTAGGACACTGTACTGTAGGGGGCATAGGTTTGATCCCTAGTTGGGGAACTAAGATCTCGAACGCCTTGAGGCAAGGTCAAAAAATACAGAAACAGAAGGAAATTTCCAGCAATAACAAAACAATAGGACATCCAGATACATGCATCAGTTCAGTTTAGTCGCTCAGTCGTGTCCGACTCTTTGTGGCCCCATGAATCGCAGCACGCCAGGCCTCCCTGTTCATCACCATCTCCCGGAGTTCACTCAGACTCATGTCCATCGAGTCCGTGATGCCATCCAGCCATCTCATCCTGGGTTGTCCCCTTCTCCTCCTGCCCCCAATCTCTCCCAGCATCCGAGTCTTTTCCGATGAGTCAGCTCTTCGCATGAGGTGGCCAAAGTACTGGAGCTTCAGCTTTAGCATCACTCCTTCCAAAGAAATCCCAGGGTTGATCTCCTTCAGAATGGACTGGTTGGATCTCCTTGCAGTCCAAGGGACTCTCAAGAGTCTTCTCCAACACCACAGTTCAAAAGCATCAATTCTTTAGCGCTCAACCTTCTTCACAGTCCAACTCTCACATCCATACATGACCACAGGAAAAACCATAGCCTTGACTAGACGGACCTTAGTCGGCAAAGTAATGTCTCTGCTTTTGAATATACTATCTAGGTTGGTCATAACTTTTCTCCCAAGGAGTAAGCATCTTTTAATTTCATGACTGCAGTCACCATCTGCAGTGATTTTGGAGCCCCAAAAAATAAAGTCTGACACTGTTTCCCTGCATAGTGAGCTAAAACTAGAATCAAGGGAGAAAAGCAAACTGCAAGGCTTGGAGGATCAATGTCAGTGTCAGCCTCAAATGCAGGGATTGGAAGCTAAGCCCTGAGCCTGCTGCCAGGGCCCATACCTCATTATGAAGTTTAAAAGCATCCCCTGTTGGTAGGATACACGACTCCAGGAAAAAGTAAATGCAAACCCCTTTTGGAGGAGAGCTCAGTCGTTCAGTTGTGTCTGGCTATTTGTGACCCATGGACTCTAGCCCACCAGGCTCCTCTGTCCATGGGATTCTCCAGGCAAGAATACTGGCATGGGTTGCCATTTCCTTTTCCAGGGGATCTTCCTGATCCAAGGATAGAACCTGTGTCTCTTGCATCTCCCACATCTGCAGGAAGTTTCTTTACCACTGTGCCAGGAAGGTGTCAATAATTCAGGATTTCAAGATTCCCACAGATTAAAGACAACTAAATAACAGATCAAAATAAGAAATCACCAAACAGTTTCAGTCATGCCCCTGCTACTTAATTGCTTGTATGACCTTGGGTAAATCACTTAGCCTCTTCAAGCCTCAGTATTCCCACCTTTCAAATAGGGGCAATAAGTTCTTATCCCCCAGAGGTTTATAAAAGATATCAAACTTGTAGAGCACTTAGTAAATGCTCGGTAAATGCAAGGAGTAATTATTATTATTACTTTTATTCCTGGATATCCCTTCCTTCTGGTCACTGTGTGCAATCAAGTCCACTGATTAGCATGTGTCTGAGTATAATCACTCACTTTCATCTCTAGGTCCCCAGTGCATCTCAGCTTTGATGCCAGCACCCCAATACTCTCCTGTCCATGCCCCTGTCACAAATAAAAGCATGAACCATATCCACATGTAGTGTCTTGTGACCAAATATTTTTTAAAAAATAAAGAATAGCGCATATATGGAGGCTAAGAAGGGAATCCTAAATATAAAGGGCCAGAATCTTTGTGTTAGGGTCCAACAGATGTGGCTTATGCTTCAGAATGTTTTTGGATGGATCTTGCTGACTTTTGGGGGCTT
This sequence comes from Redunca redunca, assembly GCA_006410935.1. Classification (NCBI taxonomy): domain Eukaryota; kingdom Metazoa; phylum Chordata; class Mammalia; order Artiodactyla; family Bovidae; genus Redunca; species Redunca redunca. Next base: position 120,987 of record SJYQ01001219.1, read on the forward strand.
CCCAGGTGGCTCAGTGGTAAAGAATTCTCCTGCCAATACAGGAGATTTGGGTTCCATCAATGAGTCAGGAAGATCCTCTGGAGAAGCAAGTGGTAACCCATTTCAGCATTTTTGCCTGGGAAATCCCAAGGACAGAGGAGACTGGCAGGCTATAGTCTATGGGGTCATGAAGAGTCAGACATGACTTAGCAACACAACAACAACAAGGATGAAAAAGTCGACACTGAGAGTCTGGCTCGTCTTCAGCCATCAGTCAGGTATTTGTTTTCACATCCAGAGCACTTACTGTTCTGTGCCCCCAGCACTGTTCACATAGGCAACCAACCCCCGGCCTTCCCGCCACACACACCTGGGCATCTCGTGCCTCTTACAGAGGCTCACCCTCCTCAGTCACAACCTTGGGTGATTTAAAACTGCTTCACCATGGTCCCAGAACCCTTTTCCTTTTATTAAAAACCTGGCCCATTGACCCTGTCTATGGGCCTATGCTTTAGCCTGCAAGCACATATGAGTATCTCTCAGGGTAAGGACCTCTACGGCTTCCATATGTTAATGCTTAGTTGTTGGTTTACAATGAGTCTAGAGCTGAAAACAGCATAGACGGTGTCTCGGGTAAAATTTCCTGGAAGCAGAGCTTGACACAGGGATCTGAGTGCATATAAGTCACTGATTGGGAATGCCCATCAGAAAATAAATTAAAAAATAAAAAAGAGACAAGAAAGTCAGATAGGGAAGCAAGACAGGCCTTTGTGTGATCCCTAGGGGTAGACTCTGGAGCAGTGCTGTCTGGCAGAAGTTTTTGCACAGGAGAGTGTTCTATGTAACTGGCGCAGTACAGTACAGCTACCACTATCTACGTAGGGCCATTGAGCATTTGAAATACGACTTGCGTAACTGGCATATAATTTTTAATTAAATTACATGTGTACTTTAATTAAATAAATCACATAATTTTAAATAAAGTATATAATTAAACGTGACTGATGGCTACTATCGGACAATTCAGTTCTGGAGTATGAACCTCAAGTCAGAATTGAGAAGAGGGAGTGAGCTTCTTGTGGTCTCATTGATGGTGGGCTGCCCTGGCTTTGGTGGGAGGGCAGGTGGGGCACGATTTTCCAGGCAAAACTGTTAGCAGCGCTTTTCTCTCTACCTTTCTCCTCTTAATCAACAGATGCTCTTCTGTGTCTGTGAATCTATTTATGTTTTTACAAATAAGTTACAGAAAACAAACTTATGGTTACCAAGGGGGAAGAGGAGGAGGGATATATTTGTAGTTTGGAATTAAAATATACACATTACTGTATATAAGATAGGTAACTGACAAGGACCTATGGTATAGCATAGGGAACTATACTCAATATCATGTAATAATCTACAATGGAAGAGAATGTTAAAAAAAAATATGTATATATATATATGCACGTAAATACTTTGGCTACCTGATGTGAAGTGCCAACTCATTGAAAAAGACCCTGATGCTAGGAAAGATTGAGGGCAGGAGGAGGAGAGGGTGACAGAGAATGAGATGGTTGGATTGCATCACTGAATCAATGTACACGAGTTTGAGCAAACTCCAGGAAATAGTGAAAGACAGGGAAGCCTGACGTGCAGTCCATGGGGTGGCAAAGAGTCGGACTTGACTAAGCAACTGAACAACAACAATAATGGAATCACTTTGCTGTACATGTGAAACGAATACAACATTGTGAATCAATTTTATTTGTATAAAAATAAAAAAAAAACTTTTAGCAGTGGATATTCAGACAGTTGGGGGCTTCCTTGGTGGCTCAGATGGTAAAGCATCTGTCTGCAATGAGGGAGACCCAGGTTTGATCCCTAGGTCAGGAAGATCCCCTGGAGAAGGAGATGGCAACCCATTCCAGTATTCTTGCCTGGAAAATTCCATGAATGAAGGAGGCTGGTAGGCTATAGTCCATGGGGTCACAAAGAGTTGGACATGACTGAGTGACTTCACTTTATTCAGACAGTTGAGATGGTGTGTGAGTGTGGGTACTGGTCAAGTAGAGAGGATTAGACACTATCACGCCCCCTGCAGATCACAGAATGATCAGCTGGGTCGCCCTGACATCCTATTTTCTTCCCATCTCACAGATTCCTGGAGAACTGATTTATAGCCATAGAATAACCCAAAGACAACACCTGGCCACTGGCTTCATGGAGCAGAACAAGTTTCCTGGTCCCCAGAGCTGCTGGTTCCTCTCTTACCTCATTCTCAAATTGCCCCGGGCAATTCTACTGGTTTGCTGGTCCCAAGAGGAGCTCATGATGTATTGCACAAGTACACAGAAGGAATTTTTCTGTGGGTTTCTGATTATTAGCTGTTTCAGCCATAGAGAGTAAATACATTTAATTTTACACTGTCTACTGCAACCTTTGAGATGGCGAGCCCAACAGCTCTAAAAAAAGAAAATACTAATAACTCTGCCCTTTCTACACTGAAGTATCATAGATATGAAGTTATAAATGAGGAAACCTAGGTTCATGTTTTATTTATACCTATTACCTTTGATTTATGGTGTTGGAAAACATATTCAACCTAATTTATGTAGGAATTAACTTTGGTAGAGATTAATTTGGATCTATGGCCCCTTCCTAAAATATATCATCTCTATTCATAATCTTGGCTTGCAGACAGAGATGGTAGTGAGGAAAAGAAAAGAAAAACCTTCCAGAAGGGAAATACTTTTAAGTCCTTAAATGAGGATAACAGAATGTTTTTAAAATTAAGATCCCTTGCAGTTCAGAGCCAGAATTTAGAATGAACCAAATGGTGTTTTCCACTGAGTTTGGACATTTGGTAGAGCATTTTATATGAAAATACATAAAATAGAAGAAAATAAAAAACAGGACTGTGGCATACATTAATGCTTAATAATAATAAGTCATTAATAACTGAAATATTTAACCAGTATTACTCTTATGTTATCTGTGTCATATCTTACAGACTACTGAGCATATGTGTGTCTGAGTATGTGTCTTGGAAGAGGAAAAAGATAGGAAGGAGAGGGGAAAAAAATCAAAGGGAAAATTTTTTTTTAAATCAAAGAGAAGTACAAAATATAGCTCCGAGCCTCAGGACAGCCAAGGGAAAAAGGCTGCAATGAATGTCATGCTTAACACAAGAAAGCATGTTAGTTTGCCAAGAGGAATTAATTTTCAGAAAGCCGTTTTTGTTTTAAAAAACAAACAACATAGCAGACAGTGTCTCTTTTGCTTTGCTTTTCTTAGACCCCAACTGTCTTTACCGTTTCACAGCTCACTGGCTGAGGTGAGTCACTCACTGACATTACCCGCCTGACCCCAGTCCACACTTGTGCTTGTGACCCCTCATCCTGAGGCTGCTGTTCAAAGCTCATCATGCCTCTTCCTGTGGAAGCTTCGGGCCAAAGAGCCACCCGGTGAGTAGAGGAGGAGACAAAGGGAGTCGTCCCCCGCTTCCTAGTCAGGGGACAGCCTGTCTCCACGGCTGCTGGTGCTTCTCTCCTGAGCCTCCTGCGCTGTCGTCGTCCCCGCCTCCAGCCAGCACCCACATATCCAGGCCCTCGCTGGATGGTGTACCGCAGGGGAGTGTCTGGGGAGAGGGCCCCCAGAGGGCCTCCTTCACTGGTGGGGTTGCGTCTATTAGTTTTCACTTGTACAGGAATGCAGGAGCATTCCCCTTGGCTATGTGTCTTATTGGACCAAAACAGAGAGTATATAATATTAAGTCATTGTCCTGGAGATTATCTGACAAACGGAGTGATTCCGGTTGGTTTCAAGACTGTCCTTGGCAGTGGCATGCTTTAGTTCTGAAAGGGAAAACAAATCTCTCTCCTTTATCAGCCTGCCACAAAAAGTATTGTGCAAAGCTTAGTCAAGGGCGCAAATCTCTACTGTGAACTTTCCTGCCATATCTGGGGGAATTACTGGGCCTTGAAAGCTCCCACCAACAGATAAGAAGCAAGGTTATAAGATGATTTGACACGCAGTTTTGAAGGCCCCACTCGGAAAAGTGGAGAGGGCGGCTTTCAAGGCGCCATTTCAGGAGATTAAGATTCGAAATTGTGTTGCTTTATCTTACTGTTTTCTTTCACAGACTTTTCCTTAGGCCTTGCTGGGGAGTCTTTTTCTTTTTTTCCCTTCATTTTTTCTTTCCCCGGTGTACCTATGAAGGTTTGTAACGCTTCACGCTTGAAGCCTAAAGGAAAACTGAGTAAATTCAATATGACTGACTTCAGAGTCACTGGTTTCACATGCATTTACTTGCTGTGAAGAGAAAAGCATGTGAGGAAAATATATTGCCACTGCAGGAATGGATCTGTCCCGCATGTAATAGCTCATTTTTATCCACCCCTCGTGTCTTACCAGAATAGGTTACTAAAGAGGCTGGCCCTGCAGCACGGAGGCCTCTCAGCCTCAGTACTGTGGGATGGGCCTCACCCCCAGGCCTCCCTGCCTCCCCTGGGCAGACCTCACCTCCCTGACATTCTGGAGCTTCTTTCAGATCCCTTTTTGTTTTCGGTTGTGCAGGGTCTTAGCTGGGGCACTCAGCATCTTTGTTGCGGCACTCATGATCTAGTCGTGATCAGGAATCCAGTCCAGGCCTCCTGCATTGGGACTGCAGAGTCTTAACCATTGGGGCATCAGGGAAGTCCCTTCTCATAGGTCTTGAGCCCCCGTGGTGCTGGCAGCTGAAACAAAAGCTGAAAGAAACCCCCTCAGATCTGCGATCAGTGTACTGGAGCCCCATCCACAGCAAGGGGCCAAATCCTTCCATTTTTCATCCTGCAGAGGCTGGAGCTGCTGGGCTCAGATCCCCGGGTTAATGGGTTTGTAGAAGTGGAGACCAAACTCCAGGTCCAGAAGGAAAGAGCAGATTCAGCCCCAATACAAAGCTGCCTCTGTTTTCTGAGAAGAAAGAGGAAGCAACCACTCACCTCAGATTTTCTGGAGCAACCATGTCTTGAGGATCCTTATTTTGTGATCGATAAATCCTGTCTGATGAGAGTACATGTTCTAAATGTGGCAGGGGTGAGGGGGTGAGAGGTTGGGAAAAATATACATCTAGGAGCAAACAGAAATTGATGTTGGAAAACTTTGTTCACAGTGTAGGGACTCTCTGCAACCATTAATGTATTGCGTTACTAAGAAGGGCCATGGACCAGTGAGGCAGCGGAGGCTGGTTTGTCTTTTTGGCCCATTCTCAGTTTCATCCTAAGTAGAAACTGGGGCTCTGATGAATGATGGGGGCAGAAGAATGGCAGAGTATGAAGCTGGAGACACAAGCGAGGGCCTGAGGCCCCCTGAATACCATTTGGTGTCCTGTGCAGGTAGAGGCTTCCAGATGGCCCTGGAGACCCTGGTTGGGAGGATGGGGAGACTCAACAAAATGAAGGGCTGGGAAAAGCTTTGCCTGTGCCCTTGTTTCTCTTAAGCCAACGTTAATTCCTGGGGGTTGTGGTCGAAAAATGCCACCTGCCATATCAGTAAACAAAGGGTGATGTGGCCCTCAAGCCATCAGCCACTGCAGCTGCCCCTGACTGTGAACCTTGAGGGGATTCAGGATGGAGAAGAAGGGATACTGGCCCCACATAGTTGAGGAGCATGTCAAAGGAACGATTTTACTGAGCCCAGACTCTTGCATAGAAAACACTAAGTTCCTTACCTTGAAACGGCTGCTTTTTCCGTTAACAGCTATCTGTTGATGTTTTGACTAGCTGGCGTTTTAGAAACCTCCTATATATACTGGCTCCTCCCTCCTCTTTGGAACAGCCCCTCCGAGCTGTCTATGAGTCTGTACCCCAAGTTTAAGTCCCTGACAAGTTTTAGGTTGTGCTTTTGTTTTTCACTTGACTGACTGAACATCTGAATAATGAATTAAAAATTTTGCCATACTGACCTACGATAGTAGGATCAGTGATGAGACACATTGCTGGGGCTATTGATCAGTTCTGAGCAGTCTGCTGGCATGTGTGTTAGCAGAGGAAGAGACAGCAGTCTGGTGTGACCCTAGGAGTTTGATCATCCAGCTCCAGTTTCTCTTTCCCAGTTCATCTTTTCCACCTTCCCACCAGTGCCTTGTGTTTGTCTTTCTGAACTCTTGATTCCCAGGCACAACCTGCACTTACACGGCTGTGCTACGAGGACTCTGTCTGGTAGAAGTCCTTCCCTTTCTGTTCTCCCGGAAAAGTCTAATCAACTGTTCTTCATGTTCCCAGTCAAGTTGCTTCTATAATGGTTTTTCTAGCTCCTCAATGAAATTAATCCTATCCACTGAAATTTTTTTGATGTGGACCATTTTAAAAAGGCTTTATTGAATTTGTTACAATATTGCTTCTATTTATGTTTTGTGTTTTTTTGGCATTGAGTCACGTGGAATCTTAGCTCCCCAACAAAGGGATCGAACCCGCAGCCCCCTGCATTGCAAGGCGAAGTCTCAACCACTGGCCTGCCAGAGAAATCCCTGAACTTTCACTTTACGGTACTATAGCATATGTGAATTAAAATTATTCCTTCATTGATGTTGTTCTGCTAGACTATGTATGCTTTCTGGAGAGACCAAAGTTAAACTGAATTGCCTTGTCCTGTATTAAACTAAATGAAAAGTCTGAAATAGGCAAGTATCTGGTGAAGTGAAAGTTGCTCAGTCATGTCCAACTCTTTGCGAACCCATGGACTATACACTCCATGGAACTCTCCAGGCCAGAATACTGGAGGGGGTAGCCTTTCCCTTCTCCAGGGGATCTTCCCAACCTAGGGATCGAACCCAAGTCAACCGCATTGCAGGCAGATTCTTTATCAGCTGTCACAAGGGAAGCCCCAAGTATCTGGTAGGGGTTCATAAAAGGGGGAAGGGAATGGAAGTGGAGAAACTCTGTTTCTCTTATCACTGTTGGATGCTGGAATGCACACACACAATGTGTATATATTCACACACACACATATAGATGTATTGAGCTATTTACTATGTACCATACAGTGTACTAGGCGATTTTACATGGACATTTTAATTCAATCCTCACAAGGACTTGTTTCAGAAGCAAGGAAAGAGACATGATTAAGGGTTTAAGTCATATGCCCAAGGTCCCATAGCTAGTAATAGAACATAAATTCAAATTCAGTTTTAGTCTGACTCCAAAGCCCAAGGCTTCATTTATTATTAACAACCTCCCTTCATCACAGCTCTAATGGACAGCTGTCATTCCCTTGGCTGCCCGCCTCCACTTTAGAAGCTGAAAAGCCCAGACATTGTCCCAGCCTCCCTTGCAGCTAAAACACAGGCAGGTGACCTGGGGCTGACTAAATGGATGCCTCTGCTACAGACTTTGAACTGAGAGCTGGTGACATAAAGAGGCAGAGACAGCAGAGAGTCCGGAGCCCTGGGGGAGTGGGAGCGGGAGCAGCGCTGTCTACAGTTCGGGTGTCTGTGGTTGCTGGGCAAACCGTGGCATCCATTTTTCAGAGATGGGTCAGTGTTCCCACCAGGTGGATCAGGTGAGGGGTTTTGTCTGGAGCCTACCTGTGGCACAGCGTCTCTCATCTGGTCTCCTTTTCTAGTCTGGTTTCAATCATTTTGGAAAGTCCTGCAACTATTTCACAACTTAGCAACAAATGCTTTTTTTCCGCTTAGTCAACCAGAATGAGTTTCTGTTGCTTGCAGCCAGCACTGACTGATATAACATATACACTCATAATCTTGAGTGCAGGTTGACTTTGCCATACATCATTTCTACCTGGAATTAAAAACACACATGGACACAGAATTTTATGGAAGTTCGACAGAGAGGAGGGTGACTGTGGGAGGTCATTGGGAACAATTTCTAGCTCACCGATCTATTTATGATTCATGTTAGAGTTTGCATGGATGATTATGGAACTTTTCAGTGTGGTTTTACAAAATTGGGATGCAGAGGTGGACTTTTACCTTTCAAGTGTAATTTGACTTCCAAGTCTAACTCTGAGCTTTAAAAATTTTGTGATGAATTTGGCCTTTGAATAATAAGAAAGAAAATTACTTAAATACATATCTTTCCTGTTATTATAAGCAAAATGGTTTCCCCAAATTGTACTACTTACAAAACTAAGATCACAGAGGAAGTTGAATTGCTGAATTATTTAAAGTAATCTGACTCACTGGAGGCTTAGCTTCTGAGATGGAAGAAGATACGATAGCTTACAAAAAAGTTACTGATAAATTCCAAGATGGAATTCACTTTGAAGAGAGTGAAATGTGGTTAGTGGGTAATGGATCTCTCTGACCTTGTGCAATGAAAGAGGTGAATTTGCAGTTTGACAAAGGGGTTACAATTACAAGGCATCTCTGAACTTCTGGAAGAAGCTACTGCTGCAGATGGCCAAGTGATCTACTGAGATGTCAGATATAAGACAGGAATAAACCTTACAGAGGCCAGGGGTTTGACCTTGGTAAGTCTAGACATGCTAATATGATTATCATCACTCTAATCAAGTTAGAATGTAAACACACATTCTACAAAGCAAAGACTCCCTTGGGGTGATTATTTAGAGGATGATGAAAAGCTGCTTTCTGTCTCTGCTGAGAACAAAATGTGAAGAAATGAGTGACTTTGGTTAGGTGAGTGGCTTTCAACCAGGGATGATTTGGCAATGCTGGTAAGGAGAGGGGAAATGCAGAGTGTTACTAGCATCTAGCTAGGGGAGGCCTGGGATGCTGCTAGATATCCTACAAGGCACAGGGCAAACTCCCATAAGAAGAACTGTCTGGGCCAGAAATGTCAATAGTGCTGGGGTTGAGAAACCCTGGGCAAGATGAGAGAAAGAAATTTCTGAACCTGAGGTTGTATAAATCTCAGAATGGGGTTTACAGCTCCAGGACTACTGTGGGGTGAATGAAACACTGGCCTCAGGGTGCATAATTTGAGAATGTCAAAAGCCCCAGTAATCAAGATAAATGATACTTTTAAAAAATCAGTGCAAAAAAATCCATGATGATCAGGGTATCAAAATTTTAAATAAAGACAGGATCCAACAGAGATGGGATTTGAATAGAGGAAGTTAATATAATATTTATCTTCATTACTGAGGAAGGCAAGGACCTCAGTCTCATTCTAGTTCTGGCCTGTTGATTATCAAGGGTGTGGAATTGTTTCAGCTTAAAGGTGACCTGATTTGATTGTAATTAAGCTGGAGGTAGTTAAACCTGAGTGAAAACTGAGTTAGTCACTCAGTTGTGTTCGACTCTTTGTGACCCTATGGATTGTAGCCCACCAGCCTTGTCTGTCCAAGGAATTCTCCAGGCAAGAATACTGTGCTGCCTCTGCTAAGTCACTTCAGTCGTGTCCAACTCTGCATGACCCCATAGACAGCAGCCTACCAGGCTCCCCCGTCCCTGGGATTCTCCAGGCAAGAACACTGGAGTGGGTTGCCATTTCCTTCTTCAATGCATGAAAAGTGAAAAGTGAAAGTGAAGTTGCTCAGTTGTGTCCGGCTCTTAGTGACCCCATGGACTGCAGCCTACCAGGCTCCTCCATCCATGGGATTTTCCAGGCAAGAGTACTGGAGTGGGGTGCCATTGCCTTCTCTGAAGAATACTGTAGTGGGTAGCTATTCCCTTCTCCCGGGAATCTTCCCGGCCCAGGGATTGGACCTGGGTTTCCTGCATTGTGGGCTTCCCAGGTGGCTCAGTGGGTAAAGAATCTGCCTGCAATACAGGAGACACTGGAGATGCAGGTTTGATCCCTGGGTAGGGAAGATCCCCTGGAGGAGGGCATGGCAACCCACGCCAGTATTCTTGCCTGGAGAATACTATGGACAGGGGAGCCTGGAGGGCTATAGTCCATAGGGTCACCAAGAGTTAGATATGACTGAAGCAGCTGAGCACTCATGCTCACATGCTCCTGCATTGCAGGCAGATTTTTTACTGTTTGAGCCACCAGTTAAGCCTCGTAGGAGGTAAACCAGAAGGTCTTTTCTGGTTCTAGAATTTTAGATTTCGGTAATTAAGTTAAATGAGGAAGCAACCTTCATGTTAAGCTGCATAGAATTTGTAACATGGCTTTTTACTTTCTCTGATTTATAGCATGGCCTCTGTTAGCCAAGATCATCTTTGTTATGAAATGTAATGTGTGATGGCATCTCAAAGAAATTTGTGGCATTAACTGTAGTCTTTAGTAACATCTTTCTATTGCAAATTTCCCTGCCAGGAAAAACTGTTGTGTGACTTTCCCATTTTACTATTTCTCATCCTCTCCTCTTCCCAGTCCCCAAACCTACATACTATTATTTTCTAGGATACACAGATATTGCCATTCTTCTACATTTCTTGCTCCTTTTGTTCCCCCAAATGCCATGGATGGAATCTTTGTGTTTTGTATTTGTGTGTGTTTGTGTGAGGGGGGAGGGCAGATTTTAAATATTTTTCCTTCTAATAGCCTTGGGGGGGATAGTCTGTCTATATTTAATGACTAAGTTTATGTATGTGGGCTACAGTGTACTTAAAACATAATGCCGATCTCCCAGAAATGCTAGATGAAAGCTTCAAAAATAATTTGCTACCCTGGGCAGGGCAAGATAGGAATTATAAAAAATTACAGTAATATTACTAATTAGGAGAAATGTGGTCTTGGAGCCGTATTAGAACAAACACTGTAACCTTTATAGATTGCCTTCCATTAATTTCCCTGGTTTCCCTCTATGAGCAGCTCCCGTTAAGAGTACCTGCATTCAGCAAATGTACTCTTGCATGAAGTAACTGGATATGGGACCTACCACTTCCCCACATCCTGTCACTTAATCTAACTGACATATGTACCACTCCTTTTGATCTATGCTAACCATCATTATCTCAATGCAGATCTCAACTTCCTATCTGTTACTTTAAAAAATGCTTTAATCAGAGGGTAGCAACAAGTTGGGTTGAATTATAGGGTTTGTTTTGGGTTTTAATTTTTTTCATTCTATTAGAAACAAAGTAACATCAAACTTGGGCTCTTTCTTCCCAACCCCTTAGTGGTTGCTATTTTGATGAGCTATTTTGTGTTTATTTCTTGAAAAATGAACAAAAGGAAAAGAAAAGAAAAAGGAACTAAGTGGTAGATGGGGAGGTGAAGGGTAATTCTAATTTAATTGGAATTACCAAAGCTAGACATCTCCAAGTACTTTCTTCTCTTTCTTCTTCATATTTTTCATTTTCAATTTTTATCCTGGTCAAGGGTGAACAGAGTTTCAAGTAGATTGACCACTACTTAGGTAAAGGATGTGTTTAATTGTTTAGGATTTGGGACTATGAACTGTCTGGGTGTGTACTTTGCTGCAGAAAATCCACCAGGAGATCACAGGATCTAAATGATCCATGTGTGCCTCGGTTCGTCAGCTTTCAAGATGGTGATGAAAATGTTCAAAGTTTCCTTTGTAATAAATAGGCTACCTGAACATTAGGTTTGTCGGCTTCCTATGGCAGAAAAGAAATTATGTCTCCTGGATAATTTTAGTTACATCCTCAGAAAGAAGATTAAGTGAGACAAATGGGGTGTTTCTTCTCTTTTCTATATTCCTGTTCTTTAAACAGGTGTTACTCCACCCATTTTATATAACCTTACAAACATATACTGAACAAATGGAGGAATGAGTAAGTGAATCAGAGCTCATTGCAAATGGTAAGGATTCTTTTAGAAAACTTTGATCTTGGTCGTACATTAAGTATGAATCACAAGGTAAAATGTATTTCTTTTTATGGTGGTTTGTGCTAATGATTGCTTAAAAGAGAGTATCACACAAACACCACCACCACACCCCACCCCCAAAAAAGAGAGAGAGAGAGTACCATATGAATTTTAAACAGAATCTTACAACTGCTAAATAAACTGGTCCTTCTTTATTGGAGGCATAAATTTAGGGTTGAAACATTTTCCTTTAATCACCCTGCTCCCTATGTTAACAATATAATTTCACCTATGTTAAAAGCAACTCCCTCCATTGTACTATTGTGCTTTTGTGCATGTTTAAAATTTTTCATATTAAAAAAAATTGAAAGCTTTCCATCCACTGCACCAATTTATTGTTCATAGTAAATAAATCGGGAGTGTCTCTCATTTGTAATACTTTGAGGCAAACCCTTTAAATGCCATCTGGGTCATCTCAGTGCCAGGTTCTGTGCCCTAAGTTGCAGCTTCTGTTCAGGTCTGTTTCAGATTATGTCTGTAGGATGGAAAACAATCCGTTACCATAGTAAGTCAGTTCCTTCTGAATATACAAGTTGAGTTATGATATTCTCACAGAAAGCTTCCATTGAAGGAAACTGACAAAAATAAATACTAGGCTCTTAGGGAATGATCATTTAGAGGTTGTCTCTTCTAGAAGAGTTGTTTGCTTCTCCTTTACAGATTTAATGGAAACTCAAAGGAGGATGAACCTCATGTTTGTAGGATACTTGACCGGGCATGCTGCTAGGCACTTTCATTCAGCACCTCCTTACTCTCCACTGCAAACGTGGGGTGACTGGTATCAGCCTCACCTTCCGAGTGAGAACTGAGGCAGCTGAAGTTCCGACCCCATTGCTTCTGGTGAGGAGGACCAGTGGTGGACTAAAATGTGGCTAAAAACTTTGTGAGGAAAGAGCTGTGTATCTACAAGGGGTGACAGGATGACAGGAGTCGGTCACCTCCCCCGGGAGGACACGGATGATGTTGGAGTCCTCAGTTTAGCCCCTCGGGAGGTAGAAGCCACCTTCCTTATTCGAGGGCTCTGGGTTTCACACAAAGGCCGTCTCCTGTGGTGGGGTCTCAGAGTGCTGTAGAAGAGGATACTGACCTTCAGAAATGATGCCTCAGCACCCACGTGTGCTAAATTTATTAGGGTGATCGATTTGTTCCAGTTCACCTGTGACTGTCCCATTTTAAAAGTCAAAGTCCTGCATCCAGAGAACCCCATCAGTCTTTAACAAACTGAGTTGGTTGGGTTCCAACTCAGTTGTAAAAGTTAGTTGTTTGATTTCCAACAATCACACTGATGTGAGTCTCAAGAAACACACCAAGGCATTGTAAAGACATCAGATTCATAAAGGAAGGCTCAGTGGTAAAGAACCCACCTGCCAAAGCAGGAAATTTGGTTTTGATCCCTGGGTCAGGAAGATCCCCTGGAGAAGGAAATGGCAACCCACTCCAGTATTCTTGCCTGGGAAATCCCATGGACAGAGGAGACTGGCAGACTGCAGTCCATGGGGTTGCAAAAGAGTTGGACACAGTTTAGTGATTAAACAACAACATAAAGGAAATAAAGTACTGCATTTTCAATGACTCCTCTGCCACAGGAGAGACTAAGCTTCTGTGAGTTGGCTTTGATAGTGGTAAAATGAAGTCACCAGAGCTCATGCTGGCAAATCAACATAATTTCTGGCTTCCTCTAAACCTGAGGAATTGATATTTCTTTCACAGGTCAGTCCTGCCCCAGTGACTTCACTATTCCTATTTGAATGAGTGGGTAGGCTAAACACATAAAACTTAACTTCGTGTTATACCCACTAATAAATAAGGACAGAGGGTGTAATTTCATAAGACGGAGTGGGGTCCAGGGACCCATTTCCATTCGACATCATTATAGCATTAGCTTGGAAAATTATCTGGAGCCATGCAGAGAATACACTGGGTTTAGTTCAAACCCACCAAGTCCAGCTGTTTATAATAGATTCCTTTATGCAGTCTCTGGACACTTGACATGAACTATGAAGTATACTTAGCAGATCTGCAAAAAGGGAAAAAGTATTTGGAGGTATTTAGTAAAGTGAACTCATTGAAAAAAGGAAAAACAGAAAGGGTAAAAAATAAATCCACCAGGATGAGAAAGGAGAAAAATAGGAATGGAAAGTATAGGGAAATACAACAAGTTTTAGTTTAGATCTGTTAATTTATCTTTTTAAAACCTATTTTGGGCCTGAATTATGTTGTAGCCTAGGAATATTTAATCCAGACAAGGCTAAATGGTAAAGACAGACTGATTTTTATAGTAATTCATTTAGCATTAGATGTTTGTGTCATTTTCTTCCTGACTGTTTTTTATAACTGTGCTCTGGGAGTCCCTAAATAGCAGTTTGGTCTTCAAGTCTTTCAACTGGTTTCAAATAATTTTTCAGATAGGCAAAAAGATTTGTCTTTCAGAAAACCTCTATTATTTTTGAATAATAATCACTATCAGGGAGAGAAATCATCTATATCCTGAAGCCAAAAAGAACTTAATATCTATTAAAATACAATCAGCATGGGACTTCCCTGGTAGTCTAGTGATTAAGACTTCAAGCTCCCAATTCAGGGGGCCTGGGTTCAATCCCTGGTCAGGGAATTAGATCCCATATACTGCAACTAGCATAGATGGATTGTCAGAGTTTACTTAAATACTGGGAGTTCTGTGAGTCTCAAAGTGTGGTCTGGAACCAGCAGTATGAGTGTCCCCTGGGAACCTGCCGGAAATGAAATTGCTTTGCTCCCCACCCCAGACATGCTGAATAATTATTTCTGGGTGGGGGTGGGGAGCAGAGAAGGGGCAGCAATCTGTATCACAGCCAGTCTTCTGGGTAATTCTGATGCACAGGCAACTCTGAAAATCGCCGAATTCATATATCCACAGTGGTGGATTTATTTCCTAACTATTCTGTTTTATCACAAGGACAGGCTTTACCAACCAGGCAACTAAACTGAAAACTTCACTCAGTCTTCAAAGATTGGTCACGTCTTGCCTGATGCTGCCTCTGGTGGCAGCAGAGTCTGCAATCTACAGAATAGCTCTAGCATGTGGGTCTATTGTCAATCATTATTAAAATCCTTACTAAGGATTCTTTTCTAATTTCAAGATTTGTTGAGATATAAATGACATATAACATTGGCCATATCCTGCACACATTTTCTTTCTTGCATTTTAAGTCATCTCTGAATTAGTTATAATACATCATACAATGTAAATACGGTGTAAATAGTTATAAATACAATGTAAATGCTATATAAATGGGCTTCCCAGGTGGTAAAGAACCTGCCTGCCAATGCAGGAGATGTAAGAGACACAAGTTCGATCCCTAGTTCTGGTTTGACCCCTGGGTTTGGAAGATCCCTTGGAGGAGGGCATGGCAACCCACTCCAGTATTCTTGCCTGGAGAATCCCATGGACAGAGGAGCCTGGTGGGCTGGTGTCCATAGAGTCGCAAAGAGTAGGACATGGCTGAAGTGTCCTAGCACTCAGCATGCTATGTAAACATGTGTCAGTAAGGAACGAATTCAAGTTTTGGTTTTTGAAACTTTCTGGAATTAAAAAACTTTTTTTTCCCTTTGATTTGCGGTTGGTTGAATCCTCAGATGTGGAACCTGCAGATTTGAAGGGCTAAATCCCTAACTATCACACAGGGCTTCTGCTTTTCTGGTTGAACCTTGACTGATACAAATTGGCAATAGTGTCAAGTCCAACTCAAGGCATGCTTTTGTATGATTCCTGAGCCAAGAATGTCTTTTATGTTTTTAGGGAATTGTAAAATAAAGCAAAGAATATGTGACAAAGACCATATATGTCCTGCAAGGCTGAAAATATTTACTCTCTGGCCCATTGCAAAAAGTTTGCTGACCCTTGTAGGAAAAGTAGCAATGTAAAATGCTATAGCTACTTTAACAGTTAGACAGTCTCTTAAAAACATAAGCACAAATTTATCATATGGCCCAGAAGTCCTGCTCCTATGTATTTACTGAAAAGAAATGAAAATTCGTGCCTGTACAAAGACTTGTATCTAACTGTTCATAGCTATTTAATTCATAATAACCAAAAAATTAAACAACATAAAGGCCCATTAACAACTGTATAGATAGACAAACTGTGATACATTCATAGAATAAAAAGGAATTAACCACTGATACCCAACACAGAAAAAGATAAAAAAAATTATGCTAAGTGAAAGAAGGCATAGACAGAAGAACGCATATTGTATGATTTCCATTCCTTTTATATGAAGTCCCAGAATTGACAATATCAATCTCATGACAGAAAAAGTGCTGGTTGCCTGGGAGGCCAGTGGGGTGTTGACTTGAAAAGAGCTTGAGTGAACAGCCCAAGGAACAGCTTGATTGAAAAGGTCTCACATTTGCCAAAACCCATTAAACTGAACAATTAAAGTGCATTAATTACACATCCATGTAAGTGTTATTCACTCAGTTGTGTCCAGCTCTTTGTGACCCCATGGACTATAGCCCTCCTGGCTCTTCTGTCCATGGAATTATCCAAATAAGAATACTGGAGTGGGTAGCCATTCCCATCTCCAAGGGATCTTTCCAACCCAGGGATCGAACTTCGGTCTACTAGCAGGCAGATAGATTCTTTACTATCTGAGCCACCAGGAAAGCCCTATACCTCCAAGAAACTGACTTAGAAAAAAAAGTCACAGCTACACATTGTTTTAAAAACTAAACTTCCTGTTCAGGCCACCTGTGTAAAGTACATGGCAATGATTGCTGTATTAGTCTCCTAGAGTTGTTCTAACAAAGTACCACAAACTGGGTAGGCTTAAATGGCAGAAATCTGTCTCATAACTTTGGAGGCCAGAAATCCAAGATCAAGGTCTTGGCAGAATTGGTTCTTTTTGAGAGAACCTGTTCTGTGCCTCCCTCCTAACTTATTGGTTTGCTGTCAGTCTCTGGTGTCCTTTGCCTTCAGATATGTCACTCTGATTGCTGCTTTTTCCCTGTGTATGTTTCTGTCTCAATTTCCCAATTGCCCCCATTTCATAAGGACCCTGGTCAAACTGGCTTAGGACTCACCCTAACATCTTAGCTTGATGATCTGCAAAAATCCTATTATCAGATAAGGTCCCACTCACAGGTACTGGGGGTTAGGATTGTAACATCTTTTGGTGGAGAGAAATGGCAACCCACTCCAGTACCTTTGCCTGGAAAATCGCATGGATGGAGGAGCTGGTAGGCTACAGTCCATGGGGTTGCAAAGAGTCGGACACGACTGAGCAACTTCACTTTTGGTGGTGGTGGGGAAATAATTCAATCACAAATTGACAGTTGTTTACAAATTAACGTAGAGGTGTAGGACTTGGCCTCATGAATTTGGTCATCTCAGCAAATTCCTCTTTTCCTTAAGCCGTGAGTCTTCAGAATCTTTGCCCATCTTTCCTGTCTATCATGTTATCTTGATCTAGGCCAAGTTCTACAGGATAAGCATAATTGAATTGATTTAGGAGGAGGCAAACATTTACACAGAAAAAGACAAACATATGTATTCAATATGCAGCTAACCCATTCATTGATTTACATCAAGGCTTTAAAGTAAATACTACCTATTTAGAAAGGTTGCTTTACCTAAAATAGTATGGTTGCAGCTGCAGCTGCCTTTACAAAGTCTATTTTTGAGACTTCTGAATCTGCCATAGCCACACATGTGACCAATAAACCAATAGTAAAAATCATTTCTATTAATAATATTTTGCTTCCCTTTTCAGAGTGGAAAGTTTCTAAGGCTGACTTCTTCCTTGTCCATTTATTTTTAAATGAAATGCTCTAGAATACTTACTCTAAAATTCTCTAGTGAAAGAGTTAAGATGTTTTTAATGGACATAGCTATATCTGCCTTGCTTTTTCTTTGCATCTCTTAATTTCAACATAATATAAAATTTTCACAGAATAGAATAATTCTACTGGAAAAGAGAATAAAAAGTTCATCCAAATGTAACTGTATTTTTTCTGAAATTCGGTACACACTCCATGTAGATGTACTGTACTGAGTGAACATATTTTTTCCTTCATAATATAGATGTTCTTCTTCCTGCTAGCTGCTTTGATAGTATAACATTTCCACTGCAGTTTTGTTCATTGAGAGGAAAACAATGTCAGAGTCCTTTCTTTAGATGAACCTGTTTCACACATTTCCTAGCCTTTTTTTTTTATATAATAGCTGAAAAGGTGAATCTAATCATCAACTATCCAATCAATGACTAGATGGGATTATAGTAATGTTCAAGGCACTGAAAAGAAATGAGAGAGGAAGAAAAGGGGTCACTGTCCTTAAGAACGAGAAGTCTAGCTGGAGTTTACAAAAGAAGCGTCAGATCTGCACGCAGATCAGATTCCCTGCTGTGTTTATCCGCACAGTATACTTCTATGCCGCCTCCTCTGAACTGCTATTAGATGACGGCAGCTAAAGGTCAAAGACGCTGATGAAAGTGAGCATGGAAAGGAAGCAATAGAGGTGTCAGCCTGGGGAAGGTCCCCCAGGGCCGCTGTGTGTTGGCTGCCAAGGGAAAAGATTTAGTGTGACTTGATCTCTACAAGGTATTTGCTCATGAAGCTAAACAGGTGCTTGAGGGAATGTCTGTGAAAATAATACTAATAAGCTAGTGAGATGTCATTTATAATTTAATATGAAAGGAAAAATATGTTATTGACATACTATATGAAAACAGAGATTCCTCTCCATCTGAAATGAAAGAAACTCACATTGACAGCTGCTAATGAAAAAGAAATTTCTACTACCTTCCCTGTGAGACATAGCAAAACCAGCAAATAGAATCACATGACATCTACCTTTCTTTCACATTAAATACTTAATTTCTGGATGTGGAAAATTAATTATTCTGTTGATGAGATGAAGTCAATTTTTTTTTAATTTAGATTTTTAAGCTAATGATCTCTTCTATCCAGATGCTAATATTTCATTGGAGGGACAGAGGCTTTATAGATTTACCCCAAAATGGGGCCCTCTCCATGAAGAATTTTTTTTTTTTTTTTCTGATTAGTGGAAGTCAGGGCATAGAGCAAGTCCAAAATAGTGAAAATTACTAGAAATGCCTCTACTCAAACATTTCCAGTCTTGTTTGAGTCTGGGATAAATGTTGCCACGTCCTAGCTTAATTTGTTAGCATAAACAGGTTTTTGAGTTTATCTGAATATTTTTTTTTAACCTTCCAAGTTCCTTTTGCTTATAGGGTCCCAGCCTTTCTTTCTTTCTTTTCAATATTATTCATCTGTTTGGTTGCACAGGTCTTAGTTGTGACGTGCAGGATCTGTGATCTTCCTTGTGGCATGCGGGATCTTTAGGTGGGGCATGGGGATCTAGTTCCCCAACCAGGGATCGAACCTGGGCACCCTGCATTGGGAATGAGGAGTCTCTATACCACCAGGGAAGTCCCCTAGCCTTTCTTTGGGAAAGGGCAGGACTCACACCTTTTCAAATATTCACTGTGATTTATAACCTTATAAAGCAATCTGCTTGATTAGGGTGACTGGGGCAAAATTCCCCAATAGATGATTAAACACCTTGATGGGACACACTCCCCATCAAGGTATGTTTAATGGAGCTATTAACTCTTAGTGAGAGGCAGCCGCAAACACTTGCATTTCACTCTCATGGTTGGCTCACTCACTGGGCATATGAGGTTATCATAATGGCCTCATAAAACACAACTGATTGTCTCATTCCTCAATTAACATCTTATAAAGTTGGTAATATGATTATGATAGAATCGAATTGTAAGTGAATTTGGATTTTTGTCTGCACACACCATCAGTTCAGTTCAGTCGCTCAGTCGTGTCCGACCATAGCTTCCTCAAAAGAATTTAAGGAATAGTGTGGGTAGGAAGGGGGCTGTCAAGCTCCTTTAAACCTTTAAGGAAAATAGCAAAGTTTAGTGAGTGCAAACGGGTGCTGTCAATGGGAAGGAATCTTAGCCCTCTGACTCTTTAGTCAGTTTCATCTCTTTAGCATATACTGTTTATGATAGCCAAGACCTGGAAACAACCTAAAGGCCCATTGACAGATGGATGGATAAAGAAGATGCACACAGCGGAATATTACCCAGCCATAAAAAAGAATGAAATGATGCCATTTGCAGCAATGCGATGGACCTGTTACTTACGTCAACTTACTTATCACACTTCAACTAAGTGAAGTGCTTATTAAGATATTGCTTATACGTGGAATCCAAAAAAAAATTGACAGAAATGAACTTATTTACAAAATGGAAACAGACTCACAGACATAAAAAACAAACTTAGGGTTACCAAAGAGGAAAGAGTCGGGGAGGAATAAACTGGGAGTTTGGAATTAACAGATACACACTACTATATACAAAAAATAGATAAATAACAAGCACCTACTGTATAGCTTCTCTGCTGGCTCAGATGGTAAAGAATCTGCCTGCAATGCAGGAGACCTGGGTTCAATCCCTGGGTTGGGAAGATCCCCTGGAGAAGGGAATGGCTGCCCACAGTATTGTTGCCTGGAGAATTCCATGGACAGAGGATCCTGATGGGCTACAGTCCATGGGTTGCAAAGAAGTCAGATACGACTGAGCAACCAACACTTTCTTTACTTTTCTTTCACTGTATAGCACTTCAATATCTTGTAATAATCTATAATGGAAAAGAATATGAAAATGAATATATATATCTAGGGGCTTGGTAGCTCAGTGGTAAAGAATCTGCCTGCCAATGCAGGAGACATAGGTTTGATCCCTAATCCGGGAAGATTTCACATGCTGTGGAGCAACCAAGCTCATGTGCCACAACTATTGAGCCTGTGCCCTAGAGCCTGGGAGTTATAACTACAGAGCCCAGTGCTGAAACTACTGAAGCCCTCACCCCAGAGTCTGTTCTCTGCACCAAAAGAAGCCTCTGGAATGAGAAGCATGGGCACCACAACTGGAGAAAAGCCTGAGCAGCAACAAAGACCCAGAACAGCCAAAAATAAATAACTAATAAAATTTTAAAAATTAAAGCCTTTAAAAAAAGAATATATAAACCTGAATCTTTGATCATAAATCAGGAAGACTCAGGTTATCCTTCACGTGGGAATGGGAGGAGATAGCTTTGAAATCAGAGAACAGAACTACATGCAATTCACAGGGATGCAATTCACAGGAAGGGTTCATTCTGAGTAATAAATACATATATATACATATATATTTCTTTCAGGATGTCTATAAACATTGACTTTTTTTGAAGAATGCTATTAAACAGCTAGGTTTAAAGGAATATGACAAGAATAAATTTTTTAAAATAAGCATTGCCTTGGCACAATTATTTTTTTCAAGTGGCTAGTTCTAGGAAAGTTTCCAAATACTGTCTTATCCCATATTTTGTGTGTAAATCTTTTAGGATAATAAAGCTCAGAGAGATACAGATGAATGCTATGGTCTGGATGTTTAAATATTCCCCAAATTCATACAATGAAAATCTAATGCTCAAGGTGAAGGTATTAGGAACTGGGTGGGGCCTTTGGGAGATGATTAGGTCCTAAGGGTGGAGCCCTCATGATGGAGTTAGCTCCCTCATAAATAAGGCCAGAGAGAGCTCCTTTCCTCCTTCCCCAAGTGATGATATTAATACAAGAAGTTGGAAGTCCTTGACTGGAAGATAATCCTCATCTGACCATACTGACACCCTGATCTTGGACTTCCAGCCTCCATACAGTAAGAAACAGATGTCTGTTATTTATAAGCCACTCAGTCTATAATATTTTGATGCCAGCATAAAGGGACTAAGGCAATAATGGAACAACTATCATTCTTCTGTTTTTGGAATGCCTTATGAGCTGACAACTTGTTTAGGTATTCTGATCTCACCAGAATGTTTCTGATCAATGAAATACTCTAACACAGGGCATTGGGGTGGGGAGAAGGAAAGAAAAAGGACCAGGCAATAGAAAGAAAAAGAGGAAGTGGCTTATATACTGAGGTCATTTAGGCAAACAGTAGAGATGGTGAGGCAGCAATTCCTCATCCTCTAAAACTCCTTTTGTTGGTTTCAAGACAGAAAATCTCACCATCTGGGCGTTCTCTGGCAGCAATACTCAGGCATGACTCTGGAAGTTTTAAATGTTGAAATCAGGAATTATAGGGGAAAAAAAAGTGTGGTGAAGGAAAAGAAGAGGGAAGAAAAGTGGATGAAAAGGGAGGCAGAGAAGACAGGGAGGTATTCCCAGCTAAATTTGAATCTGAGCTCCATACAGAGGAGGGTCTTTTCTTCACTGCTCTACTTATAAGATGTAGAATAGAGTCTGTCATTTAATAGAGATTCGGTAAATATTTGTTGAACAAATCATGGGATTGTGGTGCTACCGTGGTGTGGATGGCTGGGTGTATAGCAAGCAGTTCAGAAGGTGCACCCCTCAGATCTCCCTTTAAGAAAGAATTTATCATTCAGTTGTACAAGTGCACAACTTGTACAGCTTGACTGAGAATCACCAATTGGCCGAATCTTCAGGCTCTGCTTTAGTTTTTAAGTTGAAGGCACTTAAAAATGACAATGACAGACCAGAAAAGTGGGTGCCAGCTCCTAGCCATCTCTGCCCAATGCGGTCTCCTCTGGGGAGTTCTTTGCTCTGGAACTTATTGCTGTTGGGGTGGTCGAGACCCTATCAGATGTACATCATGGTCTGAGACTCTGCTCAGTCCTGCTTCCTCCCTCTTTATCTTTCAGAGACATCCCTACTTACCCCAATCCCAAACATCTTGGATTAACTTCATTTCAGAGTTTGCTTCCATGACTTAGACCTAAAGGTGTGACATTTTGCCTTGGTCTCATTATCACTTTGGTGCAGGATGAACTGTCAGGTTGTGAGTTATTCTGGGTGATGCTTCAATTTTTCCAAATCTCAACAGTCTTCCTGGTAAGGTTATGTACCTGACTTTCAAGGATAGTGCTACTGAAAATGTGATTTCTGGACTGGTGCCAATCCCCAAACTATTTGTTATTACTTGTCCACAATAAGATGAGGGCAAAAACTGAGAATAATAGTTTAAATTCTTTTTGACAATTTGGCATCCCTCCAGCAACCAAGATCAGAGAACTGGTTTTGTTGAGTACCATATAGATTAGTCTAGATGTTGTTGAACTTGCACTGTGACTTCCATGTTGTGTGAATTGTGTACTAGTCATGTGTTGTAGGACCACACTACAATTTGTGATATTTTAAGGTTAGTTTGTAATTATAACTCTGTTCAGTTCAGTCGCTCAGTTGTGTCCGACTCTGTGTGACCCCATGAATCGCATCATGCCAGGCCTCCCTGTCCATCACCAACTCCAAGAGTTTACTCAAACTCATGTCCATCGAGTCAGTGATGCCATCCAGCCATCTCATCCTCTGTTGTCCCCTTCTCCTGCCCCCAATCCCTCCCAGCATCATGGTCTTTTCAAAGGAGTCAGCTCTTTGCATGAGGTGGCCAAAGTATTGGAGTTTCAGCTTCAGCATCAGTCCTTCCAATGAACACCCAGGACTGATCTCCTTAAGGATGGACTGGTTGGATCTCCTTGCAGTCCAAGGGACTCTCAAGAGTCTTCTCCAACACCACAGTTCAAAAGCATCAATTCTTCGGTGCTCAACTTTCTTCACAGTCCAACTCTCCCATCCATACATGACCACAGGAAAAACCATAGCCTTGACTAGACGGACCTTTGTTGGCAAAGTAATGTCTCTGCTTTTGAATATGTTATCTAGGTTGGTCATAACTTTTCTTCCAAGGAGTAAGTGTCTGTTAGTTTCATGGGTGCAGTCACCATCTGCAGTGATTTTGGAGCCCAAAGAAATAAAGTTTGACACTGTTTCCACTTTCCTCATCTATTTCCCATGAAGTGATAGGACCAGATGCTATGATCTTCATTTTCTGAATGTTGAGCTTTAAGCCAACTTTTTCACTCTCCTCTTTCACTTTCATCAAGAGGTTTTAGTTCCTTTTCACTTTCTGCCATAAGGGTGGTGTCATCTGCATATCTGAGGTTATTGATATTTCTCCCGGCAATCTTGATTCCAGCTTGTGTTTCTTCCAGCCCAGCATTTCTCATGATGTACTCTGCATAGAAGTTAAATAAGCAGGGTGACAATATACAGCCTTAATGTACTCCTTTTCCTATTTGGAACCAGTCTGTTGTTTCATGTCCAGTTCTAACAGTTGCTTCCTGACCTGCATACAGATTTCTCAAGAGGCAGGTCAGGTGGTCTGGTATTCCCATCTCTTTCAGAACTTTCCACAGTTTATTGTGATCCACACAAAGGCTTTGGCATAGTCAATAAAGCAGAAATAGATGTTTTTCTGGAACTCTCTTGCTTTTTCGATGATCCAGTGGATGTTGGCAATTTGATCTCTGGTTCCTCTGCCTTTTCTAAAACCAGTTTGAACATTTGGAAGTTCACGGTTTGCGTATTGCTGAAGCCTGGGTTGGAGCATTTTGAGCATTACTTTACTAGCATGTGAGATGAATGCAATTGTGCGGTAGTTTGAGCATTCTTTGGGACTGGAATGAAAACTGACCTTTTCCAGTCCTGTGGCCACTGCTAAGTTTTCCAAATTTGTTGCCATATTGAGTGCAGCAATTTCACAGCATCATCTTCCAGGATTTGAAACAGCTCCACTGGAATTCCATCACCTCCACTAGCTTTGTTCATAGTGATGCTTTCTAAGGCCCACTGGACTTCACATTCCAGGATGTCTGGCTCTAGGTGAGTGATCACACCATCGTGATTTTCTTGGTTGTGAAGATCTTCTTTGTACAGTTCTTCTTTGTATTCTTGAAAACCTCTTCTTAATATCTTCTGCTTCTGTTAGGTCCATAACATTTCTGTCCTTTATCGAGCCCATCTTTGCATGTAATGTTTCCTTGGTATCTCTAATTTTCTTGAAGAGATCTCTAGTCTTTCCCATCCTGTTCTTTTCCTCTGTTTCTTTGCATTGATCGCTGAAGAAGGCTTTCTTATCTCTTCTTGCTATTCTTTGGAACTCTGCATTCAGATGCTTATATCTTCTTTTCTCCTTTGCTTTTTGCTTCTTTTCTTTTCACAGCTATTTGTAAGGCCTCCCCAGACAGCCATTTTGCTTTTTTGCATTTCTTTTCCATGGGGATGGTCTTGATCCCTGTCTCCTGTACAATGTCACGAACCTCATTCCATAGTTCATCAGGCACTCTGTCTATCAGATCTAGTCCCTTAAATCTATTTCTCACTTCCACTGTATAATCATAAGGGATTTGATTTAGGTCATACCTGAATGGCCTATTGGTTTTCCCTACTTTCTTCAATTTAAGTCTGAATTTGGCAATAAGGAGTTCATGATCTGAGCCACAATGTCATGTTATGAGTTATGTTATGACTGTAACAATATATAAAATCTGTAATCTTTTGAGACAATTCAAAAGAGAAATTGCTGAAACTGGCAATAAATGAAGAATTGAAGGATTCTGAAAATGTCATTTGTTTTAGCTAAAAGTTAAAAATGAATATTCTTAGCTTGCATAAATTGATGTGAAAACTCTTTCTATTCCNCGGAGAAGATCGCCTTTGAGGGCGGAAGGGAAAGTGTTAAAGGGGTGTGGTGAGAAGAGTGAGGTCATTGGAGAGTGCCGCTCGCTACGCTCGCAGAGCCGGCGCGCCACTGACGTCACCACCGCCGACTGCTTTCCGGAAGGCAGACGTGGACGGCCCGCGAGGTATTATTCTGAAGTGGGGTTGGAATTTTTCTCGTGCTTCTGTCTAAGTCCGCTAATCCTGGGAGCCCCCTGTCACGCTCCCGCTGACTGTGAGGAGCGGGGCCGTGCTGCGTAGCCATCCGCGAGTGCGAGTGTTGGGGTAACCTGCAATGGGAGTCCATTGCAGGACCCCCATTTCCGCTTTTTTAAGGCCTCTTGCTGGCTTCGGCTTTTCTCGGCCCCTCTCGTTTCTTTGGGTCTGGCCTTCCGTTTTTCTTCGTCTGTTAGCTCCGCCTCTCAAGTATTCGTGGGCGGAGAAATTAAAAGCTCGTGACTTCTCCGTTAATTTTCTGCTGCTTTGAAACCTGATTGAGAGAGGAAGGCCGAAGTGGAAGATGTAGGAGAGTAGCTTTCCCTTGTCATCCGCCTTTATCATTTAGGTACATGATCATGCCCTGCCTGCTGCTGCGATATTAACCCACCTGAGGTGGGAAGCTAATTTTGATCCTAAGTTGAAATTTAATGGAATCTTTTAAAAGTGGTTTTTCTTTGTGGTCCAGGAATGGTGTGATTCAAACTTCTGTTTGAATATATCTTTCTTGTCTTGCTGTTTGTTGACCGCAGTTCATTTTTGGCTTGATAAGGATGTCTCTGTCCCAGTGAGGTGTTTGCTGCCCACCTTGGACTATCTGATAGTAGAGTGACCCGAGATTTAGCCGAATGTTCACTTAGGATCCGGAAATAACCAGATAATCCCTACTCAAACTCCGGGAACCGTTTGTGATTGATGGAAATGATATTTTTGAAAGAGAAAATAATGATAGCGTGAACAGTGGTTTTTCAAAAATAATCAAGACAGTTTACATGTCATATCTCAGTTAGTGACTGTTTTCAAACTGTTGACCATGCAAATATGGCTCTAAGCAGCCCCCAGCGGTTTGGGTGTTTGAATATTTTCACATTAGTAAAATAATAACTAATATTACTAATTAATATATTGAGTCCTGAGACAGGCATTGTTCTAAAAACTTTACCTGTATTGTTCATTTAACCAGCACAGTACACCTGAGATGAGAATCTTGTCATAAGTAAATTCCATAGTTTTGGAAGCTAATTTTGCTGCTTCACATGAGTAATTTTGAAAACACTTCGAATGAAACTTTGGAATTAACAATAGAATTAATTTCATTGTAATCCGGTTTAACTGTTTGTCTCAATCTTAAGCAACATCTTTGTAATTTATATATTTTTCTATTATGAGACCTCGGGATAATTTTGTTTTTAGAGGTTAGCATCTCTACCTTTTCTCTGGGATTTTACTCTAAATATGAAGGAGAGTTACAAGTGACACTAGCGTGGACTGTCTGCTAAAGACAATATTTTTGGAGAGATCGTTGTATGGACGTTTCACCATTATTTTCTAAGGTAATGCTGTGCAAAAAAGTCACTACGTTAATAGAATTCTGATGCAACATCTGCAGAGATCTTTCTAGTTTTCCCTCAAATAGTATATTGATTTGTTTCTGATTTAGTTCCTAATTGTATGTAACTCTGCTTGGCATAAGGATGGCAACAGCCCTGGGATGTACATTATTGTATATCTTCTTTTGAATCGACATGGTGACTATCCTAACCTGGTATTGAGATTCTCCAAAATTTGGTTCCAGTTTACTTTCATTGTTTTTAGTTAGTGAACAGATAGTTACCAAATAAGTGGCAAGACTTTATGTTAATCATGTGGAGATACATTGGGAAATAACCAGTGGAGAGTTTTGAGCAGAGGAGCGATATGATCTGGTTTAGGTATTTAACAGGCTTATTCTGCCTGCTGTATTAACAGCAGCTTGTTGGAGAGAGGGGTACAGCAAAGCCAGGAGACTAATTAGGAAGGTGTTGTTACAATTCAGATAAGAAGATAGGGTCTTCACAGCTGAAAGAAGTCACTGGTGAGTAGCAGTTCAATTTTGGATGTACTTCATAGGTAAAGCTAACAGATTTGCTTATGGATTGAGTGTGGGTTGTAAACCTGTCCAGGTTTGGGACTTTGAGCAACTAGAAGGGTTAATTCCCATTAACCGAGAAGTGGAGAACTATGAGCGAAGCAGGTTTGCGAGGTAGAATTGGGAGTTTACTATAATATGTTAAGTTTGAGATGTCTGTTAGTTATCCAAGTGGAGATGCTATAGGCAGTTGAGGTCTGGAATTCAGTGGGGAAGTCAGTGGAAAAGGTCAGTTGGGAGTAGTGAGATGGTATTTAAAATTGTGAGACTAGAGGCAGTTGCCGAAGGACTGTAAACAGAAGAGCAGTAGACTTGAGTCCTTAGGCATTTTGGCCTTTATAGGTTTGGGGTGATAAGGACCCAACAAAGTAGACAGGCAGAACAGCCATCTGGGAACAAGGACAATTTTGAGAGTCTAGTGTTGTGGAGTTCAGGGTGAAGTAATGTGTTTACCGTTGTCAGATGCAGGTTATGGATCAGATAAGTGAGGACTGACGTTTTCAGGTTTATCTTGATAAACATGAGGAGGAGTGTTATTGATGGATAAATGACGACAGTATGGTAAATGTTAGGACACAAAGGAAGAAGAGACTACTTTTGCTTGGGAGATATGGAAGCCTTTATAGAGAAGAGGGCATTTGACATGGGTTTTAAATGATTAATAGGTTTTATTAGGCCCAGAAGACAGGGGAGGAATCAGGGGAGGAGGTATTCCAAGCAGAGGAAGGTTTTCTTCTCTCCCTTCAAGGCCACACCTCCCAGTCAGCTGTTAAGCATACTTTTGCAGGTCCTTTCTTTTGTGCCTATTAGACAGTGCCTCATTTTGGATTACCATTCTTGCTCCAGGCTCTTTGAGCCCTGCTAAATAAATTCACAAAAGACCCAAATTAATGCTACCCTACTTCAACTGGGTCCTTTCTCGGTTGCCTGACAGTTGCTTTATTTATCCCTATTTTTTTCCCAGGTGGCTCAGTAGTAAAGAATCTGCCTGCCGATACAGGGGACTCGAGTTCGATGCCTGGGTCAGGAAGCTCCGCTGGAGGAGGAAATGGCAACTCACTCCAGTATTCTTGCTGGGATAATCTCATGGACAGAGGAGCCTGACTGGCTGTAGTCCATGGGGTCGTAAAGAATTGGGCATGACTGAGCACATACGCACAAACATTTGTGCATGCACACACGGACTCTCTTCCCACCACACACTCCTCAGTGCCATGTAACTATAGCATTTACTTAGCATTGACTATGGGCTTCTCTGGTAGTGCGAGTGGTAAAGAATCTGCCTGCAATGCAGGAGACCCTTGTTTGATTCCTGGGTGGGGAGGATCCTCTGGAGCTGGAAATGGCAACCCACTCCACTGTTCTGGCCTGGGAAATCCCATGGTCAAAGCCTGGCAGGCTACAGTCCATAGGGTTGCAAAGAGTCAGACATGACTAAGCAGCTAAGCACAGCACAGCATTGACTAAGCCAGATACTCAGGAGTCATTTATTTAATAGATATTTATTCAGCCTCTATGACATGCTGCCCTGATACTTAGAATGTATGTGAGCAGACTTGCCTTGCATCAAGGTGCTTACAGTCCAGCATGGATGGTGGACGTTAATCAAATCACAGAAATACAAAATAACAACAATGGTATGGAGAAATATATGGTGCTGTGAGACTGTATCAGCAGTGGATATAACTTAATCTAAGGCAAGAGGGAATGCTTTCTTGAGAAAGCATTGTTAATGAGGGAGCAGGCCAGACAGGGTGGTGGCCAGGAGTCCCCCAACAACTCAGGGAGGAGTTTCTACAGAGAACGAGGCTAGAAAGGCTCTTGTACCTTGAAAACAGGAAGAAAGTGGTCTTATGGTAGCTAGAAAATTTAGATGTAGGGAAGGCAATCCATTCATATGTTTCTTTGAATATAACAAAGCTAAAGAACGTAGGTTTGATTGTAATTGCTAAGCTGGGTGGAAATGACATTTTATCTGGCATATTTGGGACTAAAGTAAAATCGGAACTTCAGATAGTTGAAATTTTTGTTTATATACGTATGTACTATTGCATTATAGATATTATTTAGAAATCTTAATTCTGAGAGTATAACATAAAATGCGCTCCTTCACCGTACTGCTTTGTTTTCCCAGAAGTAACCCTAGTTAAGGGTCTCTTTTGTATTTTTTAAGAAATTTATGTAAAGAACTATACCTCCACACTCATTTCTTTCTTCCAAAAACAAGTGGGTTGTACTATAAATGCTGTTCTTCAATTTTTCCTCACTTAATATATTTCAGGAATTGAAACTCTGCTTCTTATTTTTCTCTACTACACAGTATTTCATTGAAGGAATATTTCATAAGTTATGTAGCCAGTTCTAATGAGCATGGAAGTTGTTTCTTGCTTTAAAGTGTATTTTAAGAAGTGTTGCAGTGGACATCCTTAAACATTATCTTGGGTGAAAACTTACATTTTCAGAAGTAAAATTGCTGGGTCAAATACTTTGTGCATATACAATTTTAAAGCATAGTGCCAAATTTGCCCCCCAAAATGCTTGGTTTACACTCCAATTAATAGTGAATGAGAGGCTGTTTCTCTTCACCTTTGCCCATATTAAGTACTATCAATCTTTTTGATTTTTGCTTGTTTGACAGGTGAAAAATGGCATCTTGTTCTGGTGATTTATGTTTCTTTAATTATGAGTAAGATTGAGTAGCTTTCTTTATGCCTCTTGGTCATCTGGATTCCTTTATATGTGAACTGCTGATTTTCTTTGTTCATTTTTATTTGGGGTTGAAGGTTTTTTTTCCCGTATTTTATTTATTTTTGTTGGAGTATAGTTGCTTTAAAATTGCAGGTATTCTTGTGTGTTGTCGTTAAGTTGATTTTCAGAGGCTTCTTTTATCTGTCTTTATGTTGCAAATATTTTCCCCTAGTTTTTCATTTGACTGTAGGCTTGGTTTGTTTATTTTTGCATGCATACATTTTTGTAAGGGCCAGGTAAAATGTAAGGCATCAGGGTTTTTTTTTAAGAAGGAAATTTGTGACATTATGGAAGTAACATACTGGAACAAAGCCTTTGTTGGGAATGTTCGTAATATAAACCTCATTTGAGGCCCCTGCTCTGTTTTTTTTGTAAGTTGTTCGGCAACTATCACAGCTGGTGAACACCCAGTAACCTATGTTCCCCTGACCCCAGATTATATTTGGAGTTGGAATGAGATTATAGTCGAGTATTCTAGACTGTACTTTCTATGTAGGTGTTCCCCAATTTATGGGCTAGGTTATATTCAAAAATTAATTGATGGGTTGACTATCTAATATTTCTAATATTCCTTATCTTTGTTCTCAAAGCATGATTACTCCGTGAAGACTAGCTCTTTTTTTTTTTAAGGTAAATTCAACATGTTCTGTAAGTTTACCCTATATACGTTAGTGTGTGTGCACTCAGTCGCTCAATTGTGTGTGACTCTTTGCGACCCCTTGGACTGTGGCCTGCCAGACTGTTCTGTCCATGGGATTTTCCAGGCAAGAATACTGGCGTGAGTTGCCGTTTCCTCCTCCAGGGAATCTTCCTGACCCAGGGATCAAACCTGCATCTTTTGCATTGCATCGGATTCTTTACCACTGCACCACCTGGGCAGCCCATGTGTGTCAGTGTTAGTTCTTAAATGATAGGAGTATTTTCTTACATAACTGTGATGCCGTTTTTATAGCTGAATTCTAATTTCATAGGACTTCCCTGGTGGCTCAGACGGTAAAGCTTCTTGCTTACAATGCAGGAGAAATTTCATAGCAAAATTCTCAATTTCTTAGTGTCATCCAATACCTGATCCAGATTCAGGATTCTTTCTTTCAAAGACATCTTTTTACACTCAGTTTATTTGAATCAAGATCCAAACAAGGTCTGCACATTCCTTTTGATTGTTAGATCTAAAGGTAGATCTCTTCTTTCTCTCCCTGCTCTCCCTTTTCTTAATTTTTCTTCATGCCATTTACCTGTTATGGAAATGAGGTCAGTTTTCCTGTACAATATTTCTCATTCCAGATTTGTGTATTTGCTTTCTTGTGAACTTCTTTATCTTCCATATTTCCTATAAATTGGAAGTTAGCTCCACAGGCTCAATTATATTCAGATTCAGCTTTTCTGAGGGGAGTCGGAAATGCTACACAGATGGTGCTGTGTTTGTCACATTGCTTCACATCAGGAGGTTCATGATATGTTTACGTCCTGCTTGGAGTGGTGCAGACTCATCTGTGGGTTCAGGTGTTAACAGTCTTACTCTTCTGTTGGACGCTTCCCCTTTTATCTATGATCATTTCCTGAATCAGTAATTTCACTAGGGGTTACAAAATGATGATTTTTTTTTTTTAAGTTATCATTTCTTCCACATTTGTTAACTAGAATTTGAACTCTAGTTTTGCTACTTGGGTACCTAATGGTCATCAACAGCATGGCTGTTGTGGAAGAATGCTGTCAGAGCAGCAGTTTGCGATGTCAGGAAGGTGCCTTTCCTGGCTGTAGTTCTGGAGGCTTACAGCAGTGTGATGGTCTTTTAGATGCATCAGCTTGGCTCGGCTGCAGCCCCCAGACATTCAGCCCAGCGCCGCCCTAGGTGTTGCTCTGACGGTATTTGTAGATACAATTGAAATACACAAACAGTTGACTTTAGGGAGGTTATTCTAGATAATCTGAGTGGGCTTGATCCAGTTAATTGGAAGGCTTTAGAAGCAGAGCTGAGGCTTCCTTGACGAAAAAGTTCCACCTGTGGACAGCAGTTTCGGCTTGCAGCCAAGAGTTCCAGCATGTTCTTTCTTGCTTGCCTGCCCTGCAGATTTCAGTGTTACTTAGCTAGCCTCCACAGTTGCATGAACCAGTTTCTTGCAATACATCTCTTCAAACTACCTCCTACTGGTTCTGCTGCTGTGGTTGAACCCCAGCTGGTATTGGGAGCCACTTCCTCAGCTCTCCTGTACTCTGACAAAGTCGGGTGAGGAGTAGTGGCAGAGGTCAGAGAATCTCCTTTTGTTTAGGGTGACCCTATAATTTGTTGCCCAAACTGGGACTTCTGAGAGAGAAATAGAGAGCGGAGCAGATGGTGAGCTGAGACAGCAGGTATAAACGAGGACTGTCTTGGGCAAGGTGAGACAAAGCCATTCTGGTGACTCATCAGTATTACACCACCTCCTCAGGGAGCTTGTAATCAAAGTGAAGTTAAGTAAATCAACACATGTCACCAGATCGTGTTTTAGGTGACATGAGAACTTGTAGTTATGCTCACCTAGACAGAATGGAAGGATGTCACTCAGAGAAGTCTTATCCACTAAAGGAAACCTGATCTTACCTGCAAAGATAAGCAGGGTTAGTACAGAGTGAAGTGGGTAGGGTGGTTCCTGTGTCGAGAACCAGATAGGCAAAGAATATTTGGAAAGCTGCCATGGTGGCTATAGCCGTAGGATTGGAAGAGGGGAGAAATGAAAGATGAGACTAGTCAGACAAATAGGGGCCACTGGAAATGAGCTTGACATCCATATAAGAGGTTTGGAATTTATCTTCAAGGTAGCCGGGAGCTAATGCAGTATTTGAAGCAGGGGTGTACCATGACCAGACTATCGTTACAGAAAAGTCATGTTTTGTAATATCTTAAAATTGAGAGTGGAGAAAAACTGACAGGAGGGAGACTACTTTAAATGACTTAGTGAAATTTAGTGAGAATGGAGGAGAGCTTGTGGCTCAAGGAGATTGACAGGACTGGTGGGACTGGGGCCTGAGGAAGCAGTGAGGGACGGCTCCCAGGTTCCTGGCTGCACGGAGCTCCCTGAAGCAGAGGGGCCAGGGGGAGGGCAGGGATGGTGTCCTGTCCCCCTCCTTTGCTCTGGTGGGTGTTGCAGCTCTTATCACTGGCAGGGAGTGGAGGGAAGGAATGGCAGTTCCATCCTGTAGGGGTTGCTGGTAGGGGTTCTCCCCTCTGTCCCTGCGTCTCGGCCAGACACTCCTGGGAGACGGAGAGAGGCAGCTTCTCTCTGGCCCTCTTCCACTTCTCCACTTCTGCGGTTGACACTTTAGAAGGAAGGTGGAGGGGTGACGAGTGCCTGTGGCACCAGGCAGGGCGTGAGGAGCAGCGGTGAGTTCTGTTCTTCTTTCTCTTCTTTGGCGTTTTCCCATGCACGATCTTGGACAAGTTGCGTGTGGTTCCACTTGTAGTCTGTGAGGAGGAACTGAAGAAATGTGTGTGGATGCTTAGAGTAATGCCCGGTTCACAGGCAGTGGGGTTCAGATGTTGGCTGTTGCTCCTGATACTGTCCATTCACGGCTTCATCATGGCGTCCGAGTAACAAAGGGGACCGAGGGCAGGGATGCAGCTCCTTCCTTGCGGTGCTTCCTGTGGAGGAGCAGACCCTCAGGAGCTGTCTGCGTGAAACGTTTGAAGAAATCATTTGAATTGGAGGTAATTTCTGGTACTAGAACAGTTTTTATTTTCCAGTCTACATGACCTTTGTTTTTTAGTTAGGAAAAAGGCAAATGGTTTGGTTCAGATTTAATGAGAGTCATTATTCTTACTTACTGCCTTGCTTTCAGTGTTCACCCTACCCCATTTCAACAATAAATAACTACTTGCTTACTGAGGCTTAGGGACAGGGAATAATTGCAGGAAAAATCTCTGTCATGATTCTTGAGGGGAAATATTTTCTAACAGAAAAATCAGGTGAAAAACTTCACATTATTTTTAAATAAAGGTCTTGTGTTTTTATTCTTACAGTATTTGTTAAATACCAAAATACATTATTAAAGTTTGCCTTTTTAAATTTAATGATTGTTATTTTTTATTATGATTTTAATACGTGCTTTTTGAAATAATGAAATTTAAACAACGAAGAATGAAGAGTGAGTAACATGAGTCTGCGCTGATCCCATCCCCTAATTCCTACCCCTTCTGAGAGAGAAGGTCTGATTTTGTATGTCTCCTTCCAGAGGTTTTTCAACATTTGTGGTTGTCGTTCAGTCACTAAGTCTTGTTTGACTCTTTGCCACTCCGTGGGCTGTAGCACACAAGTCCTTCACTGTCTCCGGAGGTTTGCTCAAATTGACATCCACTGAATCAGTAACGCTTTCTAACCGTCTCATCCTCTGCCACCCCCTTCTTTTGCCTTCCATCTTTCCCAGCATCAGGGTCTTTTCCAGTGAGTCAGCTCCTCACATCAAGTGTCCAAAGTAGTGGAGCTTCAACTTCAGCATCAGTCCTTCCAGTGAATATTTAGGGTTGATTTCCTCTAGGATTGACTGACTTGATCTCCTTGTTGTCCAAAGGACTCTCAAGAGTCGTCTTCAGCACCACATATATACATATATATAATGGCATCTGTGTTATGTGTTATATACTATGTTCTATTCCTTTTTTCACCGCTTATTGTGTATTACTATATAAAGATTGGGAGAAAGAAATGGCAACCCACTCCAGTATTGTTGCCTGGAGAATCCCAGGGACAGAGGAGCCTGGTCGGCTGCCATCAATGGGGTGGCACAGAGTTGGACACGACTGAAGCGACTTAGCAGCAGCAGCAGCAGCAGCATATAAAGATTAACTTCTTTATTTTTATTGTTATCTTGGATAGATGTGGTGTAATTCACTTAACTGTTCCCCTGTTAATGACTGTTTATTCTCAGTTTTTGTTCTGTATAGTTTCTTCATTCAACAAATGTGTATTGACTGCCTGGCAGTGGTAGTGAACACGACACAGAAATTCCTGCTCTCATGTGTCAATGTTTACTGTCTTTTGGAGGTAGACAGACAATAAATGAAATATGTCAGATGCTGTTGAGGATGTAGGAGGAGATAGGAAGCTCTGGAATGAGAGGAGGGCTGTGCATTTTAAATAGGGTGGTCAGGAAAGCTTTACGAGTAGACAGCATTTGCGTAGAGATGTAGCAAAGGTGAAGTCGTGAGCTCTGAAGCCACTGGTTCCGGAGAAACGTTTCTAGGAAAGAGAGGAGTCCAAAGGCTCTGAGGTAGGGGTGAGCCCGATAGGAAGAGCAGTGAGGCCTTCATGGCTGGAGTGGAGTGAGCTGGGGCAGAGTGAGAGGAGATAAGGTCACAGAAAAAGTAGCAGAGAGTCAGGACTTTTTCAGTCAACATAAGGACTTCGTCTCTTCCTGAGTGTGAAGTAGCAGGCCTTTAAAGGTTTCCAAGCAGAGGCTTGTGGGAGTCTGACTTAGATTTAGGATGATCATTTGCTTTCTTGATAATTAAGTATTGGAATAGAAAACAAGGAGGTCATTTAGGAGGCTGTTGAAACAATCCCAGCAAGACACAATGATGGCTCAGACTAGTTTGGACCAGGGTGGAAGCAGTGAAGGTGGTAGGACGTGGTTAGATTTTGAATATGTTTTAAAGATAGGGTGGGAGAGAAGAGTCAAGGATCATTCTGTAACTTTAGGCCTGAGCAATTGAAAAGGTGGAGTTGCTATGAAATGAAATGGGAAAGACCGCAGTAAGCAAGGTGAGTCTGTTTTTTTTTTAATTGAAGTATATGTGCGCTCAGTTGCTTCAGTCATGTCCAACTCTTTCGTGAGCCTTTCCAACTCTTGTGAGCCTATGGACTGTAGCCTGCCAGGCTGCTCTGTCCTTGGGATTCTCCAGCAAGAATACTGGAGTGGGTTGCCATGCCCACTTCCAAGGGATCTTCCTGACCCTGGGATTGAACCCTTGTCTCCTGTGTCTCCTGCATTGGAGGCAGATTCTTTACCCACTGAGCCACCTGGTATAGTGGGTTTATATTGTAGTAGTTTCAGGTATATAGCAAAGTGATTTGATATGAGTTTGTTCTGAAAGGGAGATGGAATATGGACTTTAGCTGGAGGGGGCCATATGAAGTCAGGGTGTTTGTTTCTTGTTTAAGATGGAGGATGAAACGTTTTAAGTTGATGGATAATGACCCCACCAGGGAGAAAAACGGATGAGAAGCAGAATTCCCACTTGAAAAGTTTGAGGAGTCCATTTTAATAATTTTTTAATGCATGTATACAAGGATTTCTGTAGGCTGCTTTCTAAAGAGAATTTCCTGAGTCAAAGAGTGTGTGCATTTAAGAAATCAGTACCAATTTATATTCTGCCTCTAGTGTAAACCCTTGCTAATGCTGAACTTTGCCAGTCTTTAAAATTATTGCCGGTCTTATGGGTGAGATTTTCATTATTTTAATCTTTTATGCTTTGTAGGAAGTTTTTATATCATCTAACTAATCTTTTGTTGTGTTTTGGCAACAGTCTCCCAGACTGTTTCTTGCCTTTTAACTTTGCTTGAGGTATACTTTTACAATACAGATTTTTTTTTTTTTTTTCAGTTTTTCTGTAGTTCAGTCTGTCAGCCATTTCCTTTTATAGCATTTGGGTTTCATTTGGATCATGTAAATATTTTATATAATCTTCTAATACATTTATACAGAATTTACCTTTAAATTCATCTGGAATTTATTTTTGTGTATGTCATGAAATAAGGTATCTAAGTTTTCCATCTCTTTCTGTGTTCCCAAATAGTTAAATAAGAATTAACTTTTTTGAAGATTTGGAAGAAATTACCTATAATATCTTCTAGACTTGGAACTTTTTAAGAGCATAGATTTTTGACTTCTTAAAACTTTGTTTTGGTCTGTCGTTAATGATCTGTTTGGTTTATACACTTCCTTTTAGGTTAGATTTGATAACTGGGTTTTTCCCCCCCCTGGTACCTCATCCTTATTAGTCAGATTTTTCAAATTTATTGGTTTAAAATCCTACATAAAGAAAAATACCATCTTTGTGTTCATGTCTTGCACCTATATCTGGAGCTGCCCTTCGGCGGGTCTGGAGGCTGGCTCCTGCGCTCAGCCCTTACTGGCCTTCGTCTCGTGTGTGTCCCTGGGCTCTCCTGTTTTGTTTGCAAGGGGTTGCATTCTCATGCTTCTGTTTCCTATCAGTCTAATCTCATTTGCTGTTTAGTTTATAAAAATGTCTGCTGTTGAGGTCTGCTGATGGATAGGTGCCCTTCTTTGTCCCAGCATTACTGTGGATTTATTTTTGTATTTCTTCTGTCATTTTGGAGAGATTTTAGGGGGGCAGGATGAGAGGCAAATCCATGGTTTTAGTTATTAGCCTTTTGAAATAGGAAGTCACAGCTCTCTCCTGTGTGGCTTTCTTTTCTCATAGTCCTTTGTTTAATTGCTGTTTGCACAGTAGTCGATAGTAATTTTATAGCATGTGTAGTGATAGTCCCCTGGACTTCATCTTTTTTTTTTTTTTTAATTTTAAATGAAACCAGATGTCTCTGTGGACTTTACTTGTTGAATCGATATGTTGATGTATTATGACTAAATAATCAAATAGTACTTTTAAAGCTTAAATGACATAGTCATAACATTTAGAACTGTTAGGGACTTTACAGATCATTAGACCAACTGCCTGTTTTTATGAATGAGGTATTGGGGGCCCAGAGAGAGATAGTGATTTATCTAAGGTGACAAAGCCAGTGACCAGGCAAGATGGAAAGCCTGAGTCTGTTTACTTCAAATTGGTTATGCTCTTTGCTATTTTACACACTCTTCATGTTCTTCTTAGTGATGTCATGAAGGAGGAATTTTCAGCTAATAAAATTTTTTTAACCTAAAAAAATGGTACATATGGAACATTTTGGCTTGGAATTGCTTCTGAGATTTGATCTTAGATAACGATATTAACAACGAGATTAACGATTGGAGAAGGAAATGGCAACCCACTCCAGTGTTCTTGCCTAGAGAATCCCAGGGACGGGGGAGCCTGGTGGGCTGCCGTCCATGGGGTTGCACAGAGTCGGACACGACTGAAGTGACTTAGCAGCAACGATATTAAATACAGTGATGTGGAGTTTTCTTTTTCTCATATAGATATTAAATATTGTTATGTAAATATGAATTTTAAAGAATGGGCTGTCAAGGTATGCTCTGGCCTAAATAAAAACCATATAGTTTATTTCTCTTAAGTTTCTTTTCTGCTTATAGGCTTTATGTGATTTATTGCCTCTTGAATTTCTTATTGATACTTTAAGCTTAAGGAATATGTATATATAAATATAGGCTTGAAAAGTGATTTTAGTGATAAATGATGGTAAGCTACTTCAGACCCAAGATTTCTAATTTTTTGGTTTAATACGCTGTTAGATCAATGCCTGAATTTAGAAGTGCTAAAATACATGTTTTCCAGAAAAAAAAAAAGAGCTTTGTTTATCATTGTTTTCAATAAGCATTAGGGGGTAGGATATATTGACTTATCACACTTCTATTGCCCTTGGCTTCCCTGGTGGCTCAGATGGTAAAGCGTCTGCCTGCAATGCAGGGGACCTGGGTTCAATCCCTCGGCCAAGAAGATCCTCTGGAGAAGGAAATGGCAACCCATTCCAGTACTCTTGCCTGGAAAATTCCATGGACAGAGGAGTCTAGTAGGCTATAGCCCATGGGGTCGCAGAGTTGGACATGACTGAGTGACTTCACTTTCTTTCTTTACTTTTTTTAACATCAACAAAATTTTTTTAAAATGTATTTATCATTGATATAACATATTTGGTAGTCATGTCTCAGTTATTGAGAAGCATTGAGGGATTGATATGTGTAGCATTAATGAACTTGGGTGGGTCCCCTCCTAGGACTCCTCTCTTTCTCCCCCGGCCCTCGAACCCACCAAGCAACTTAAGAAGAGGGAAAGTTTGAACATGGTTGCTCCAGAATTATATTCTAGGAAGATTAGTTAAATTATCTTCAGATTTTAACTTTTAGCAGTTTTGAGACACTTGATGTGACCTATTGATTTTTTTAATAACCTAGCGAGCAATCTCTGTCTCCAATATGAATTTTAAGAATTTAATTTTTTTCCAGTTGATCATAATGGCAGGTGAAGGAATTAATGAAGACTATCCAGTAGAAATTCATGAATATTTATCAACATTTGAGAATTCCATTGGTGCTGTGGATGAAATGCTGAAGACCATGATGTCTGTTTCTAGAAATGAGTTGTTGCAGAAGGTATTTTAAGTAATTTCTAATAATGTAATTCATAATACTGGGTGCTGTGTTGTGAAACATACAGAAGAAGAAACAGATGCGTGATTTATGCCCCTTTCTCTCCTTTTTCCCCCTCTATGTTTTTAGTGTTTAGATATCTTTAGGGGGGAAATACAACAAAACTCCAACCTTAGGAAATGCCTCCTAACGATATTTTTATTTTGAATTTAAAAAAGCACTCCCCACATTCTTTCTGACAGACTCTTATCTTTGACCTTTTAAGTATTACTATGATGTTATCAGGGTTTCTGGAAACTCTATAGGACAGAAAGAGTAAATTGACTCTGACAGTCTAAAACAAATCTCATTATGCTTCTTCTGTCTTTGGTATTGCCTAAGCATTTTAGCCTGCTTCTTATACATAAGTGCATCATGTACAATGTTTATATTGACAAATTACTTTTGACATACAAAGCCCAGATTGTAACTTCTGAAATTAAACTAATTCAGAAGAACTTTTTTTTTGTTTTTGAATTTTACACATTCCTTGTTTAACTAAAGATGATACCCTGAAGTGAAAATTTGTGGGCAAAAATCACCAGTTAACAAAACTTTACTTTCTCAAATTATTTCCAGATTATTTGGTTATTGGATTATAAGAAGTGAAAAAAACATTTCTTTGATACATTGTGCTTGGTGAAAGTTTAAAATATTTGATGGTACTCAAAGTTTATATTTCTTTTTTCTTTCTCTTTCTCTTTTTTTAATAGTTGGACCCACTTGAACAGGCAAAAGTGGATTTAGTTTCTGCTTACACATTAAATTCAATGTTTTGGGGTATGTATATTACTTTGGAATTAATTACAATGCAGATTATTTATTGTTAAAGGTGACATTTTAAAAATGCTAACAATTTATATACAATTATACTTTATGGCAGTTTTAATTGTCAAATATTTATTTCTTTTAAATCAGAATACCAGATGCCTGTGAGCCACACATACATTTAGAATTACAAAGAGGCTGAATAATTTAAGATTTAATTAGTCATTTGTGTGACATTTCTTTTTTGTAACAAGTTTCTTTAATTAATGCCTTTATTAATATATACCCATTTCATTCCATGAAATCTTTCTCTTGTAGTTTATTTGGCAACTCAAGGAGTCAATCCCAAGGAACATCCAGTAAAGCAGGAACTGGTAAGGTTGCCATGGATTGATTTCTTTTATTTCATGTGTATTTCTGTTGTAGGGTTCTTGCAGTTAAATGTAGAGTACCTTTATCACACTAATTGTGGAGAACAAAATTATTTAGGGTTGAAATTATGAAAGTGACCCAGATTTCATTGTGTCTTTAGTATCTCTTTCTTTCACCTTTGTCAGAGAATGGTGTTCCATATATTATATAAATCTCTAGATGGGAAAATGTTACCATTCTAGTAATTATTTATAACTTATATATTATTTTTCCTATAAATCTTGAAATCCTGTTCATCTCTACAACTGCCTTTTTTTTTTTTAAAAAAAAACTCTTACACAATTCTTAAGAGTATATTCTAGTTGATTTACTAGCAAAGACGGGAAAGTTTCTCCTCCACCTTTTCAATTCTTCCATTAATTCATTTTCTCAGCAGTAAAGAATCCAGTTCAGCAACAAAGCTAAAAGCTTTTTTGGCACCAGTTGTATGTGTACTGTCCAGTAATTCTGCATTAGTGACATATTTACAACCTGTAATAAATCTTCTAGGTTTGTCTTTGTATTCCATTTAGATGTATAAGTACAGTATATAAGGTCTGGTATCTTAGAGTTTTTGCTGACTTCAAAAATTAAATCAAATCATTCAGTTTGAAAGAAAAAATTTAGAAATCAAACTTAAGGTTACCTTCTTGACTTGGCTTTATGAATAAGAATATTAATAAATTTATTCTTTGTGTTTATAAAATATAAGGTAAATATATATGTGAAATACACTTGACACTGTATTATTGTTCTAAAGTCTTAAGGTGGTTGATATGTATGTATTTTATAACTTAGTAAAGCACTTGGTCATTTATTTTTTAAAAAAATGTGTAAAGCCAGATATGTTGTCTTCAATTTTTAAATGTATAGACTGAGCCCTTTTCTTCTTTTAAGTTTCTTGGAGGAAAAGTAAAAAATATTTTTTAAAATACAGAAATTGTGAAAAATACTTAAAATATATAAAGCAATATGGTCCATAGATCTTGATTTGACAAATGAGATTGGTCTTAAATCTTAGGCAGAATGCATTGTATCATCTGTGTTCAACTTTCTAATGTAGGCTTTACGTTTATAAAATTCCTCTTTTTTCTCTTAAAGCTATTTGGAGTAGTTTAGTACGTGATTCTGTCGTCTGTCTTCTCTTTTCCTCAGAGTCCACTTTATGGAGGAGTGCATTCGTATTTTGGACAAGGGTTAACAAATGCACAGCATCCATAAACCTATTCCCCTTTTCTGACTTTGTGACAGATGTCACTGATGACACAGAGTTAGGGTGTGAGAGGAAGCCTACTTGCTGTCTATATCACAGAGTTAGGGTGTGAGAGGAAGCCTACTTGCTGTCTATATTATGAATGGGGAAAGGCACTGAAAATAGTTCAGTCCTTCAAGAAATATCTGAGTGCCCACTAGGAGCCAGGCTTTATTTCCAAGCGAGGTAGCTCCTCAGTGTATAAAGCCACGAAAATATCCCTGCCTTTGCGGCAGGTGCCACCCTGTCTAGTGGTGGGAAACAAACAGTACATATGTATGAACATATAGTATGTTAGAAAGTTATATTGTGGGAATAAAGAAAAAATAGCACAGGGTAAGTAAGGGGCATTGGAGTACTTGAGTAGGATTGCCATTTTCAGTCATTACTGTTGACCTGTTAGCAAGGTGAATAGGATTGGAAGGTGATGGGATTGGAAGGAAGAGAGGGTGTGGGTTTGTGAGGGATGATCAGTTTGCGGAGGGCTGGGCTGGGTGTGTGTTGTGAGGACTTTAACTCATGAGAGAGTTTTGAGTAGAGTTGTTAGTTTTTTAAACTTAAAAAATCCCAAGGTTCTGCATTTTTATCTGTATGTTTATAAAACTATTTTGATAATTTAATGAAACTTGCTTTTAAGCGGTGATCAGTCATTTACTATTTTGTGGCTCTCACACCTTTATTTCTCTAATTGAAGTAGGGAAATAAGCTTTTATTCTGATTAATGGCCTCAGAAGATTCAAAGTGTTACAGAAACCTAGTATGTTTCTCACTGTGTAAAGTCTGAGAAGAGCTGTAGATTTCATTAGAAAATATCACATTCTTATCAGTCAGAACTATGACATTGGCTAAAAAGATCTTGTATTTTCACTCAGTTTAATTGCGACACTAGAAGGTAACACAAAAAAACAAATAGTTAAAATGCTGCCATAGCCATTTCCTGTTTCACATAATTTCTGGAGAATTTAGTTTGTATATTGTAAGCCTGTGAAAGTTCTATTTTATATTATAGACTTCAGATATGAGACAGTTAGTATGTGGATTTAGGTAAATTAAAAAATTTAGTGTAACCACATATAAACAGTTCAGTGTTTATCTCTGTAGTGTCTAGGGTTTCCTCTCTTGAAACACTCAGAACACTTCTGAAGTGACTTTCTAATGTCTGTGTTTCCCCTAGACTGAGACTTCAGGAGATCGTGGAGTGTGTTTATC
Organism: Redunca redunca; assembly: GCA_006410935.1. NCBI lineage: Eukaryota > Metazoa > Chordata > Mammalia > Artiodactyla > Bovidae > Redunca > Redunca redunca. Next base: position 164,078 of record SJYQ01001219.1, read on the forward strand.
CTGTTCACTTTGCACTTAACTAGCACCACTCAATAGGCAATAAATATTGAGCAATAAACATAGCTGTTGAATTTAACTGAGGTGTAGTATAATACAGCTTAGTGGTGTTGAACAGCTTGGTAAATCTATTGCCTTTCTTTTTTTTCCTCTTATCTTTAAGGAGAGAATCAGAGTATACATGAACAGAGTCAAGGAAATAACAGACAAGAAAAAGGCTGGCAAGCTGGACAGGGGTGCAGCTTCAAGATTTGTAAAAAATGCCCTCTGGGAACCAAAACCTAAAAATGCACCCAAAGTTGCCAATAAAGGAAAAAGTAAAAATTAACCTTTCAGTTTTGATGTATACATATATCAGAAGTACATCATTTTTATTGTTTTCCACAAAATGGATGATGATTGTGTGGCACTGTAAGGTTTAAATGTATTCCTTATTGAAATCATGTATAAAACTTGCATTTGAAATTTGTAATGCTAAAAACTTTTTCCTCCAGAAAGATTGTTATCTTTATTGGTTTTCCTATAGAACACTGTGAGGTTTTTAACATTGTAGAGTGTATATAGATATACATATATGTGTATATATATATATAAATATTTTATTTTGTATGGGAGTATAGCTGATTAATAATGTGATAGTTTCAGGTGAACAGCAAAAGGACTCAGCCCTATATACACATGTATCTATTCTCCCCCAAACTCCTCTCCCATCCAGGCTGCCATGTAACATTGAACGGAGTTCCATTTGCTATACAGTTGGCTATGCATTTTGCATTTATGCATACATTTACAGCAGTGTGTACATGTAATCCCAAGCAACATTGTAGTATATTTTATATTTATACTTTACTGTCTCTTGACCAGACTCTTATTTGCTTAGGTCAGTCTTTCAAGTGCCATTTTATAAAGCAACTATGAAGTTTAAGTTAAATGTTCCTTGTAAACATTTGTCTATTTCAATGAATAATGATTTTATGAAGTATGCCGAAGTTATAAATACATCTGTTCTCACTATATAATATTAAGAAAGAGTGAAATGACTTAAATGTCCATTTTTTCTGTGTAGTTATTTCATTATGCTTTCATGATTTTGGGAATTACTGCTTTTTGTGATATTTGAAGTATGAAATTAAGACTTTAAGGTTATTCTTTAATTCTTGGCGCTTTGCCACTATGTCCCATTTAAAGTAAAATACATTCTCATTAACTTTAGATGGGAAATGAGGTTGTATATTGATGGCTGAATTTTGGCATAATAGCTATAGCCTATCAAAGCTGTTAACGCATGGCTGACTTGTTTCTTATTTTTCTCTTTTGAGTAAATTTTTCCTTGAAATTAGGAAGGTAGGATTTAGAAGTCCTTAGAAATGGAGGAATTCATGAGTTTTTGACCCTTGTGCATAGTTCCCTTAGTTCTCTTGGCTTCAGTTTTTTCAGATGTTTTTGATATTTATGAAACTATAACAAGTATGTACAAATATTTTGGAACAACTTTGTATGTTACAAAATGCCACTTAATCAGAGGAGAAATCTAAAGGAGAGTACATTGTATTTATATTCTGATTTATTTTTCTGTAATATTTATTACGGCAAATTCTAAATATTAAAACTTTTAAAATATCTAAGCCCATGAATTTTAATTATATACCCTTAATGCTTTCGGTCTTTGAATTCATATCATTATGTATAGGAATGCCAGATACAGTAAAGTACTTGTACTTTAATTTTTGAAAAAGAAGTTGTTAAAATTTTCTGTGTGATTAATTCTCCATAAGTAACCTTGAACAAATGGATTTCTTGATTTATGATAGCAGATACTGGAAATGGTCTTAAAATATAATGGATTTTGTAAAGCATGTTGAACTCTTTCTATGACACATGAAGAGGAAATCACTGATAGATGCAGAAAGTCTTCTGGCTCAGATGTCAGGCAATTTTTGAAGTAGAAGAACATTTATAGTTATTTCACTCCTTGTTTTACCTTTATCTCTTCTAAATTCCAGTTTTTTTTTTTAAAGTGACTTCATGAGAGAAATAAATGTTATTAAGATCAAGTGTAGTGGCTTTGTTATTTATTGCAAAGGTTATAACTTGCATATCTGTATGTTTTCTCATTTCATCAAGGAAAAACGGTTAAATGAAAAATGTCATAGAGTTGCAGAAAATCATTGGCCAAATTATTGGGTTGTGAAAGTCCAGCTCTTCATTCTCTTATTCTTTTTAACTATTTTATATTGAAGTATAGTTGATTAACAGTATTGTGATAGTTTCAGGTCTGCTTTTTATTCTCTTAAACTGGAGATTCTTTAGTGAATAATTCTTTTAAGTGTTTGTCAGAAGTAAAAAAAAAAGCAGTTTGATTGTATTCTATTTTATTCAGTGTGTAGTAAGTGCATTGGGTTGCTTATTTTCTATTTATTCATTTCACAGATATTATACCTAATGATATTTACATTGCTAAATACTGTGTTAGGTTCCAGATAAGACGACTCCAGCCTTTATTCAAAGAAAGTATTACAAAAAAACTAAATCTTTCATTAAATTCATTGTTTCAGAGTTACTGGAAAATTTATGAGAAGTTGTGCTCATTAAACTAGTCAGAATCATAAAGGATGATGGGTTGATCTATTTGACCATGAAACAGTTATTGTTAACATAGTTTGTTCCAAATGACAGTCTGCTCTAAGTTTAGATGTTAATTACATCTTATATTAATCTCTTTGGGAATTAACAAGTTGGAGAGGTTATAGCTATAGATATTTTTTAGATTAGAATTATGGACTATTAATCTAATACTAAATAATGAGATTTGGTCTTTTAATATTTTAACTACAATTTTCTTCTTGTTCATGATTGCAAGATGGGAAGTCATTTTCGTAAAGTAGAATATGTTAAGAGGAATATTGAAGCTTGAATTATGGTTTACATTCCTGGAATTTAAGGTTATGTCAACTTGATTGGTTTTTAAGATACCCTGCAGATTAAAAAATTGTTCTGCTTGGCAATTAGAAATGGATTAGTGTTATCTCTAAATAAAACTTAAAAAATTGACTAGAAGTGTAGGAAGTACTTAAAAATGGACAGTAGATTGAATATAGATACTTTTTCTCAGATATAGGTTATTGGATAAAAAGCTGTTTTAGGAAGCAGTTTATGATATAGTTAGACCATACTTTTACACGTTTAAATTATCAGAAATTCTGGCTTTAGTGAGTGGCATTAACTAAGAAAGGTTTGAATAGTGATTCTGAACTAAGTTTGGTAGATAAAAAGTGGAGAAAAAGAGGCAGTGGCATCTCATTTTCTCACTTCATAGCATAGTTGGTTAAACTTGCTCTGATAAAGTCAAAAGTTCCTTTAAACTGAATAGTAATGTATTTTATATAAATGTGATCTGAGTGCTTAACTAACATTTCCTTTTCCCTATATCCTGGTCTAAAATACATCAATTTTGGAAATACAAACCATATTTTGTTGACTTTTGTATATTGGCATTTTATAGTTATCATTAACAGTTATGTTGGGGGCAAAGTATACAGGGTTTTATTATATTCTGTTGATTTGTTCTATTTGATTAATTTGCTATTATGTTGCTTGTGAGTAGGATTTCAAGAAAATGATTTGAATGATTTTGGTTTGTAGATTCATTTTCCTTTCAGAGAGCAGCCACCCTCTGACTTGACTTTTCAAGTGTTTATTTTATGGTATAATTTCAGTATAACTAGAAAGATTAGTTAAAGCTGTCCAGGAAAGGGAGTAGCTATAGTGATATCTATTGGCAACTGAGGCTTAATCTTAACTCTGTTAACCTCCTACCATGCCCCGCTTAGGCCAGGAAGCAAAACCAGCCTAGCTCTTTATTACTCATCTGTTACAAAAGGTTGAGAAAAGATGCCAGTCCTCCCCCCCTCACCGACACCCCCACCCCTGATAAACCTTGAAGTCTGGCAAATGTGTCATGGCAGAATAATTGCAGGCAAGATGTCAGTTTTGTAAAGTGATATATTTCAGGTAGTACACAAAATTTGATGGCAGGAAAAATAAGCTTTCATAAATGAAACATATAAGAGATTCTTTTTATTATTTGCTTTCAGTTTAGTGTTGCCTTTAAGGTGTGCCATTTCAGTTTGGCAGCTACAATAAATGACTGAAGGAAATTGAAGATGATAATTCAGTATTTCAAGATGCTCCTGCTGAAGTGAATGTACACCTATCCAGGGCTTGAATTTAAAGTTTACAGTACTACAATATTTTAAAGCCAAGTACCCAGGAAATTCATGGTGATCGGACTTGAATGAGATGATTAGGAGAAATAGAAAAGAATTCCTTCACTTCCTTATTAGGTGGGTATTAGCTATTGAGAGGCTGTGTTGAAAAATGTTATTGTAAAAAGGATAGAGGCTTTTTATATGCAATTTACTATGGAATGTTATTCATCATGGACCTTGTCCAAAAATGTTTGGTTATTAAAATAACAAAAGAATGATTATAATAAGGAATCACTTCTGATTTAGCGCTATAGCATTTTGTTGCCTATTGACCATGCTGTGCTGTATTTGGCTGGTACTGTTTCATTTAGTGACTGTTGATTTCTCTGTTAACACATTCCTTATTTAAATTGAAATTATTTACCACACCTTATCTGATCCTTCTTTATTATTATTCCCTTGAGAAGGTAATATTATTAAAAGTATATAGAAACATTTGGGGTGCCTGTTTCTTTTCAGATTAGTGTTTTAGTTTTTTTTGAGTATAAAACCAGGAGTGGAATTGCTGGGTCATATGGTAGTTCCATTTTTAAGTTTTTCAATGACTACAGCAGCATTGTTTACAATTGCCAAGCTATGGGAGGAACCTAAGTGTCCGTCAACAGATAAATGGATCAAGATGTGGTGTATATATATACAATGAAATACTACTCAGCCATAAAAAGAATGAAATTTTGCCATTTGCAGCAAATGATGATTTAGAGGATATTGAAGCGACTTGGCAGCAGCAGCAGCAGCATGCTAAGTGAGATAGGGAAAGATAAATACTGTATGATGTTACTTAAATGTGGAATCTAAAAAATATAGCAAACTAGTGAATTAAAAAAGCAGACTCACAGATACAGAAAACAAATCAGCGGTTGACAGTGGGTAGAGGGAAGGGGGAAGGGCATTATAGGATGGGGAAAGGATGTATAGTTGTTGCTGGGTTTTATGGGTTTTGACACGTGTGAGTTTCAGCATTTATGATTTTGACTATTGGTGAGTGACTTTAGATGTCCATGGAGTGTATAGTATTTTGCAATTTTGCCAAGGCATAATCTTAATTCTTGCTAACTTCCATACAGGGAGGCCTTGTTCAGTTAATGATTAAGCTTAGCTAACCTTATCATCCAAAGTTGTTCTTCCTCACTTGCAGTCACGTTCATTTATTCACTCGTTCGGTCAGCAAGTGTATTGAACTCCTTATGTGCACCGAGTTCCGTTACAGGCATGGGAAGTTCAGCAGTTATCCCAGCAATATTTTGTGACCCCATGGACTGTAGCCTGTAGTCCACCAAGCTCCTTGGTCCATGGAATTCTCCAGGGAAGAATACTGAAGTGGGTTGCCGTCCCCTCCTCCAGGGGATCTTCCCAACCCAGGGATCACACCCAGGTCTCCTGCATTGCAGGCAAATTCTTTACCATCTGTGCCACCAGGGAAGCCCAAGAATACTGGAGTGGGTAGTCTATCCCTTCTCCAGGGCATCTTCCCAACCCTGGAATCGAACCGGGGTCTCCTACATTGCAGGTGGATTCTATATCAGCTGAGGTACCAGGGAAGGTAGGAGATATCAAACTTTATATGAAAAATGGCCACTCTGGATTGAATTGTGTTCCCACAAAATGAGTATATGGAAGTCCTAACTCTTAATACCTCATAATATAACCCAGAAATAAATAGGGTTGTTGTGGATGTAGTTCGTGAAGAGCAGGTAATAGAGTGAGCCCTAATCCAATATGGTGAATGTAGACTCACACCTGGCAAAATCACCATGTGAAGAAGAAGGCAGAGATAAGGGTGTTGCTTCCATAAGCCAAGGAACACCAAAGGTTGCCTGCAGGGCACCAGAAGCAAAGCGAGAGGCTTGGAATAGAGTCACAGTGATAGTCCAACAGTGATGGACTTTTATTAGCTTCCAGAATTGTGAGGCAAATGTATTTCTGTTTTATAAGCTACCCAGTTTGTGGCAGTGTGTTATGGCAGCTCTAGCAAACAAATGGCCACTTCAGTTCAGTTCAGTGGCTCAGACGTGTCTGACTCTTTGTGAACCTGTGAACTGCAGCATGCCACTAGCTGAAATGAATTTAAAAGGTTAAAGGGGTGGGAGGTGGGAGGAAGGTTCAAGAGGGAGGGGGCATATGTACCTATGGCTGATTCATGATATATGGGCAAAACCAACATAATACTGGAAAGCAATTATCCTCCAAATAAATTTTAAAAAATAACTTGGATGTGAAAGTACGTGTAAGAACTTCATGACACAAGATGAAAATGTAATTTTTAAGAGAAACAGGAAACTGTAGACTTATCTAGGACTGTTTTTGAATATGAACAAAGTTCTCAAAATTTAGAACTTGAAATTTCAAGGGTCTGTTATACTCTTTCTAAAGCCAAAAGGTTCAGATCTGTAGCAGACACTTTGTTTTGATGGAGTATACCATCTTTTTTTTTCTAGCTGCACTGCAGGGCATGTGCGATCTTAGTTCCCAGACCAGGGATCAACCCCACACCCCCTGCGTTGGATTGGTGGAGTCTTGACCACCGGGAACACTAGGGAAGCCCCTTGAGTGTACCATTTTTAAACTTTATCTTGCTTTGAAGAAACGCATTTCCTTGCAGGAAAGAAAACCCTGTCAGGTTTCCATGGAGGAGAGATTTTCACCAAGACTATTATCATGTGCCATATGGTCTTTTCCTAATATAACAGAGCAGTCAGGTTCAAATAATGAAAATAAATACGTAAGACATCTTATACAAGTTGTATGTAATTTGTGCTCATCCAGGAGTACAAACCACTAAAAAAATCGCTTATTGAATTCATCTGGATACAGACTTTTTTAAAGCCCTAAAACATTTTTTTTCCGCCTGCAAATTCTTAACTCTATAGTGTACTGTTCATTTTTTTGTTGTTGTTTTCTTTAAAGTTAGGTATTAGAGAACTCAGAAGTGGGTTTTTGTTCTTAAAGATTTGGGACCGTTTTTAAAAAATTGTAAATGTTGCTTACTGGTTTTCAGCTTTTACGATCAACCAGTAGATTAAACAGAAGAAGGAATATAAAAGAAGACCACCTTGATTATGTAAAAGTGAAGGTATGGTCGACTAAAGCGAGTTATAAGTGGCCAGAAACCCAGATGCTACACAGCACTGATGGGTGAATGTGCTTTTAAATAAGTTGTAAAGGTAATAACTATATTTTTTCTTTCTTTTTTAAAGTTGAAGTACAGTTGATTTATAATATTGTGTTAGTTTTTGGTGTACATGCAAAGTGATACACGTGCATATATATATATATGTATGTATTCATTCTCTTTAGTTCTGTGAAAATTTGGAAGGAGTAAAGTCAGAGGAGTAGTGTAACTAAGTTCTCATTTTTAGGATGGTGAGTCAATAGATGAGGGCCAGCAAATTGGCGATGTAGGTGTGTATTGTGAAGGTAATCAGCAGAATTAAAGACCAGTTATTTAAAAGATATAGTCCCTCGCATGAACAGAAGTAAAGTGAGAGGGAAGATTTTTGTTTTCTGTTCTGTTGTGTACATGATTTATTTGGTAAAAAGAAATGAGAAAAAAAAAAAGTTAAGCCGATCAACATTTGCTCAAATAGCACGAGAATCAGATAATCTAGGAAGCGCTAGTTATTCAGCTTGTATAAGTAAATATACAATAAGTAAATAAGGCAATAAGTAAAATCCTTCCATGACAAGGAAGTAACATAAGCTGGAGTGTAATAGCAGATATTTCATTGTCTTTAAAAAAAAAAAACATTGCATATATAAAAATGTCTACCGGCATTTAATAATTTTCCTACATGTGGGCCCATTTATTTTTAATTGTAATGTTAGACAAATTACATTCAGATATAGTCAGAAAAATGAGAATTCTTATTTGAAAGCAGCTCATTTTCTAGCCTGTTTTTATACTCTTTTGAAACTTCAGCGTTTATTTATGATAAGGTTATATGCCACAAAAATAGGGTTATATGTAAGTGCTAGTGTGCAGTCTTTGCTTGACTGTCTTAATGCTGACTCGGAAAAGGGAGCTTATTGCACCTATTTTTAAAAGGAGGTCAGCTTATAGGAAACATGCTTATAAGTTTTTAAAGCTCTGTTTTCTCACTGCAGTCTAACAGGATTGTCATTGAAATTAATTGTTCTGTATTAGAAGTTACACATGTCAGAAGTGTAGTAAGATAGAAGACCTGTTTTAGAATTTGTTCTAAACACAATGTAAAGGAAGCCTTAAGGAATTGCAATTGCTAGATTTTTATCTATCACTTTTTTTAGATTTGTAAAGACAGTAGTAAAGAACAGCATAACAGTGTTGCCTTAATTATTGACTACATACATTTTTAGTTTAGTATAAGTTATTTGAGCTACATGACTGTAGCCTCCAGGCTGCTTTGTCCATGGGATTTTACAGGCAAGAATTCTGGAGCAGGTTGCCATTTCCTTCTCCAGGGGATCTTCCCAGTCAGAGCATCAAACCCATGTCTCCTGCATCTGGTGCATCAGCAGGTGGATTCTTTACCACTGAGCCAACTGGGAACTGAAATACATGATATTGGAAATATTCATGATTAAATTTCATTCACCTGCTTAGCTAGGCATTTAAAGAAACTTAATTTAAATATATAACATTGAAAAGAAATGTTAAAAGCAGCTTTTGGGAATAGTGTTAATGTGTGTTTTAATCCTTTAAGGGAAGTACTATATACAGCTTAATAGATATCTTCTTAGACTGTGACTTGTTAGGCTTAGTTCTTATGTGCTGCCTTGACATTTACAGAAACATTTGAAATAATCATCTTAAGGCAAATAGATGGGGAAACAATGAAAACAGTGAGAGAGGATTTTCTGGGCTCCAAAATCACTGCAGATGGTGACTGCAGCCCTGAAATTAAGGAACGCTTGCTCCTTGGAAGAAAAGTTATGACCAACCTAAGACAGCATATTAAAAAGCACAGACATTACTTCGCCAACAAAGGTCCGTCTACTCAAGGCTATGGTTTTTCCAGTAGTCATATATGGATGTGAGAGTTGGATTATAAAGAAAGCTGAGCACCGAAGAATTGATGCTTTTGAACTGTGGTGTTGGGGAGGACTCTTGCAAGTCCCGTGGATTGCAAGGAGATCCAACCAGTCCATCCTAAAGGAGATCAGTCCTGGGTGTTCACTGGAAGGACTGATGCTGAAGCTGAAACTCCAGAACTTTGGCCCCCTGATGGAAGAACTGACTCATTTGAAAAGACCCTGATGCTGGGAAAGATTGAAGGCGGGAGGAGAACGGGATGAGGATGAGGTGGTTGGATGGCATCACCAACTCAATGGACATGAGATTGGGTAAGCTCTGGGAGTTGGTGATGGACAGGGAGGCCTGGCGTGCTGTGGTTCATGGGGTTGCAAAGAGTCAGACACGACTGAGCGACTGAACTGATGACGGATTGAAGCTATAATTACATGAGATGTGCTTGTTGCTTTGTTCTCTCCTTTCCTCTTATTTGTAATTTTAATAGATTAATTAATGTACTTTAATGTTTAGGGTAGTTTTAAGTTCAAAAAGTTTCCTTATACCTCATTTTCCCTCCCCTCCCCCAGCCTCCTGCACTAAGGACATCTACCACCAGAGTGTACCACCAGGATGGCACATTTGTTACACTGGATGAACCTATGTCATTATCACCCAGGGTTCCTAGTTAACATTAGAGTTCACTCTGAGTGCTCTGCATTCTTTGGGTTTGGGTAAATATGTAATGACATGTATTCATCATGATAGTATTGTATAAAATCGTTTTAACTGCCCTGAAAATCCTCTGTGTTCCACCTGTTGATCTGTTCTTCCCCCCAACCTCTGGCCACCACTGATCTTTTTACTGTCTTAAGAGTTTTGCTTTTTCTGGAATGTCGTCTTATTAGAATCATGCAGCATGTAGCCTTTTCATCTTGGCTTCCTTCACTTAGTAATATGCATTTTAATTCCTCCATGTCTTTTCAAGGCTTGATGCTTACTTCTTTTTCTTGTGCCAAATAATATTCCATTGCCTGAATGTCCTGGTTTATTTGTCTAGTCATCTACTGAAGGACATCTTGGTTGCTTTCAAGTTTTGGCAGTCATGAATCAAGCTGGCATAGACATCCATGTGCTGATTTTTGTGTGAACACACATTTTCAATTCCTGTCCAGAATGTATGATTGCAGTAAGTAAGTACCTTACTTACTTGCTGCAGTAAGATAGTAAAAGTATCTTCAGTTTTGTAAGAAACTGCCAAACTTTTCCAAAGTGGCTGTACTGTTGTATTCTTACCAGCAATGAATAAGAAGAGTTCCTGTTTTTTTCACATCTTTGGCAGCATCTGGTGATGGTATAATTTATTTTTGAAGCTTTTATTTGTAGATTTTGTTGTACATTTTTGTAGAGGTCTGATGCAACAGTATTTAAATGATCAAAGGAAATGTAAAAAATCTTGAATTTTTTAAATGATAAAATTGAAATGTACCTAGGATCTGCTTCCTGAGAAGCTGGCAACTAGAACATTTCATTCTGAGTAAGACTTGGGCTTTTATTTCAAATGCATCTTAAAATTCCTTGAAATCCCTAACTCATTGGAAGATATTTTCAATATATTCAAATTTCTATGCGGCAAAGCATAAGAATTCTCTTCCCCAAACATATATTTTTGTCAAAGAGAAATAAGATACATACGTGTTGACATGTGGGTTGGAAAGCACAGTTGAATTTATTAGGGCTTTGTTTTTAATGGTGTGCTTTCTAATTGTTTTAAATATTTTTGCCTTTTATCAAGACAAAGTAGAATAACTGATGCCCTGAAATTCCCGCTGGATCGACATTTTCACTGCTGGAATCTGGGTCTGTGTTTACTCGTTTTATACTCCTGCCCATAGTTAAAGCAGATTCACTTAAAAATGATTTACAAATGAGTAGAAGGATTCTCCAATCATCCCTTCCTCTCTGAATATTGATTGTTCTATGAGTGTGTATGTTAAGGTCATGCCTGGTCCTTGTCTGATGGTCTGGGCATTTATGGCAGCTAACCTCCCAGGTCTTGGCCGACAGTGGGCCAGACCTGTGTTATCTCATCTGAGATCTATACAAGGCAACTTGAAGTGGGTATTTATGTCTAAGAGCACACAATTAGGCTGGGATGTGAGTTCACTCTGGAGACTACACCTCTAGCATTCTCTCTGCCCTAAGCTTTATAGACGTGCCTATCGGCCCAGGAGCTACACAGATGGAGGGGCTTCGCAGGAGAAGCTGGGTCAGACATGGATGCTGTTCGTGGTCGGCTAAACCTGCGCTGAAGTTTCAAACATTGGAAAGCAGGCTTTAGTTTTGGTTTATGTAGTGTGGATGTTTAATTTAAGCACCAGCTTTGGAGCTGTATAACGTCTCTGATCCTGTGCTTTATTGCTTGTGTTGGTGACAGGAAAACCATCCTGAATTTTTGACCTAGTTGTGTCTGACTCTTGTGACCCCATGATCTGCAGCCCGCCAGGCTCCTCTGTCCTTTGGATTTCTCAGGCAATAGTGGAGCAGCTGCTGCTGCTGCTAAGTCGCTTCAGTCGTGTCCGACTCTGTGTGACCCCATAGACGGCAGGCTATCAGGCTGCCCCGTCCTTGGGATTCTCCAGGCAAGAACACTGGAGCGGGTTGCCATTTCCTTCTCCAATGCATGAAAGTGAAAAGTGAAAGTGAAGTCGCTCAGTCGTGTCCGACTCTTAGCGACCCTGTGGACCGCAGCCCACCAGGCCCCTCCATCCATGGGATTTTCCAGGCAAGAGTACTGGAGTGGGGTGCCATTGCCTTCTCCATAGTTAGGAGCAGAGACCATCTTAAAACGATTCAAGCAACATGCTGTCAATACCCTTGGCATAGTCTTCAGCAACAATTCTTTCCTTAAATTAATTGGTTGAATTTATTGATTCCCCAGGCTTCTTGGCCATAAAACATGCTCTTTATAGAAAACAAGCAGAAAGTCCTCCACCCCCACTGAAATAATTGACTTCTATTCAGAATGTTTTTTAAGCCTATTTTCCATTTACATTCAAATGCAAGCATAGCTTTTTCATTGTGTTTTTATTTTCCCACTTGATTATGATAAGCATTGTTTTTCCTTTTTTTGGCCTCTTAGAATCTTAGTCCCCCCACGGCGGGGGTGGAACTGTGCCCTCTGCAGTGGAAGTGCTGAGTCTTAACCTCTGGACCACCAGGGAAGTCCCTACAATAAGCATTTTAATGAAACAGATTAAACATGTAGTTGGTTAGGCTAAACAGGTGTTGAATAAGTTCCTACTGTGTACTCACTCCCAGTCAGCCTTGGGGTCTAGGAAGACTGAAGCACAGAGTTCCCACTCTTGCTTGAATTTATAATCTAGGGGAGGTTTTTTAATGCAAAATAAAGGGACCCTTGTTCATGTAGCTGCCTGCTTCAACATTTATCGCTTTTCAGAATTTGCATTTTCCTGCTTTGATTTTCCTGATGATGTGTTTGTCTCTAAATTTGTCATCCTTGCACTTGCTGGTCAGAGCCACTGGGTGGCAGCAAAAGAACACAGAAGAGCTGTTTTGGTTTTGCAGTCAAAAGTGAACAGAAAGCTCTTCTTTGGATTTCATGGGTGATGAGAAAATAAAGTGATTAAAACTTGACACGTAACTAAAGCAGATGAGACCCCTACAAGTCTCATCATGGAATGTCTGTTACTCTAGTAACATAAAAGGTTAAATTTATGCTTTATTATTACGATTACCAGATTATAAAGTTCTTTTCCAGTTTCTTTTAGTCACAAAAATATCTTTCAGAATTCCTATGCCATTACTTTTGTATTTATAAAAGTGAAGAATAAGAACCAAACTAGATATCGGTAAAAACTTGTTTAGCAAGAAACTTGTGAACAGAGAATGTCAAGGAACGATGGAAAGGGGTCATTTTCTTGATAGCCTGTTTTAAAGACCATTCTTGGAGAAAAATTCATTGAGTTTGGGGATCTCATTCGTAGACAAGAATTTGTTTTCCTTTTTCTTTTAAAAAATTGCTTACCAAGCATATTTAAAGTAATGAGTCTCTTTGAAGATTTCATTCCATATCTATAAAATGATAGAGGCTTTAGTTCTGAGCTGAATATACCTTATAAATGATAGATAGCTCCAACTGAAAATGTGAAATGAGGTTAAGGCAATGACAAGGTAACAAACACTTGTTTGTTTTATTTTATGATTTTGTAAACATGCATGAAATTTGCTTAGGTAGAAATATAGCTGTCCCTTTTTCAACATTTAATACTTTAAAATAATTTTTTAATTTTTAGACAAAAATATATTTTCTACCTGAGAGCTTCAGTAAGTTGCATTAAAATATTAAGTGCAGAATGGAAAGATTACTTTTGTCCAGAAAGCTGAGTATCCAGTGAAGCCAGGGTATCCTGGGGCTTGTTCTCAGGAGATCATGGAAGATCAGATTATGTGTTTCTTCCCCCGTTGAACTTGGGACCTTCCAGTTATGCTTGGAACCTGAACCCTTCTTGATTTTATTTCTTATTGGCACATTATCATTGCCTTTTGATTTATGTATGATATGGATCAAGTTGAACCTTATGTTACTTAGCTCTTAGTGGAAATGAAGTTTTGGAAAAATGGGAAAGTTTTCCCTCCATATTGAGTTTTATTGCCACCAGATTCTCAATGCCACCTTCCCTTCACAGTATTCAAATAAGAGGTTCCAGCGGTATTTACAGATACTGAGATCTGAAACCCCAACCTGAAACAATAGCTGATAATCTAACCAGGTCTAGGCTCTGGCTGTCAGTGTCTGCTGTAAACTGAGACCAAGGAGAGAGAAATAATTCTTCTTTTCACCATTCCTTCCTTTTGGAGCTGTGTGTGTGTGTGTGTGAAGGGGCAGCACTGAAGCATGTGTATTATCTTGATGCAAGACAGGTTTGTGCAAGATGTATTTAGTTTCTTTAGAAACTATATAGACTCACTACACTGAAAGAGCCTTGGTTGCTCTATTTGGGGGCTGAGGGTTTTGTAAATTCTCTTGGAAAATTTCTAGGAAAAAATGTTCTACATACTTCTTCAGTAATAGTCACCTATACATCTCCCCTGTGTCTGTCTTTTGCCACGTGATTTTCATTTATTTGTATTGACTATCAAGATATTAAAAGAAATTATAATGACTAGTGGTAAAGAATCCACTTCCCAGTGCAGGAGACACAAGAGATGGGAGTTCAATTCCTGGGTTGGGAGGATCCCTTGGAGTAGGAAATGGCAACGTACTCCAGTACTCTTGCCTGGAGAATTCCATGGACAGAGGAGCCTGGGAGGCTACGGTCCATGGAACTGCAGAGTCAGACATGACTGACTGAGCAACAACAAATAAATAGAATGAAACAAAGTTTGTAAACAAAGGTAAAACTAGAGATCAAACTAAATATAATCTGTAGCTGTCATTAAAACCATAGGAACCTAGTTTTTTCAAATTTAAGCATTTATTTTACTCGACTTACTTTTATGGCTATTTTAAATTTCATGGAATTGCTTACCTGGCCTTAAACCACTGGGTCTTAAAATGTATCTTGGGGTAAATATCTCAATAGAGTATTTTGGGGTATAAATTATAGAACTTCATAAAAACATTACAACAGCTTTGGTTTTCTTAATTTTGCCTGTGACTGCTAGCTTTGAGATAAGTCACCAAAATTTTGCCTACATTTATCCATCTATAAGGTGGGCTCAACCATGCCCACTTTTCCCCATCAAGTATAAAAATTCAGATAAAAAGGAGTAGAGGTTTTGGAATAAAAGGCTATTTAAAATGCTATGTTGATGGTATTAAAATGAATATGACTTACATTAACACTGGACAGATTTAATGGAAAGTTTGTTTGTATTTTATTTTCCTTGTCCCAGATGAAGTTTCTAAGGTAACAGTTGAAGAGTTCCTATTGGGATGTTGGTGTTCTCAGACCTCCATATGTATGAGTCTTTGCCTGAAAATGTGGCCCTGGAGTCTTTGGCACTCTATATAGCTAAGGTTTTCCTAGATTGTTTAAAATAATAGGTTGATCCTTGAAGGAGTCAAGCAGTGAACATTTTCTAACAAAGGAAAAGATACTATATTATATGAGAAAGTGTCAGCCCTTCTCTAATTTATTTGGAGAAAGAGGGCCACACCACAAAGAACAGATTCTCTTGCATTTGTCATAAGGGGTAATTGTTCTCTTGACTTCAGAGCAGCGTCTAGACCAGTGTTTCTGAGTTTTGGCTCCATATCACTCGGAACTTAAAAAAAATCCTCAGGCCCAGGAAGAACAAAGCAGACTTCCTAGGCATGGGGGCCCAGGCATTGATATTGTCTGAAGGTCCATGGGCTATGTAATGACTATCCAAAGTTGAGAAGCATTGATCTAGAGACTGCAGTGGAGAATAACAATTTTGTAAAAGGCTTAAAAAGGAGAACAAGGACTCCCCTGGGAGTTCAGAGGCTAAGAATCTGCCTGCCCATGCAGGGCACGTGGGTTTGATCCCTGGTCTGGGAATATCCCCCATGCTGTGGGGCAGCTACGTCTGTGCATCACAACTACTGAAGCCTGTGCACCTAGAGCCGGTGTTCCACAACGAGACAAGCTGCCTCAGTGCGAAGCCCACGCACGGTGAGGAAGAGTAGCTCCCCACTGGCCGCGACTAGAGAAAGCCCCGCGTGCAGCAATGAAGTCTCCTCGCAGGCGTAAATAAACAAACAGCCTTCAGCATCCATTACTTGTTCTTGCTTTTGTTGTCTTACTTTTCCAAAGAGAACCTGTAGCTTGAAGACAAACAACATATAACAAAGATGTGCTCAAAGTCAGACAGCAAATCTTGTTAGCTAACCATGGGCCTTCCTGGGACAATTCTTACTCAGCCGCACTACTGTGAGGGAAGGCGGTCATTCTTTGCAGCCTTATCTACTCATTCTTCTATTAAAACCGACTGGAAAATGAACATGAAATTCATCTAAGCCATCTCAGATACTGCTGAAATTTAGATATTGACACAGAATGAAAGATTTTCCCCAACTTGAACATGAGCCATTTAAAAAGAAAGGAGAAAATGAATGTTACTACTCGAAACATTCAAATAGTGATGTAAAATAATTTGTATATACTCATAAATAAAAACACATGCAGGAGATATCCGGTGTGGGAACACAGCTCTTGATTTCATCTTGTGGTATGAAGACGACCCACCTGGAGGATTGACAGAGATTCCCGACCTGGGTTGGTCCTGCCTAGGACATTAAACGTTTCTTTTATTCTCACTCGACTTTAATTTCCTCACTTATTAAAGAGGGTTGCATTTGTGATTCTGGAAAGCCAGAGACTTTATCTGCTACTTCTATGATCCTTATCGACTTCTCAAATTAACCCAGCTTATAGAGATATGAAGTCCCAATTAGCTGGAGACATGGTTTAGAGAAATTCCAACCACAGGTGATAATTTTTGCTGGGTGAGTAGAAAAGAATGTGGATGTCATTTACTATCAATCGCATTTGTCCCCTTTTATGAGTAAGATAATGCAGACGTCGGATTAAATTTCAAGGCTGTCTTAGAAAGACACATTACACTGAGAACTGGGAGACAGTCTTTTCACTGATTATGTTACAGACACTAATGTTTCATATGACACATAAATCAGCAAAGGACATGAACAAGAGTCTGACATATTTTTAAAAGGAACCTAGCAATATACTTATGTGTTTGATACATAGTTAGTGCTCAACAAATATTTGTTAAATGGTGAATGAAAGACTGAAAGGCAATTTCTCAGTCTCAAACGCTGATCTGAAGAGGTTCTAAAAATCAGTGGTTTGGGGTCATAATTTATACTTTTGATTTAAATTGAATTTTCTGAAATGGTTAAAATTTGAATAAAGTTGGAAAACTTGAGCCAAGCATGACAGTCATTAATTTGATAGTGCTTGGGTTAACATACGTTTTCATTTTGAAAAATTCGTGAAAGTTGAAGCAAGCTTTGAAATATCTTTAACCGATTTTATCAAAACCGTAGTCTCAATGAACAACTCTCAGGAAGCTTTTCTTGTGGGGCATACTCCTGTTAATCGTTATTCCTATGGTTACTTCAACTATGATAAACTCTGTGTCTCTGAAGCACAGTTTTGTTAAGACATTGAAGAAATTGGAGGTCAAATTAGTATTCTGATATAACCTATATCTTAAACTTGTACAGGTCTGTATGTCAAGTATATCTCAATAAAATTGAAAGAAAAAGTATTCTGATATAGCCATTTGTTTAAATTAATACTTCTTAAAAGACATTAATTTGGTCAAGTGAGAATTTGGGTGTGTGTGTGTTTGCTCAGTCATTCATACCCTACTCTCTGTGACTTCTATGGACTGTAGCCCACCAGGCTCCTCTGGGCTCCATGCGATTTTCCAGGCAAGAATCCTGGAGTGGGTTGTCATTTCCTTCTCCAGGAGGTCTTCCTGACCCAGGGATCAAATCTGAATCGCTTGTGTCTTCTACATTGTCAGGCAGATTCTTTACCACTGAGCAATCAGGGAAGCTCGAATATTTGATTACTTCAGATTAGATAATTATAAATAGATGAAATGCTTGAAAATAGAAAGAATTAGAAGGCTTCTTGTTTTCCTAGCTCCTCTTATTTAAAATTAAAAAGGAAGGATGAAATTAGGTATAAGTGTCTTCTGCTTTTAATAATGGTGGACAGAGTTGCTTAGACTCATCCCCCGAGCCAATAATCTAAGCTTGTGCCTCAAGATGTTAGAAGAAAATATCAATTTTTATTTAGAGAAGGAGAAAAAGAAGAAATAATAAAGAGTAGAAATTGATGAAATAAGAAATAAATGTATAATAAGGAAAATCAATGAAATAAAAATTAATAAAGTCTTTAGCATTACAGACTAAGAAGAAATTAGATAAGATACAGACCACCAATGCTAGGAATGGAAAAGGGGATATTATCATAGATCATCTCAATAGATGCAGAATAAGTATTTGATGAAATTCAGCACCGATGCATGATAGTCTCTGGGTAAACTAAAAGAAGATAGAAACTTTCTCTGTCTGATAAAGGGTAACTGCAAAAGCTTAAGGCTGACACCAGAATTCCCATTTGAGTTTCGGAACAAGGTAAGGAAAAAGTGAAAGGTATAAGGACTGAAAAATAAGAAAACTGCCTTTATTTGAAGATAGGATTATATACATAGAAAATTTAGAAGAATCTACAACTACGTTATTAAAATTTATAAATCAGTTGAGAATACTAATTATCCAGGGATAAAAGACAAAAACTTGACCCAACACCTCTGTTAATATACTGAATATGTACCTCCAAAATTTTAATGTGTAAACTTTGACCCCCATTGTGGCTGTATTTGGAGATGGAGACTCTGAGGAAGTAACTGAGGTTAAATAAAGTCAAGGGTGGGGCCCTGATCTGTTAGGATTAGTGTCCCTATAGGAAGAGACATGAAAACTCTCTTGCTGTCTCTGCTCATTCTCAGAAGAACCACAACTAAGGAAGTGATACTCACTAGGAACTGAACCAGTTGACACCTTGATCTTGGATTTTCAGCTTCCAGAACTGTGAGAAAATAAATTTCTATTGTTAAGTCACCCAGCTTGTGGTATTTTGTTATGGTAGCCTACACTAAATAATAAACCTCTCTACAGAAAACTATAAAAAATTACTGAGAGCCATTAGGATGGACCTAAATAAATTGTATAAGGTAGCTGGATTGGAAGATAACCATTCTCTTCCAAGCGGTCTACAAAAGTGCTTCTCAAAGTTTACCATGTACACAAATTACCAGGGGGATCTTATTCAGTGTGGTTTCTGATTCAGGGGATCTGGTGTGTGCCTGAGAGTCCCCATTTCTAACAAGCTGGTAGGTGGTGCTGGTCTTTGAGCCACACGTTGGCTACTAAAGGTCTACAGATTCAGTGAAATCCTACCAGTGCTCTAGCCCCTCTCCCTTCTCTCTTTCTGAAGTATTATTAATAACTAGTGAGGTAGTGTTCACAATTCTCAACAAAAATTCAGTCGTATATCCTCAAATTCCCCTCCTTTCCTGCAGTGGATTATTCTGAAGTAAAATTAGACATTGTATCATTTCGTCAGTAAATACTTCAGTGGGAATCTTTTGAAAGCACAGTTATCACATCTAAACACCTGTGGGGGATTCATGTCAATGTATGGCAAAACCAGTACAGTATTGTAAAGTAAAATAAAGTAAATATAAAAATTAAAAAAAAACAAAACAACAACAAAAAATCAATTGTTAGCACTNTCAAATATATAAAAAGTTTTCAATTTTACCCTCTTATTTTCTTATAATTATTTATTCAGGACACTAATGTAGTTTCTCTTTTCCTTCATGACATAGTTTATATGTGCCTTCATGTCCTCCCTTGCCCATAAAATGGTAATAGATCTAGATGAAGCCTGACGAGATTTGACTTTTTTCTTTTTCCAAGAATACTTCAGAGTGTGTACCTCCCAGAACATCTAAGAGAAGGCACATAATATCTGTTTCTGTTTTTTATAACATTAAGATTGATCAGCTTTTCACCTACTGGTTTTAACAGTCAGTGGTGGCATCTGCCCACATCCATTATTTCATAGGGGTTGCAAAGTGCTGATATTCCAGTTCTATCATTTCTTATTTATTAAGTGGAATTCTTCAAGAAGTATTTTCCCTCATCATCTATTGTTACTCTGAGGTATAGTTCATATAGGGCAGTTCAGTTCAGTCGCTCAGTTGTGTCCGACTCTTTGCAACCCCATGAATCACAGCACGCCAGGCCTCCCTGTCCATCACCAACTCCCGGAGTTCACTCAGACTCACATCCATCGAGTCCGTGATGCCATGCAGCCATCACATCCTCGGTCGTCCCCTTTTCCTCCTGCCCCCAATCCCTCCCAGCATCAGAGTCTTTTCCAATGAGTCAACTCTTCACATGAGGTGGCCAAAGTACTGGAGTTTCAGCTTTAGCATCATTCCTTCCTAAGAAATCCCAGGGCTGATCTCCTTCAGAATGGACTGGTTGGATCTCCTTGCAGTCCAAGGGACTCTCAAGAGTCTTCTCCAACACCACAGTTCAAAAGCATCAATTCTTTGGCACTCAGCCTTCTTCACAGTCCAACTCTCACAACCATACATGACCACTGGAAAAACCATAGCCTTGACTAGACGGACCTTAGTCAGCAAAGTAATGTCTCTGCTTTTGAATATGCTATCTAGGTTGCTCATAACTTTTCTTCCAAGGAGTAAGCGTCTTTTAATTTCATGGCT